>JAJTUV010000608.1:600000-1029366 GCA_021653895.1 Mastomys natalensis | reverse complement strand
ACTCCTTCCTACTAAAATTACAAATAATCTGCTTAGTTACAGACTGTTTATGGAGAAATATGCTAAACACAGTGTTGAAGATATCTATTTGTGGCCTCAAATATACTGGAAATTACTTCAGTTTTCCGGTTCTGTCTTTATAAGAAATCAAATCAAATTTGGAGAAATAAAAATTTGGTCTTCCCTTAACTATAACTACCCTCAAATCACACACAGAGAGATACCCACATGCAGAGAGGATGAGAAAGAGAAGAAAGGTACGGAAGGGATAGTGTATAGTGAGGAGTGGGGCATAGTTAATAGTCAGGGATAGAGAGAGGAAACCATACCAAGCCACTTGGTATTATACAGGTACAGAATATGTATCAGGTTCCTTTACAGTTGATCAAGGGAGAGCTTCATTCATTGTTTCTTTCGCACCCTGTCTGAACTCCCGGTAATATGATTACTTAGAGGTCCTAGCATTGGAAGAAAACATACAGATACTTTTGTTGGCAGTATTAGGAATCCCTTAACAGATTATGGCATGCTTCTGCTGAAATTTGAAGAAAGAACAAGAACACTATCAATTGCAAATACAATTGTCAAATATGGCAAAAAAGAAATTACCAATATACAGTAAGCTGACTCTTCCTTTTTTGTATATTTTGAGACTCCAGACAATGCCAGTGAGCTACCACTATACTGTATAGTGACTTGAGAAGATCAGAGGGAAAGAAAGAAATTAGGTTTTAACCAAATTGTGCAAAAGTGCTGTGGAACTTTTAACATATTCTACATCAACTAAAACAATTTAAAGATTAGTGGCAATAGAGTATTGTTAGGGTTGAAATGACAATTTCTTTTTTACTCTTTCCTTCTTCTAAGTGCAGGAACAACTGAGTGATATACTTAGTATAGAGCTTTGAACTAAAATAAAAGGTTTATTTATTTTATGAGTGTGAGTATGCTGTCACTGTCTTCAGACACACAAGAAGAGGGCATCAGATTCTATTATAGATGGTTATGAGCCACCATGTGGTTGCTGAGAATTGAACTCAGGACCTCTGGAAGACCAGTCAGTCCTCCTAATTGCTGAGTTCATCTCTCCAGCCCCGAGTTTTAAACTTTTGCAGGTTTAATTTGTGGACAAACTGGTTCTAATATTTTATTCCATAATTAGTGTTTTTTTACTACCAAACAAGAGGCTAATTTTTTTTAAATTGGATATTTTATTCATTTATATTTCAAATGTTATCCCCTTTCCCCATTCCCACCCCTAGACACCCTCTATATCCCATCTCCCCTCCTCTGCTTCTATGAGGGTGTCCCCTACCAACCTACCCACTCCCACCTCCCCACCCTCGAATTCCCCCACACTGGGGGATCCAGCCTTAACTGGACCAAGAACCGCCTCTGTCCATCTATGCCTGACAAGGCCATCCTCCCTTACATATACAACTGGAGCCATGGGTCCCTCCCTAAGTGCTCCCAGGCTGGGGTTTAGACCCTGGGAGCTCTGGTTGGTTGCTATTGTTGCTCTCCCCATGGGGCCACAAACCTCTTCAGCTCCTTCAGTCTTCTTTCTTACTCCTTCATTGGGAACTCCTTGATCAGTTCAATGGTTAGCTGTGAGCATCTGCCTCTGAATATGTCAGGCTCTGGGAGAGCCTCTAAAGAGACAGCTATATCAGGCTTCTGTCAGCATGCACTCCTGGCATCCACGACAGCATATGCCTTTGGTAACTGTATATGGGATGGATACCCAGGTGGAGCAGTCTCTGGACGGCCCCCCTTCAGTTTCTGTTCCACACTTTGTCTGTATTTTTCTCCTGTGTGTATTTTGTTACTCATTCTAAGAAGGACTGAAGCACCCACACTTTGGTCTTCCTTCTTTTTGACCTTCATGTGATCTGTGAATTGTATCTTGGGTATTCTGAACTTTTGGCTAATATCCATTTAGCAGTGAGTGCGTACCATGTGTGTTCTTTTGTGATTGGATTACCTCACTTAGGATGATATTTTCTAGTTCCATTCATTTGCCTATGAATTTCATGAATTCATTGTTTTTAATAGCTGAGTAATACTCCATTGTGTGAATATACCTGGAAAGCCTATGGAAAAATTTAAATGGTCCTGAAGACTGGAATATTGGGAAGAAGACGAGGCTAGTCTTCTCTAACATTCTTTTTTTCAAACTCCTAATCTGTAAATAACTTCACCCATGGTAGTGTTATTATAATCAGAAGCATCTATTGTGTCTAAATCATAGAAAAGTTCTCAACCATCCTTCGCCTCGGATTTCTTATAAACCAACAACTTTAGACACTTGCCACAGTTTACCTCAGTTCCAGGGTGATAGCCTTTCTCCACTCACTAGCTCACACAAGCTTTCTATAATACAGAGTATTGTGGAGTTTCAACTCAATGTTTTCCCCTTTTTGCTACAGGTATTGTGCAAAATAAGACTCAAAGAAGTCTCCTGATATTTACCTGTGGCTGAGTAGGTTGCTAGGGAAAGACCTTTGTCTCCAGAGATTCCTAGTCATTGGCTTGGGCAGTTTATTTTTTCAACCTGCTGAGTCCATTTAGTTTTGTTTGTATGTACATGTGTTTAGAGATGGCCACTTGGGACAAAAAAACCTATCAGGGGCTTGTTCCTGGAGAAAACTATATCTCCATCTGTTAGCTAGTATTGATTACCTGTAGCTCTACATTTATGCATCGTTTTACAATGGATTTTTGCTGCTGCTATGATACATGGCAAGAATAAATAAATATATTATGTACATATATATAATATATATATATATATATATATATATATATATATATATATATATTTGTGTTTGTATGTGTACATGTAATGTATATGTATAAATGCATGAAATAGTATTCAGGTCCCAGGAGTTCTGTGTAATTGGACTTCAGAAGTACTCAGTGATCTCTGTGTTTCTCTCTGATGAAGTGGCTGCCACAAAACTTTTTTTCCTAGTACTGTTCTCTCTCCTTCCACCTGCCCATTGAATTATCTTAGAGTAGAGTGGGAATTTTCTGATGTTCTCTTCTTTTGTTTTAAGCTGTGGTTCCATAAAGTGAGAGCAAAGCACTCCATAGCAGAGCCCTCCAACATGGAATCTGAGCTTATGTTCCATATTCTAAATATTACTATGCTCGGCTCTGTTTCTGTTATAAACCATTTCAGAGTCAGTTTCTCTCCATTTATCCCCCATTTACCTGCTGGTAAATCTAGCAGTAAGCGAGGGCTTCATCTGCCATCTTCTGTCTCTCCTAAGTTCGCACTGAATTTTATCCTCTGAGATTTTGGCTCTCAGAACACAAAATAGATTATGGTCTTCATGGAGTATGTCTTTTAATATTTTATTGAATGTATTAAAATATTTACATTAATCATGATTAGTTTTCATCATATGTAAATGCTTTAGGAAGTCTGCATCTTAGTGGATGAGTAATAACTAGAAATATATTAATAGAGCAGAAAATATTTAAAGACATTAAAGGCTTGTTGAACAAGTATTGGGAAAGTAGAGCCAGGGTGAGTAAATGAGGACACTGTCTACAAACCTGACCACATGAGTTCAATACTCAGAAACAAGCTGGTGAATGCACAGAACTAAATTCTGAAAACAGTCCTTTAGTCGATGCACATGCTTGAAGGTCCACAAGCCCAAACATGTATGCACACACATGTGTGAGTTTGCCCAGAATCACATATGCACAATACACACAGAATAAAGATAATGAAAATAAAAGCACTGTATTGGAAAGTCACAGAAGTTAATTAAATGGAAACCACTTATTCATATCCTTATTCTCATAATATGATGTCTAATTTCTTTGTTCCTCAGTCATCTAACTGCCGTCTCTTGTAATCCAATCTATATTGAAAGAATGACAGCCGTTTTCTCTCATCACCTTGGAGGCAGACATGGGCAGATCTCTGCGTGTTTAAAGCCATCCTGCTGTACATAGATTTCCAGGAGAGCAGGACTACACATAGAGGACCTGTCTCAAAAATCAAAAGACGGTATTTGAGACAGATCACTGAAATCATAGATGACTATAGAGGGTAAAATACTCCTTGTTCAACGGTAAATTAGTCAAGGAAAAGTATGATGACAGACCTAATCTTTGGACCCTAATTAAATCAAGGATGCTAACTGGCACAATGGTTTTTCACACAATCACTAATGCTACTTGAGTTTTCTACATACCATAAAGTTTTGAATGTGTCCTTTAAAATTTTTTTTAGCAGAAAATAAATTCAGGTCTATGAAAGTCTATCCTTGTTCTGAAATAGCACTCATTTATCTATTTATTTTAGCTTCCACACTCCAGATATGTGGACTTTTGCTTGAAAGAGAAATTGAAGGAAAATATTCAAAACACTTCTCATACAGTCTCATTATAGAAATTAGCAGCTGCAGACAATTAACAATGAACATCTGCCAAAGTTAACACAGACACAGAGATAAATAGTAAATGTGGACAGTATGAAAACTCACAGATGTCTGACTTTAATAGTCAAATCATATAAATCTTTTTTGTCCCTCTCCCTGATAACTTTCTCGTGAGTGTTCCTGACATATGTCTCCCACTAATTTTTAGCTGTTGCTGCGGTTTTCTATCTGTTCAGATGCAGCAGGGATCTGTCTGGAAGCAGACCTTTACTGAGATAGACAGTTAATGGGAACAGTAGCCGCCCCAAGGTGTGTTTATACAGCAGACTCACTTCCTCTGCTTCTGTGATATTATGAACTCCTTCGGAAGTTACCCAGCTCTTCAGAGGATAAATCATGGCAGTGGGAGCTTGTATTTAACCTTCACTACCCTGGCTCTGTACTATGTAGTCCTTTCCCTTTATCTCTTTGACTCCGTGGAAGAGATTTCAAACAGACTTTTCTATGTGCACAGGGCATCGTTCTTTCCATCTTCTGTGGCCAGTTCCTTTCATCCCACTAGAGAGATTCTGTCTCTATGATTTGCCTGTATGTCAGTCAGAATGGAACCAATACTTTAGTGTAGTCAAGGGGTTTTAAGACTCATTTCCCAACAATAATATATGATCATGTTTGTGTGTGTGGAGTGTGTGTGTATATAGCAAAGATGCCTCTGCCACATGGTAGTCATTATTATTAAGATAGTTTCTAATATTTGGAGCTGCTTCAGCTAAAATTGAAATGTATTTCTTGGCAGTAACTCTCCCCACTTCTTTTCTTTGGCCCTTATGAAGCATATGTTCCCTTCCTTTGCCATTCATTCTGATTTTGTCTAACAGTTAATTTTACTGTCCTCAGTTTCAAAATTCATATAACCTGATCTCTGCTAGTGTTACTTTCCAGAGTAGTCTACTATATACAATGTACAGCACAGTATTTTCTTACTTCTGTTTCTTTGGTGATCAATTATAATATGTGATTTTGTTTATTTGCCTTCTTATCTAGAATGTAACTTTCACAAATACTATCATATGGTTTGTTTTTCATGATGTTCTTAGTTTATAGAGGAATGCCTTACATATTAAGAGCTCAGATAAAGTGTCTTCACAGAAATTGATATTATGGTATTTTATTTTGTGTAAATAAGTAAATATATATATATATATTATATATATATGAGAGATGATACATATTTCAAAATATATCTGCAACTAGGATCATATTATGTATCTAATTCCAAATCTAACATTTACATACATCAACTTTGATTCCTTTGATGATTGAAAATTAGAGTAGTTTTTTAAAAGACCTGGATAACATATGAGAATAGGCAAGAATTCTATTCCTTTTATAAATGTGTGTTTGTCAAAGTGTTTTTGTATATTTGCTCTTTACATCCTAGTGCCAAGATGGCTTGTAGAATACTTTTGAAAATTTAGAATGTTGGGTCAAAATGTATGAGATTAATAACATTCATAGTTGCGGGTTTATGGGTGGAAAATGTCATTGACACTCTTAGAGAGCTATGAATCCTGTGAGTGACGATACCAAGATGCCAGGCAGGATGTGCTCATTGATGTCATAGTGCCATGACTATTATGCAAGTAAACAAACCACTCTTTGATTGGATTTGATGCTTGATCCATAAAAACTGTATTATTTGATACACTCTAAACTTTGTCAAAAATCCATGTCTGGAAGGTAGTAGATTCAAGAGTGGACATTGTCTTGTTAATTGATCTTGGCCTCCAACTTACCTTGTAATGAATCATGTATATATCCTTAAAGAAATGTTACTCTCAGTTCTTGATCAAAGAAGTCTGTCTCTTCAATGAGCAGAGGGAATTCAAAGGGTCATGCTGTTAGAGGTTTTTGGAACAAGTGATTGTAGAGTAGTCTCCAGTCAGATCACCTGCTCTAAAGTATAGAGAAAGTCTCAGGGAAGGGACACAAAGAAAATAAAAGACAGATCATATAGGAAAGAGGTGTGAAAACACTATCTTGAAAGAAGGGGTAATCATTACAATACTTATTTAAGTAGATGCAGTTGCCTTCATGGAACCAACATCAAGTCAGGCCTGATCAAACTTTCTTCATAAATGGAGGAAGAACTCTCATGATCCTATCTCCTTCTCATGCTTATTGATGGATTCTGGGATATTGATTGCTCTTGCTTCAGTTGTGTGCATATTAGTGAGTTCACTGGGGCTCCCATTATTTGTAACAAAGGAACCTATGATCATGGGAAGTCATGGCTAAATTGATAGTGGTCACAAAACCAGACTGATCCTTTGAATAGAAAGAGACTTGTAGGTAGGAGAAGATTGATGCTTGTTGAAGGGCAGTGGGAGATGCAGGTGAGTCAGAGCATTCAGAACACCTCACATACCTGAATGAAAATGATAAAGAACATATTGTATTAAATAAAAATTCATTTTAAGTTACTGTCTTATAAGTAGTAGCAAATTTTCTTTCCATTCAGAAGCGGGGTACCAACTGCATTTATTTTCGAACATGAGTACCATTTATTTACTATTTCTAAATTTTAACTTCTAGAATTTGACTGCACAATATTATTTAAAATATGACTTGTTTGAGACCTATAACTTTTACATCTATTTGGTCTAACATGCATACTCAGTCTGATGCCTTGATAAAAACTACAATAACCTCTAACATCAACTCTTGTTATTCACTACAATGACTCTCTTAAATATCCATGGCTTCATTAATTTCAAAGGCCTTTGATTTTTTCACTGTTGTAGTTTCTCCTACTGGAATATTCTTTCTTCATCACCCTTTCTCAAAATCATAGTCAACCTTTCAATCAGATTCCATGTCGTTAAACAGTGCTGAGGTTTTTTAGATCAGCAATTGAGTTTTTTATTTTTTCAAATTCATTCAAATTGTTTTTATTGTTCCACCAATGGCACTTGCATATTGATTGCATACATACCTATTTTCCCTACCAGATTACTCAAGAATCTTGAAAGTATGAAATCTATGTCTTTCCCTTTCTATGGTCTTAGCATGGGGACTTCCATTAAAGATTGGGGGTTGAAAGCAATGCATAATGCATGCATGCTAAACATTGCCCGTGTATTAAAAAGCATTTGAGGATGATGGATTCCATAGAAGCAGACCATTCTAATGAAAACATTTGGCTTCATGTCTATAACATTGTATTATACAAACTCATTTAATCTCTATAGAGTAAGACTTGTGAGTGTTTATATTTTCCCATTTTCTCTTGGAAAGAGTAAATGTTAAATTTATACCAGTTCATTTCTCAGGATTTTGAGGATGCAGAAATGAAAGATTTTATTTATACAAATGTAAACAGACTAACTGACTGCATGTCTTATGTAGACATAATTTTTATGATTTGATTTCCACCAAGGTTTTCCAACAGTAGTATTAAAAAAGTATAACTGAGAAAATCTTTGTATAAATGTTTTCACATGGAAAACACCAATTTACTTATTGATTCTTCTTCATGTTAGCATAACCAACAGATCATCTTTATAACCAGAAAAGTTTGATTTCATAATTGTTTATTTCAACGATAAGCAGAATGCCCTCAAGACTTTCTACCACTGATGATTATAGCTTAGATTACTTTCAAACAATGATCCTACTTATGTGTAAGTTACCAATAGCTGGGAGGGTATTTATACTCTGTTTTTTTTAGTAACCTCAAAAGATTCTATTTTTACCAAGAGTTGAAGTATTTAATGTGTTTCAAGACAAACATACCATAAGCAAAACAAAAGCCAAAATGAATAAATGAAATGACAATTAAAAAATTAAGGTGTTCAAAAGGTGGACTAGAAACTACTTGAAACCTTTATACTATGATTAGTAATGTCTACTGTGTGATTTTGGATGATTTTTAATTTTTTAAAAGAATTTGCATGATTCATTTTTAAAGAACCCATGGGATGTCAGGATGTACATGCTGATAGGAGCCTGATTTAGCTGTCTCCTTAGAGATCTGGCAAGAGTCTGACATACTCAGAGGGCAGATGCTCACAGCTAACCCATTAAACTGATCATGGGGTTCCAATGGAGATGATATAGTGAAGGCTGAAAGAGTGAGAGGATTCTGCAGACCACCATGAGAAAAGCAACCAATCCCCAACCAAACCAGACCCCCAGGGTCTTAAACCACCAGCCTGGGAGCGCTTAGGGAGGGACCCATGGCTACAGCTTTATGATGCAAGGCGCGTGGGGGTTATTCGAGGGTGGGAGGTTGAGGTACAGGGGAGGGTGGGGGGAAATGGGGTAAGGAGAGAGCATCTGAAATGTAAATAAAATTTCCAATAAAAAAAACAAAACAAAAAAAATAAAAGAAATATGTTATTCTGATTATATACTCTTTTAAAATATAAATGACAGCTCAGAATGGAAAGAACATATTTTATATTAAACAGAAATTTTATATAATAGATCCTATCTAACAAATATAGCTTAAATATTTAATTTAATTTTTATTATGTATGTATGTATGCATACATGTATATGTCTGTGTCTACATGTCATTGTTATTTGTTTATGGAAACCTCTGGAGTTGGAGTTACAGTCAGCCATAAGCAGTTGGACTTGGGTGCTAGAAATATAGCTCAGGTCCTTTGTAAGAGCAGTGTATATTCTTAAACCCTTAGCCACTTCTAAAGCTCTCAGATATAAAATTTATTATTAAACCAAAATTAAAGTATTTCTAGAAAAATGTTTAAAATTATTAGAGATTATGTTTGCCTGCTTCTTAGCTGAGTTATATTCAGTTCTATGAAACAAAATTTCCCAACTACAGATGTTTAAGCACCAAGCATCATATTTTTATTAATTAGCAGTGCAAAATGCATAGTTCAGAGTAAGTTTATTTTATTTTTTTATTTTTAGCTTTTCCTTCACATGGACTTTCCCCTTGAATGATGGAAGTAGGCTTGTAGTGCATTCAATCTGATGTTGATATTGATAGAATGAAGATTCAAAAGCGATGGAAGGATTTGATGGCTATGCTAGACAATTCTCTGCCATTTTATCAGGAAAATGGAAGGGAAAGCAGCTTTCTCAGAAGCTATGAAACATCTTAATGGCCATAGGGTGACAATGGCCTGATTTGTTGAAGCAGTCACTATTTGTCCCATGGGACATATGAAAAGATTTACTCTCCTTGTCAGCCACATTGCTTTTCATTATCTTCAGGCCCAAAATGAGGTGGAATAAGTGACACATTTATCTCTGAGATACGATTTATGGTGGTGACAAAAATGAAGTAATAAAAATAACGAATTTTATTGCAAAATGTTTTAAAATGACATTAATCATCATTAAACTCATGATTGACAAAAAATTAAAGTTTTAAATAAAGAAAAGAAATTGCTCTCATCTAACATGACACATTGGGCTTAGTTTGTCTTCACAGTAGCTGATCACCTGTTCAAGTAAATATTCTTTGATTAGGGCCAAAAGGAAGAAAAATTGAATGGAACAGAAAGAAATGACAGGAGAGATAGATGGAGAAGAAGTGGGTATATCCATAACTCTTTTGACCTGCCATAGTCTCTCAACAGCATCCTTGTGTGGGTTTTTCATTTCTTTAAGTTCTGAGTCCACTGAAAATGTGTGTGCATGTGTGTGGATCAGGGGCTGTCACTAATCAAGCTTATTGTTAAGTCAAGAATTTCTTAAAAGTAGATCCATGCATTATTTTAAAAAATAATATATACTCAGTCACAAACAAAATGAATGCAGAATGCATGATATATTTTAAACAATCAAGATAATGTAGATAGATAGATATACATAGTTATATATATTTATATATATATCAATACATAGATAGATAGATAGTATATTTATATAATCAATACATAGATAGATATATAGATAGATAGATAGATAGATAGATAGCTATTCCATAGACATAGGTAGCTAATACAAAACTTTGTTAACAAATAGAAAAACACTTTATAATCAGTTTTCCAAGTGTCCAAATGGTAGAAGGTTATATATATGACATATGGACAAAAAACGATTATGCCAAAGCTACCTGAAAGACAAAACTCAAAAGCAGGAAGAAATAAGGTAAATAGAAGCCCAATCTTATAATGAGTTAGGAAACAATGCTCAAAATATAGACTCATAAAATACTGATAAATATGTGTGTCAGTCAAAATTTTTGGCATTTCTGTTAGCTATATTTTTATTGCACTATGTTTCACTCTCTACTTTTTCTAGCTTTCCAATATATCAATGATAAGGAATCAATATATTTAAATTCAAATTAATGACTGCTAAATGTCAGATCTTTATATTAGCACTTTGGTTACCCAGATGAAAGCCACCTGTAATTTTAAATTTTCAAGTTTTTAAGGTGAATAAAATGAAAAAAAATTGAAAAACTTGAAATGATTGTGCCATATACTGTAATTGAATACATATGAAATACAAAAACTGAAAATTATTTGTAGGTATTCTCTTATGCACTGCACCTAGTTTGTGTATTGGAATAAATCTGGTGTATAATTTAGAATTAACAGCACATAGTACTCCAGTCTAAACATATGCTAATTTACACTTGGCTGGTGGCTAATTATATTGAACAGGACAACTCACCATGAGACATGAGTCAGGACTTTACCCGTGGGGTATATGGTGTATTAAGCTTTTTTATATAATAAGGTCTAGTTTGTAATGTAAAAAGGTGTCATAGTAAAAACATGACATTCATAAAGGGTTGAAAGCTGCACAAAAGCAGTCACGCATGGCTTGCTTACCAGCTTCTGTGATATAGTCCCCAAACCAAGCAGTCTGGGTGCTGAATGCAGGGCCGTTTTCACACGCCTCTTCACACTATATCAGCCTGTACTCTCAGCTTACACTCTTCAGCACTTTATGGTTCATCTACTGGCTGTTGAAAACGTTTCAAAGCAGAACTTAATCTTTTCTCCCCGAGTCTGAGAGTTCTGTTGAAGGTGTGATAGAATTCCAACAAAGGCCTCTAGGCTTCGCAGCAGTGAACCAGTTAACTTAATGGAAAGCAGCACTGTGTTTAACTTTAAATCTCTTTCATCAGTCATTCTAGGGCGGCACTGAGCCTTTGGATTTTAATATTGTATAAAAAGAAAAAGTCCTGTGAAATACAGTTATGGGATCAGTGGAGAAATGAAAAGGGGAAAATGGTATTGAGACTGATGGGAACCACACAATATTTAAAGCTGCCTGTTTGTTTCAAAACACTGCTGTTAAATATGACAGAAAAGACAAAAGAGACATAAACTTGCTGGAGAATTGTTCTCTGTTCTTCTCTTATGGATTAGAGATTCTCTAGCACTGAGATTCCATCAGAATGAGCTCAGCTGAATTTCTGCCTAGTTTGTAGGTTTTTTTTTTTTTTTTTTTTTTATAAGATTGCTGATGGATGAGAATGTTTGGCATTCCTGCCCTCACAGGCCAGGAAGAAATAAAAGAGAAACCTTTTGAGAAAGCCAGTGAAACTAGCAAAGAGCTACTGTGTATACTTAGTACTATAAAACTGTTGTTTTTGAATTTCAAAGTAATGGAATGCATAATTCACCACATTGGAAAGTAAATCACAGTGTTATTTTCTCTACCTTAGAAATGGGAACTTAAAAAATGGAACAAACTGGAAAGATGTATCTGCCATCTGCATTTTGCATTGACATTTTGTCAAACAGGCATTATTGTATTTCTATTGCTCATTATAGTCAATATTAACATTAGGTTCAAAGGAAACCCCAATAACAGAAACCTCCAAAGGCAGTCCATATATCCATAAACAAACTCAATCTGGACTATAGGCAGATTTTTGGTGGTTCAATAAAAGCCAGCATTCTTCAGAAACTTGTACTATACTGAAAAGGAGTCATTTAGTTTACCTCTATCAGGAGGGACATATGGCTACCTGTAGTGCCTATTTAGCATATCAAAGCTACTGGTGGCCTCCAGGCCTCCTCAGTATCACAAGTACTTGGGACACATTCCAAAACCCATGTTAGTATCTTAGCCTTCTTCCATCTCGCCCCCCTTCCCCGCTTTAAATTCCTTCTAGCTCATGGGCTTTCCTACCCACAGCTACACATGCTCCTTCTAACTCTGCTTCTCTCTCTCTCTCTGTCTCTCTCTTGTCTCTCTCTCTCTTCTCTCTCTCTCTCTTCTCTCTCTCTCTCTCTCTCTCTCTCTCTCTCTCTCTCTCTCTCTCCCCTAGCTCTTGTTCTAGTTCTCACTCTGCTGCTCTGTTCCTGCTTCTCTCCCCATGTTTTCTCTATTCTCTCTTGTCTTCTCTTCTCCCCTCTCTCACAGACCACCCTGTCCATGTCCAGTCTGCTGGCTATGTTCATTATACTTCTTTCTCTCTCTACTCTGGACACTTACAGATATGGCTCTTTCACAAATACAATAAAAAACGCTCCCCTTAACTATACCATGGGAGCAGTCATGATGCCAGCTTACATAAATACAATGCTTATATATTAGCATTCATATTTTTATATATTTAATAACTATCTGTATAAATAATTATATTTCCCACAAATATTTCACTGCACATAATGTAAAAACCTAGTTTTTGGTTCAATGGAATCTGTAGCCAGGTATGGTCTCTCACATGTGTAGTACTACCACTTGACTGGCTAAGGAAGGAAAATTGTCATGGTTTTATGGCTAGCTTGGTTTAGATCCTGCCTTAAAAATATAAAATAACAATATTATGGTATATGATATAGCTTTTGCTGTTCTCCAGATTTATAGAGTTGTTTTCCTAAAATAAGTGAACTCTTTTACATTTTTTATCATGTGTAAGAATTCTCTTTGACCTGTACTGTATCACTTGGTATTGCATCTTATGAAAAGAAAGTTGAAGCAAAGAATCATGAGGAATTTATAGTTTGTATATCAATTATTATTGGTATGAGGATCTATGAATAGAACAGTTTTTATTCCTAAGTTTTTACTGTTCACCAATGCAAACATGTAAGTTGGTTTAGTTCATTGTTTTTCCTCAGTAAATTTATTTATGGTCAAATAGTGCATGGGTGAGAACATTAGGGTCAGGTGGTTAATAAGAAACTCTTTCTTTATCTTTCCATTAACAATGTACAGTGCATATCATTGTTCTCTTATCTACAAAAAAGTTGTAGAAAAGGATTAGTAATTTGATTCTCTAAGAATTGTAGAATTTATCCACGTGAAGCCCTGGGGCAGAAATGCTCAACTGAGTCAATATCTCCTAATATGAAGGGTTTATAGTTTAGGAAAATATCTCCCTGTATTTTTTGAATTTTTTTGTTTGTGTTTAAATGAGTGTATTGTCTATGAATTCACGTAGGATGCTCAAGTCTCTATAATGTGTATGCACGTATATGAATCTCAGGGAGTATCAGTACTGTCTCTAGAGGTTCTGAGTCTTTCCATAGAAAACTCTTCTCTAGGCAGTTTCTTATCTGTGAATGAAGTATATGTGTTCTTCCTCAGGAGCCGACCTCTTATCGTCTAAGACAAGGTTTTCACAGGGCTGACCTCCAGGAACAGATAATTTGCTTAGCTGGGGAGGCATGAGGATCCTTCTGTATCGTCCCTTTTGTAGGGATACTCACATCTAGTTCTTATTTTAAAAAATAAAAAATAACACAGCAAGATAAAACAGAAACTAACACATCAGAATTGGACAAAACATACAGAATGAAAAGAGCCCAAGAAAGGCACAAAAGAGAGACCTACATTTTCTCATACTGAGGAATCCCTAAGAAACTAAACTAGAAGCCATAATATGTATAATAAAGCAACGTTAGGGTAAAAGAGAGAGGAAAAGAAAATATAAATGAAATAAATAAAATTTTTAAAAGCCCTTCCATTATGTTATAAGACTAGGAACCTCCTAAGATATTACTGAGTTTGTTTTCTGTTTGCCATCGCATCTAGTGCAGCCTACCCTTAAGAAGTTCATTTCCCCAGTGAGATGTCCTTGGAGGAAACTACATTTCATTGAAAGTGTTACCAATTGGAGATTGGTTTTGGGTTAGGGACAACAGCAGGTGTCCACTTCTTTCAGCTCTAGGCATCTAGCTATCTTTGCAGACCCATGCAGGCCCTGTACATGTTGCCTCAGTCTCTATGAGTTCATATATGCTTCAGTCCTGTTAATTTAGAAGAACTTGTTTTATTGGCATCCTCCATCCCCTGCCTCTGGTTCTTTTTCTTGTTCTGTATATTCTGTCATGAGGATTCCTGGCTTGAAGGGAATGACTTAATGAAGAAACCCCTTTTAGGGCTGAGGATCTCAAGATCTTTCACTGTGCATAATGTCTGGCTGTGGGTCTTTGTATTAGTTTCTGTCTCCTGCAGGGGGGAAGATTCTGTATGATGGCTAAGCAAGACACTGATCTATGAGTTATTAACTGAGAAGGTTAATAGGAGTCATTTTATTGCTATGTTTTGTTTTTGATTTTTAGAATAATATTATTTGGTTTTACCTAGATCCCTATGCTATATATTCTCAGTTTTCTTGGTCATAAGCAATGTTGGATATGGCCCTCATCTCCTGGAGTGATCCTTAAGTCACATCAGGTATGGGTTGGTTTCTTCCACAAGCTTTGTGCAACAATTGCTTTGTTTCCTGCAAATGGACACCGTTGTCCATTAAAGGATTAGTTGCTTGGGTGGTATTTACCTTTCTCCTTGGTAGCCTGAACAGCACCTTCCTATCCAAAGAGACTAGCATGTAGGAATAAAGGTTATATGTAGGTACCCATTGAGCTTCACGTGTTCAATGAGTTGTTTGTAGGTATTGTCCTCAGCAATGGGGTTTGCTGACAGTTTGTGGAGAAAACAGAGTCTGCAAAGACGTTTTGTTTGGAAGTTCCCATGGGACTACTTTGGATAACAACTCAATTAAATGTAAATCAATCGTCCTACTGGAAGTTCTACTTGGTGAAAAGACCGGCTATCTCATTACATTGCTTTCATATATGTATATATTTTAGGAAGCTTCTATGTTATTAGGCTTCCATACTAACCCTAAAATGGCTCTTAAATTTAGCTATCTCTTTGTTTATTTCATTCCACCAACACCTCTTCAATCCCACTCTCCTATTCCATCTCCCTCCATACATTCATAACTTCTTATTTTACTCCCCTTTCTTAGGAGGATTTCTATGACTCCAGGTTCTTGTTCTATATGTAACCTCTGTGGTTCTACTGGTTGTAGCTTTGTTATGACTTAATGGCTAATGTTCCATATAAGTGAATACATGCCGTATTTGTCCTTTTGGAACTGGGAGACTGAACTCAGGATGATTTTCACTTTCATCATTCATGTAGGAATTTCATGATTCCTTTTTTTTTTTTTTAAGTCCAAATAGGATACCATTGTTTAAATTCACCATATCTAGATTGTTACAAAATTACAGCATTATAATAGAGAAGCATGAATATGGTTGAGCAAGTGTCTCTGTGGAAGGATGATGCATCCTTTGAGTTAATACTCAAAGTCGTGTAGCTGAAAATTGAGGATGACTGAGTCCCCTCTTGTCCCACTGATTTCCATAGTGGATGTACTCTATGAGATGTCAGTTGTTTGATTGATCTGAGCCTTTCACATGGCTGTTAGTTGAAATCTCAAAGTAGTCTCTGATGGCTAAAGATACAAAATGTTTTCTTAAGTGGCTTTGTTGTGTTTGTTTGTTTGTTTATTTTGCCATTTGACTTTCTTTTGAGAATTTGTGTTTAGACTTGTACCCCATTTTTTAAATTCATATCTAGTTTTATTGAGTTCTTTATATGTTTTGCATATTAGCCCTCTACCAGATGTGTAGTTGGTAAAATTCTTTAGATTGTTGCTTAGTCCAAATGACAGTGTCCTTTGCCATGTAGAAGGTTCTCAGTTACATGAAGTCTCATTTATTAATTTTTGATCTCTGTGCCTGTGTCAATGTTGTTCAGAATGTCTTCTCTTGTGTGTATGAGTACAACACTATTCTGCATTTTGTCCAAGTTCAGTGTATCTGGTTGCATGTTGAGCTCTTTTATCCACTTGTAGGTGAGTTTTATGCATGGTGTTAAACGTGAATTTATTTAGATTCTTCTACACGCACTCATCCAGTTTAATCAGCAACATTTGTTGAAAATGCTGTCTTTTTTTCCCCAGTATGTAAAATGGCTAGTTTTTAAACCAAAAAACAACAAACAAACAAAATTCAATGTCTAGTGTGTGGATTTGTGGTGCACCAGAGCTTTTTTGTGAATTCTAAGATCTAATTTAGCTCCTCTTGACTTCATCGCTAGAGTTTTACAGACAGAGCTACCTCTAACTTGATTTTTCTACATTTGTCATTAAATATAAATATTAGGTCTTAAGGACATGAAAACATTATAGATATTGATAAATTTCTGACAATATCTTCTCAGTGCATTTGGTCAAAGCAAAGATAATTGAAAAGTTAGGCAAACGGATGAGGAAATACATCTAGTAAGTAAATAATCATGTAAAACTTATGTGTTATAGTATCCATAAATGAAATGAGACAAGAACTCTCTCTTTGCATACGTAATATAAAACTGAAGAAAATGAACAAGTAAGCTCTGTCTTCATCTGATCTTAATTGCATAGCAGATAAAGATTAAAGAGTTTTGAGTTGTTGTTATTGTTATTTTCATTCTACTTTAATCAGCTTTCAGTCTTTAAATGTTAAAACTCTAGGATTACAAGCTTCATGATATAAATCATGATATTCATGGAATATTAAACATATTACTGCTCTTTTCATAATGCATATATTTCCCTCTTTTAATTTTATTTTACTCAATTTCATTAGCATTTTCAGTGCCTCTCAAAAATTTGCAGCATGACTTTTGAGTTTATATTTCAAACTCACACACAAAGTAGTGCTATTTTCAAAATCTGCAGTCTTGCCTTCCCGAGCTTACTTCAGTTGGTGTTAAGCTCCAGCAGATGTCTCATAGATGTCCAACTAAGTAGAGGCCTTTGGATATCAAGAAGTTGGGGGTGCGAGGGAAGGGAAATTGTATTAGAAACTCTGTGACTCACCCTGTCTGGAAAAACCAAAAAAAAAAAAAAAAAAAGAAACTCTGTGACTGGTATCTTCAGCTGTCTGAAGGAGCAATAATGCTTAGGCTCTGCTCACACACTTCTAGGAGTGGAATTCAGAAGTTGGCACTGCATACACCTCTTTCTTTAAGAGGATGGATAATGCCAAGATGTAAACATTACATGGTACAGTTAACAAAAATGTGGATATAGTTATCAAAGGCAAATAAGCAGGGTTTTTTTTTTTTTTATTACATACAATATTTTTAAAATGCTATATTGGAGATAAATAGGGTTTCCTTTTTCCTTTCTTTTCTTAAAGAAAGTAGTATTTGGCTACTTAGGACTAAATGCATAGAGCCTACTTTCTTTACCAGGAAGTAAGTCATTAAAAGAGAGGTACAGTAATCCATAAACTGATTATATATCTGCATTTAATGCACCTGTGTGTGTGTGTGTGTGTGTGTGTGTGTGTGTGTGTGTGTGTGCGTGTGTGTTGTGGACATGCACCTATTAGTGTCCTTGCATATGGGATGTTTACTTTTTACTTTGTGTTTCTCAGTGTTGGCAATTTGATACATAGCCCTAGAGCACATGTAGCATCTTTAAGCTCTCATGGGGAGTTCTTACATTAGATATGATATTAGCTGTTAATTTGTATCATTTGAAATAGAAGTTTTCACCTGGCTGCAGATTCAGTTAATTTGCTAGAGAAGAATTAAGATTAATGGCGAGAGGAAAACTGAGTAGGAGAATATCACCTGTAGACTTCACTGTGATCTTGTCTTTGAGAAGCCTGGAGTTAAGGGAGTCCGAGTCCTGGTACTTAGTTATTATTTAGAAGACTTCCCATTTTCTCATCAGATAAGGGAAGTTAGACAAAACAATTCATTAAATTTGAGGGGTCAGTTTGACTCTGTAGAAGACTCTTACATAGAATTTGAGAGCAGCTTTCATAATTACTAGACTGGAAATTCCAGCTAATAGAAATGATTTTAATTTCATTTCCTTGTTTAAGCTGTTGCTTTTTCTCTTTTGAGTAGTGTGGTCTTTTCTTAATTGTGTAGACTTTCATTAATGCACTAGTGAGGATAAGAGAAAACAACTCATTTATGTAATTACAGCTAGCCTGTCATACACAACTTGAGAAAACAGCAAATCCCACAGCATGTGTCCACATTATGAAACTCTGGCTGCCATTTAGATGAGTTCCTTTTCATTGATTATATATAAATTCTGAACTGTTTAAATGGATAAGCAATGCAAACAATGCAAGTGTAACTCTACATTGTACAAATGTAAAATCTGCTTCTAACCTTGGCAATTTTAGTGAAGGAGTAAATTTACTGTAGCAATTAATTTTCCAGCTGAGCTACAGAGGAAGAAAGTATCATCATCAGGAATATGGAGATACCTGAAAATTTAAGATGCCACAGAATTATAAAATATTTAGCAGGTGCGTCTGTATCATCTAGTTTTATATAGTATTTCTACGAGTGTTAGTGTGTTAAAATAGCAAACACTGTCCAACAGATTTGGGGCCCAGAACCTGCCAGTGGCCTGACAGGGTTGTGATCCAATGCTTTGTGTCTCTGCCGCAAACATATTGGCCTGATCATCCTCATGCCAAGCCTTGAGCAGGGATGGAAAATGCACTTAAACACTCATGCACTTTCTTGTTGGCTCTTGGCCATGGATCTAATTTTCTCACTATTTGGACATCTCTAAAGCTCCCTGAGTGTTTTCATGAACTGGCAGCCTACTTCATTCCGAGTAGAATGAAAGGGGTAGAGGAGAGGGTACTAAGAATGGAAACCTGATTTCTCAGGTTCCTTTATGATATAATCTCAATAGCAACCAAGTATCACTTCTACCACACTGTATGCTAAAGGATACACACTAAGTCTAGCAGAATTCAAATGTAGAACTAAACTATCCCTCCTAAAGGGAAATTTTCTAGGACATGGAGAGATATGTTTTAAGCAATCATATGGGACAGGGATTATCAAGATAGACATTTATTTCTTCAATCCCAGATGGAAATGCAAGGCCTAGAGATAGGTGAGGTATGCCAAGAGACAAAGGTACTTGAATCAGTAATAATGTTTCTTGAATATATGTCTATATGAACAAGGTTGCAAACAGATATCATTTATGAGAGAATAAATACTTCATTTGTAAAATTAAAACAAAATGAAATATAAAGCAAATGATGCTAAACATATTATGCATCGAACTTTTCAAGATGTAATCTTCTTGTCTGCTTTCTAAAGTAATGATTCATTCTACAGTCAATATTATTCACATTATTATTGACTCAAATGGGATGTTGTATTGGCCTGTTTTATGCCCCCATTATCAACCCTAGCTTATGCCTTGCTGTATAGTGTGCCTTCTGTGTTTTCAATTTTATGACAGCCATTTCTTAACACCTACCATTATATAATTGCTAAGCTAACTTCTCTCTACCCATGTTATTCAACATTATCAAATATTTATTGAGGTCAGTTGAGTTGTAGAGCTTGGTTAGTTAATGAATTGCCTCTTCCCTCACACATCCTATTGTGTGTCTTATTAACCATACTGGTATTTGGGGAAGATAAGATTATTTGATGAAGGAATTAAATGACACTGAGCAAAGTGTTATGATGTCCAAGAATTTGATTTTTCTTTGAGTCAGAGAAGTCCTGTCTATAGGACTGATATTGGATCTAGCACTTGAGTCAGTGGTGGTGCTTGGAATTAGGAAGAAGAGAATAAGATGTTTGGCAAAAATATATGTATTTTATACAGATCTCAAAGACATGGTTTTGGTTAAATGTTTCAAGATTTGCACACCAATAAAATTGCATGCACATGCTCACCAGTAAGATTTGTGTGTGCATGTTCTGGAATCAGACGCTTCACCATCCATTTTCATTGCTATCATTAGCTACCTGCGTAAGCTTGGATAGGTCATTTAATCTTGGCTTATTTTTGTCTTTCAAGGAGAGGAAATATTGTCTGGCTGCACATTTACTAAGAGGATTTAATGAGACAAAGACAAAGCACATTGATTTCACTCAGTGTCAACAACTACTGATTCTCATAACCACAACAAACACCCAAGTTCATGGAATAAACTTCTTCTGTTTTGTTGTTTAAAGGAACAGATCAGGTATAGAGGCAACAGGGTAACATAGTCACAGTGGTGATGTTCAAAGCTCAGAAAGCTAGCAAAAAGGCAACAGATGTGAATCTACAATGGAATTTGGAAATCCTTAGGGCAGGCATTTAAGTCAGATCATGGAAGATGGCTATGGCATTTACACTAAGATTATTAGTATTCCAGTTTGTTTGTTTGTTTGTTTGTTTTGCTTGTTTGTTTTTTTCTTCCCCTCTCTTTGGTCAGAGAATGGCATTTTGTTTGAAATTTTTGTTCTGATAATATATAGAAAAATATAAGATTATAGTCCAGGAACCATATTAGAATACATTCTTGTAATACTAGCTGGTTTGCATTGGGATGGTAGCAGTGGTCCCAAAGGAAGTAGATTATTTCAATCATTGGGGAGATAGATACATAAGACAATGGATGGAATAAAAGCCTTGGGTCTTCATTTTTCAGAAGTGGTGGTTTTGCTGTGCAGTGGGGGCGCACACCTTAATCCCAGAAGTGGTGGTTAAGGTTACCCAATTGGAAGACAAGCAGGTCTATAGTGAGGAAAACACTCTATTAACCAAATTGCTCAGTTTCGTCTAAAACAGCAATGGAAAATATACAAATTCTGTTTTCACAGAATTTGTGAAATTTAGATGAGCTACACAATCAACATTGATTTTCCTTGGTCTGGTGTTGAGAGTAATATTTTGTGTCTGAAATATTTGAATACTGAATACAATTATAGGCTTGGTTGGCTATGTGTACATCTGCCTCAGGCTGACAGATTCTGATGTCTGTTGCTGACTGAGACAATTTGGAGGGATGGGCTAAATTATTTTCCTATCCACCAGTTCTATTTATACAGAAATTACACTTGACTGTGTGACACTAATCAGAGCAGAGCTGATCAGATTCAGCTCCCTGCTGACCAACTCAGCCAATAAGCCATTCGTGACTGGCAGGTGTTTCCTTCCACCCCTTGCATATCTTTTCTTCTCTCTCCAGCATACCTACATTTTAAAAATCATTTCCTTTCTACTCCCATTCCATGTGTATTGAAAGGAAACAGGAAGTGGGTTTGTTTGATGCACAGACATAACTTGCATTTAGAATGCTCCATTCTTTATTCTCCTGTTAAATAATCTTAAGACAAGGAGAAATAGGACAAGGGGTATCTTTTAAAAACACTCTATAATGTAATATATGTGACTAGAAACTCACATGCCATGACACATCTGTGAAGCTACTGGCAGTAGCATGTCTTCTTCAATTGTGTGTCTGAAGATCGATTTAAATCACCAGGATCCCTAGAAAAATTCTTTTACCAACTGAGCCATCACAGGAGCTCTATCTAAGACAAGGGTTCTTGACTCGTGTGTGTGTGTGTGTGTGTGAGTGTGTGTGTGTTTGTGTGTGTATGTTTAATGTACTGTTATGATAATCCAGTGAAGAATGTGTGCCTCACCCAGAAACACATTTTTAATATGCATTAAATAAAATGCACACAATTGGAAAGGAATCCAATTTATTGAAATATATCTGTCAAAATATTTCTCTGTTGTTACAATATATATGATCATTTTCGAATTCATCAAATTAAGAGCAGGGATTTTAATTATTAACCACTTCAAATTAGAGACCAACTTTAATAGTATTTTTAAACTTATAAATATAATAGGAAAATATCTGCCAGTTTTAATGATGGACATGCTAAACCTATGGTGATTTTTTAAACACACTGATAATTGCAGGTAATGATAAGTTTTAATTAGAATTTAGAAAACGTATGTATTTATCCCCATCCATAGTTCATGTATTCTAGAACTATGTCTTTCTGCTTAAGAAACACTGATATAAGACAAGGTATCTCAAATTTTAGTGTAGGAAAAAATATCTGGAGGGCTTATTAAATGCAGATTTATAGACATTGTCCAAGAAAATACTGACTCAGAACTTCTGAGATGTGGAATGTATGTTTTAAACATAAATCCACGGTAGGTCTTAGAAATCACATTTCAGAATCATCATTTGAGAAATAAAGTAGCCTGGTATATAGAACAAGATTCTTAAAGATGGTTGTCTATAATGTGTCTCTAGTGGGTCAATACCCACATTTGACCATGAGGTCAAACTTCTGTATCTTTTATAATAATATAACTATTATGATATTGTCAAGTAAAATTATATGTAGGTATTATAGATATGATGTTTTAAATGGGTATAGATATATATTACATATAATAATTATTATAGAACTCATGATATATTTGTTGCATCAATATTCTTCTCTGAAGGATACAGTGTATTTTAAGACAAATTTTTAGATGTGTGACAAAATATCACCAAGGCATAGCATGGGGTAATAATCATGAAAGCAATGCAATATAGTTCTGTGACATTGAAATTATTTGAGTAATTTTACAGTACATTTGAATTGCAGCATCATTCATGCAGTTAGTTTCCATTAGCTTTGCTGAAGATCTCTCTGTCCACACAGAGGAACAAGTGTCAAATTTCTCCTTCATGCTCACAGACCTGGCTGCAATTGTGATGCTGCAGAAGATAATTGTTATTAATTAAAGCATTCCTATCAGCCTGGGTTTACTTTAATGCATATCGAACATGTTCCAACCTCTGCTGTCTCTATTATTGGGGGAAAAAATAAGAGAATCATGTTCTTTGACTCTGCTGATCTCTCCTGGGGATTCCCCGATGTCATTGAGCAGCCTTTTAGATTCAGCTGGTACCTTTTTGAAGAAGAAGTGAAGCCTCAATATTATAACGTGTTGCAATGTAAGCTCATTATTGTCAAATTAGATTCACTGACCTTCACTGTCATGGACCAGGATAAAACAGGCAGAATAAGAAGAACTGTTTGCCATGAGTAAATGCACATTAAATGCCACTCAGAGTTAACTGCCCTACATATAACTTGTACTGTTTTACCACATTGGCTTTTAAAACCACAGTATAGTCAACATTTGTGCTACATAACTTAAGTCAGTCATGTTTCTAGAAGTCTATATAGATGTATTTTTATTATTGATATATATTACCCCAGAGAACATACCACAAAATGCAAACAAATACACATGCACACACACACATGCACACATACACACACAGACACACACACACACACACACACAGAGAGAGAGAGAGAGAGAGAGAGAGAGAGAGAGAGAGAGAGAGAGAGAGAGACTTACATGTGCACAAAGAGCTCATGAATAAAATCCAAAGCTTCCCTAATTTGTTAATAAAAGTAATGATTTTTCTTATTCATTCATGCAAGGCTTGTATGATCAGTCTGAAGTTCAGCTTCTAAAATTGTATCTCTCATTGAAGTCTTATGAATCATTTTTTTCCCTCTCTGTTTCCACATTATTTGTCTTTTAGCTGAGTGTTTATATATATGAGTAATCTTTGTAGAATTGTTATGGCTGAGAGAATTCAATTTCATTCACCTACTTCTTAGAAATTTTGTGTTGCTATGACTGATTAACACATACACACACACACACACAGAGAGAGAGAGAAAGAGAGAGAGAGAGAGAGAGAGAGAGAGAGAGAGAGAGAGAGAGAAACCACACAGAACAGTAGATAATGAATTTATGTTTAACTCATTCAACTCCATAAAGGTATCCATGTAGTCCAAGACTATGATGCCTTACACCTAATGAAGGCTTTCTTGCTGCATCATCCCAGGGTGGAAGGTAGAAGAGCAAGAGAGACTTCCTGCATATGTGAAAGAGAGAATGTATATGGTGAACTCATCATTTTTAACAGAAATAAAGTTCTGGATACCTAACCTATTCCACATTGAAGAGTTGATTCCTTCATCAAGCCAGAGCCATCATGATCTGATGATGTCTTCTTAAAGGTCCTACCTCTCAACAGAGCTAAGAGAAGAGTTAGTGATGCTTTCACAGAATGCCATTCATCAGTATTTTCAGTGTATAAAAATAAATCAGTATTCTAGAATTATGTCCTATAGCTGTCTTCTAGTTTTTGAATGGGGGAGAGGATGTATTCATTTTCTAAATAATCAATTACGGATAAATTGTGAATATCAAGTAATGATGTTTCAAAATGAATTTTTCATGTGTAACTAACCTCTTACATGATGTTAATATTTAGCATTTTGTAGTCTTCACTATTTTATTGAGGCAGAATACCAGTCCTGGTCTACCATCTTCCTCATTACTGTACTGTCCTATATAGGGGAGGAGATCACTCACTCTATACTGGAATATAAAGCATGTCTTCTTAATTTTTCACTTGCCATTTTTATAATGCTATTCTATGTACTCCAGTATATAACCAGATTTAAATCAAACAGATTATATATGAGAAGAATAAAGAAGGGATGGAGAATCTGAACCTAACATTGATCTTTCATTGTTACCATATCCTTAATAAAAAGTATATTAAAAGGAAGCCTGAGGGCTAGAGATATGGCTCAGCAATTAAAGGTGTTTGAGGTCCATCAGGGTGGCACAAGACTTTAATTCCAGCTGCAGATAGATCTCTGAGTTCAAAGCCAGCCTGGTCTACAGAGATAGTTCTAGAACAGCCAGGGCTACACAGAGAAACCCTGTCTTGAAAAACCAAAACTAAAGCCAAAACCAAACTAAAAGCAAAAGATTAGAACTCTTGAGGCTATTGCAGAGGACCTGAGTTCAGTTCCTGACACCAACATGTAGTTTATAGCTGTCTGACCTCTGTAGTGAAGTGAGTTCCAAACTCAGTTTCCCTGGTTTGGGTAAGTTTGTAAATTTCTCTTTCCCAGTATTGTTTGCCTAACATAAAGCCGCTCATATTTTATTTTACACAAATACAAGTAAAGAGAATAAATGTGGGATTTTATGAAAAACAAACAAACAAAAAAACAAAACTGATCATGTAATCCTTATTTGTATTTCCCTGCCTCAGTGCAAGGAACCATTAGGTTCTTGTCTGTGTTCAGTCAGATAATGTAGAGGCTGCAAGGCACACAAATCCCTGAGTTTCTCTAAGACGTTCACTTTCAGTGGTGACAACTAAATGAAACATGCTCTGTATAACGTTCTGTGAAGAGCCGGGGAACATAAGAACTCAATAAATGTTATCTATTGTTACGACTTTCAAAGTCATTTTGACTTTTATTCTTTATAAATAAAAAGTGTACAATAATATGTGTTTTTCATGCCTTGTTAAATTTTGATATGCAACAATGAGTACAGCCATGTTTATGGATCAGAATGTGCCACAATATATATATAATAAACAAATGAGGGTTCTGGAACATTCTTTCCATATTCATGTGCATACATTATGGCAATTGTTTAAATGAGTAAAAAGTAGCAATATGCCATATTGATTATTACATATTATATTTCCCTTTCGATAGAATTTATTGTAATCTGTCTTGAGTGTGTTTAAGTATGTGACTTCAGTAATAACCTCATATCCTTCAAGGAAAATGTATTTTATTTCTTATTAGTTATTTCTAATATTAATTATTATTTCTTATTAAGCTTACTAAAGCATAACTTTTCTTGATAAGCTTTTAGTGGCAAGGCCTTTGTTTCTTTGGCAGGCTCATGTTCTTTTTGTTGATTTGTCTTTATGTACATTTTATTATTGATTAATTTTGCTATTTGGCAGTTTTATTTACATGCACGGTGGGTTTTGATTATTCATGCCAGTACTCTATCTTATCATCCCCTGTCTCCCAATTGATCTTCACTCATCCCTTTCCCAGGTCCTTAACTTTTTTTTTAAATTGGAAATTTTATTTACACTTCAGATGTTCTCTCCTTACCCATTTCCCCCCTCCCTCCCAGGAACTCACTATACCTTCCCCCTTCTCCTGCCTCCACATTGGTGTACCCTCACCCACCCTCCGCTGTACCTCACCTTCCCACCCTCGAATACCCGCAACCACGATGTCCAGCCTTCATGGGACCAAGGATCTCTTCTCCCACGTATATATAGCTCCCTTGCATATATAGCTGGAGCCATGGGTCCCTCCCTAAGCGCTCCCAGGCTGGTGGTTTAGACCCTGGGGGCTCTGGTTGGTTGGGATTGTTGCTTTCCTCATGGTGTCGCGAATCCTTTCAACTCCTTCAGCCTTCACTCTATCTTCTCCATTGGGAACCCCATGATCAGTTTGATGGTTAGCTGTGAGCATCTGTCTCTGAGTATGTCAGACTCTTGCAGACTTCTAAGGAGACAGCTATATCAGGCTCCTGTCAGCATGTACATCCTGACATCCACATCAACCTCTACCTTTGGTGACTGCACATGGGGTGGATATCCAGGTGGAATGGTCTGTAGACGGTCCCTCCTTCAGTTTCTGTCCTGCACTGTGTCTCCATATTTGCTCCCTTGAGTATTTTGTTACTCCTTCTAAGAAGGACTGAAGCCCCCCCTACTTGGTCATCATTCTTCATGAGCTTTATGTAGTCTGTGAGTTGAATCTTGGGTATTTCAAGCTTCTGGGCTAAAATCCAATAATCAGTGAGTGAATACCATGTATGTTCTTTTGTGATTGGGTTACTTCACTCAGGATGATATTTTCTAGTTCCATCCATTTACATAAGAATTTATCAAATTCATTGTTTTTAATAGCTGAGTAATATTCCATTGTGTAAATGTACCACATTTTTTGTATCCATTCCTCTGTTGAAGGGCATCTGGGTTCTTTCCAGTTTCTGGCTATTATAAATAAAGTTGCTATGAACATAGTGGAGCATATGTCCTTGTTATGTGTTAGAGCATCTTCTGGGTGTATACCCAGGAGTGGTATTGCTGGGTCCTCAGGTAGTGATATGTCCAATTTTCTGAGGAACTGCCAGACTGTTTTCCATAGTGGTTGCACCATCTTGCAAATTCTTAGCTTTTTTTTTTTTGGTTTTTTCGAGACAGGGTTTCTCTGTGTAGCCCTGGCTGTCCTGGAACTCACTCTGTAGACCAGGCTGGCCTCGAACTCAGAAATCCGCCTGCCTCTGCCTCCCAAGTGCTGGGATTAAAGGCGTGCGCCACCACCGCCCGGCTTTTTTTTTTTTTTTTTTTTTTTTGGAAATTCTTAGCTTTTAATGTTGTGTTTCTACTCAGAGTACAGACCTCCTAAAATGCATCTGTTTTCACTTTCAGGGAAGACTTTCATCTAATGAAAGCCAGTATGGTTATAAAATGCAGAGTCTCAAGAAGAGGAGAAAAATGTGGAATTTTGTCTAAGTTTATATTTAGAATTTTCCAAAATAGAGGATTTTTTTCTGTTTTTATCCTCTTATTAAAAAATAGATTCTTTTCTCATACAATATATCCTGATTATAGTTTCCCCTCCCTCTAATCCTCCCAGTTCCTCTTCACCTACCACCCCCTGCAGATCCATTCCATTGCTGTTTCTTATTAGAAAAGAACAGGTTTCCAAGAGACAACAACCATATATAACAAAATAAAATAAAATAAGATGAAGCAAAACTTGCATATTGAAGCTGTACATGATAGCCCAACAGGAGGGAAAGAATCCCAAGTGCAGGTAGACAAGAGTCAAGCTGTTAAATGAAGCTAAATATGTTCATGGGGCTCCTGTCCTTTAATATTTTCCTTGCAATGTCATATACCTTCTCAATATCCAGTAGTTTAAAGCAATGATTTTATTGTCAAATTGGCTGATTTTTACATGTAGAACATGTGAAGCCTCTTAATGCCTGTGCTCAAAACTACTGCTTTCTCTCCTTGCAACATGGTTCTGGGAAGACCATAGCAACCCAAGGAAAGCATAGTTATTAGATATGTAAAGAAATGCACTCTATCTTTAATTGAAGGAAGCATAAAGGCTTGAATATAGGAAGGGTAATTGAAAAGTAATTGAAAAAAAGCAACCCACACTTTCTATTAATAATCCATCATTCAAGGACAAAAGGAGGCCAAGATCTATAGATCAGAAAAAGAACAATAAGCTGACAAATAGTTTACTCATTCTGTTCTACATAGCAATGTGTGATTATAGATTCTTAGGACCAGATATAGGAAATATAGGGAGAAAACAGACAACAAACAGCCCATAGAATGTTATTTGCTCTTAGATTTTGTTTGGTTTGAAACCTTACAAATCTAAGGTTTTTAGTGTCAATACTAATTATTGATCTCCAACTATTTTAATGTTATTTTGCTTCGTAGAGTGTGTGTATGTGTGTATGTGTGTGTGTTTTGTTTTGGTGAGTGGACTTTCTAGGAAATTGAAATAAAAAGTAGTTTGTTATATTGATATATTGTTTTTTCATCATTAGTAGCAAATGAAATTACCAAGTGTGTAATATTTTAAGTTGTTCTAGAATTAGAAAGAGTAATTTAAAAGTCTTCTTTACTGGAAGAAATTATAATTAAGAACTTATTTGATGATTAGGTATGAGTACAACAGTCACATGGCTATCACATAAATAGCTATTTTCTGTAGATATTACCGTGTGGCAGCCTACATACATCTATCAGCTTATCCCTGCTTATTTTCACAGTTGCAGAATGTGTTGAAACATGTCATCTTGGATCATTTCTTTCACATCAATATGTGTTTTCTTTCACACCTGGTATTCTTTTCTCAAACCATAACTTGTTAACTAACACTGATTTTAGAGCTATATATTTTGATGATTTGAAGAATAGAAAATATTTATTTAGACTGAGTTTATAGTATTAATATAAACTAATTATATGATATATAATAATTATACATATTTTAATATTTAAATTTAAAATATCATTAAATTATAATTTAATATTTAAATTAAAAACATATAATTTATTATTATAGTAAAATTATTTTATGTAAAGGACCAGACTATAGAGAGTGTGCTCTATGTAACACAAAGATTCTTAACAATAGGTTTTGCTTTTGAAAATATTTTGACCATCTGCTAGGACTGGAAGATAAATAAGAGGTGAGTTTGTCGTAGAAACAATAGAAATTATTTCCCTTGAAATAATCGTTTGTGTAAAGACAATAGGGAAGAATGAGGGACTGACATGGGTTCAGAATTGCTGTAGTGAAGAGTGTGGATTGTAAAAGGTTGACCTGGGAGCAGGGCATGCAGGAGAGGCATACGGCATACACGCCCTTAGAGTCTTGCATCACAGAAACTAAGAGACAGTGTCGACAGATTTTTTTTTCTTTTTGCTAGAGATAACTTTATATTCAGATTTGTATTTTAAAAACAACCACACGACAGTGTGTGGGTTGGTTAAAATTAATTCTGTTTAGACAGATGTTACAGCAATCCAGAGAAAATAATAGTGGTGTAGATTATAATAATGAATGGCAGTTTATTGTTGAGAACTGAAGACATGGAAGCTGTTTGGGATGTTAAATAACGTTAAATTGAAGGGTTGGTTGGTGGCACAGTGTGAAAGGTATAAGCAGAAAACAATCCAGGATCTGCCAGCTGAAGTTATATGGTCTTGGTGGTTATTCAACAAATGAGGGTACGCAAAAGCAGAGACTCATTTTGAAATAAGCTTTATTTGAAATTGCTAGAATCATTTTTGTTTTTTTTTTTGTTTACTTCTGAATGGAGATGTATAATGGATATTATGATTTATGAGTGTCCTTTATACTCTCAACTCAGATATCTTCTTAGGTAGAATGTGCGAATTAGGAAGCCTAAAACACTATGGTATTTCATTTTTATTTATATTTAATATATGAAAGTTTGATTGTATTCAGTCCACATTTGATTGCTCTAACCTTTCACAAGGTGGATAACCAGGGAAACATTTCTTTTTTGGGGTGGGGGATGGAAGTGGGGAGAGTGTTTTAGAGTTGCAGCCAATATCTCTATCATTATGCTTTAAAACCATTCATCGTGAGCAACTCACTATGAAGCCTAAGCATGCATGAACAGACTTTAGTGGCCTAATCAAATAAAACTTATACTGAAGATTATCTCACAGGAATTTAATGATATGCGTAATTGTTATTCTAGTGCATAATAATTAGGCAAGCAGTTCTTGTAAATGATGATAATTTGTGTGAATTCACCACAGTCAAACGAAGCATTAGCCAATGAGATCTGGCAAAATTAATCGGTAAGCTCAAGAGGTCAGAGGCAAGAAAGGAGGCTGTGCTCCTCGGTACATTGACTCTATCCACATTCTGATTCCAAAAAGATTCCTCTTGATGAAAGGAAACCCAATGGAGCATTGAGGAGAAAATTAAATAGCAGAAATAAGGAAAATGAATGTTAGTAGTTGTTGTGGATTGAATGGAGTTCCCCTAAACATACATGTATGTTGAAGCCACTACCCCTGTGAACCTCAGAATGTGACCTGATTTGAAATTGGTCATAAATGCTAACTAGCTGAGGTAAGGTCTCACTGGAGGAGGTGGCCTCCAAACCAATGTAATGATGCTATAGGAAGGCAGTCATCTGAAAAGAGAAACAGACAGAACAGCAGGTCAGGATGGAAGGAAACTGTATTTGATGCATCCACATGCTAAAGAATTCCTAGAACACATGGGCAGGTAAGCTTGTTCTAAAACCCAGTGTGGATAACTTGATCATCGTAGCACCAGGACCTTAGTGCATCAAATCATAGGTTTCGCCTCTCACTTTGATTCCAGGGAAATTTGAGCAGTTTCTACATAAACAAATATTTGCTGCCTGACTTCTTCTAGCATTCAGTTTACTTCTGGAGTTAAGCAGCATCACTGATCAATACAAACACAGCCCCTGTCCTAAAGGGGTGTAACGTCCTAGTCTTCTGTCTTGTGAACTCTCTGGTACCAGTGTTGTACTGAACACCTGACTCATTCTGTGTAAAACGTTTTATATGTCTGTCTACTCTATAAAATAGTGAAGTCTTACTGCCAGGAGTAGAATGTTCTACAATAAATGTCTACCTAAATGAAAATTAAAAGAAAATAAATAAAGTCATGTTGGGAGTGAAAGAAGCAGGATGTATGAATGATTTCATAGATGAACCAGAGATAATGGGATAATACGCTCTTTGCATTTTAAAGACATGGACATCTAGGCACCATTACACACTAGGCATGTTTGAAAACTCAATTATGTAGACTAGGGCAATGCTATTTTCATTCTTGCATCGTTATAAGCTGACTAGATACTCTTTGTTGCTATTGTAGCCTTTGTTGCTAGATTATCAGGTTTTATATGTTGTTTATTTTCATGTAAAACCTAGAACACCTTTAACATTTTATGAACCATTCTATTTTATGGATCTATAAAGCCCAATACATTAGGTTTTTTTTTTTTTTTTGTGAAAAGAACGCACATAATGAAGATGATGGCTTACAAGTTGTGTGCCAATGTACATAAAATTTCAAGAAGATAATTCAGATGGCAATTAGATATTTATAGGCAGATATGGCATGAAAAATAATTTATGATAAATTATCTATTGACATATCATTCATGTGAATTTTTCAAATCAAATATAGAATTAAGTTATAGTTTTACTCTTCTCAAAAATTGTATTATCTACCTTTCCACTCCTACCCTATTCATCTCTAACTTGTTACAAGGAAACCAGTGTGTTTTATCTTCTACATTTCCTTGCTATAATAATAATTAAATAGTGAAAAATATTGTTATTTGGCACACTTGCTACTCTTAACTTCAAACTCTAAGGTAATTAAAAAATAATAACTTCATTATTCCCTTTTAGTTATTTTATACGTATTGACACAGAGAAACTTAAGGGTCATGGCTCTTCTTTGCATATACCCATACACACATACACACATATATATACACACACGCATATAAATATACATATATACATGTGTATATATGTATACTTTATTTACATATTATGTATATACATATTATCTGTGCATACATGTTATAGGATATGTATTGATAATATATATCATATGCATATATATATTCTTTTTTGCAGATATTTTATTCTTGAGTCCAGTTATCATTTGATCTGCTCTCAGTTTAAGAGAAAGGGAAGAAGTGTTGTTCATTGCTCACATTGTTATTTACATGCATATAGTCTTTACCACCAATGCCACCACGCCAGTGCTACTTTTAGTGTCTCTCGGTAAAAAGCTCTGGTGATCAACAGAATAAGAAAATAGAAACTAACTTCACTAGCATGTACCTCTCATGAAAGATAAGTCTCTGTCTTATTGAAAATACAAAAATAATTTTAATTTTACCAGAAAATCTATAAAATAATTAAAATATATAATTCTGTAAAAGTGTGTATGTAACAATGAAAATTTCTGGTATTTTAATGGCTATTCGGCATATTTTAGAAGTGAGACTAGGGTGAATTATAAATCATGAGAAAGGCATAGACTATTGCATCATCTACCTCTTGAAAACTACAAAGGTGAAGAAGAAACTTTATCCACCATAGATAGAGAGTTGGCTCCTCTTTCGAGGGTTATCTGATAACTCAGAAAGACCAGAGTAACAAAGCAAAACTGTGGTGCTTTAAAAACCAACAGATTTTCTTTTATTTTAGTGGAATTCCTTTTATTCTGAGAAGCCTTATATCCTGAGAGGGATTTTTAGTGTGTCCACCCTGTGTGCATTTAACCCTGCTTGAGAATGAGTTCCTTTCCCAGAAGTACACAAAGAGATTTTTATATTTATCTACCATAGTAGAAAGTAGTGAGGGATATTTCATTTTATCTCTGTGTTGTAATATTGGCCTTTATCACGTGTGCTTTAGAATGTAATAATCTCCAGTTGACAGTCTGTTACTGTGTGCTCCTGAGAGTTTTCGTATGTGACTCTGAAGGTAGAGTTTAGAATCACCAGTGACCTTAGCTATGACTTTACTTAATCCTTATGTCTCTCTGAGTTACATCCATGTGTTGTGTTATTGAGACATTAATCATTTCAAAATTATACTCTAATTCCTCTTTGAAAGCCCATCAACAATAACAATAGGAATTGTCTGTATCAGTATCTACTCCCTAGAAAACTCTTGTTCTTAACTCTGGGATACATTTATCCTTAAACAGTGTTGTCTAAATAGACAGATCCACATGTTTCAATGGATAGCTGATATGGAGACAAATAGTGTGGCTTATTCAACCCTTGTATTTCCAAGTCTACTGAGAAAATTAATTGGAGAGTCTGCTATGCAGACTTCACTATGCACACTGAATTGGTGTTGGTACACTGTTAATTCAAAACACATTAGATAGAGTAAATGCCTACAGTAGCTCAGAGCCTCTCTCCAGAAAGCCCCCTAGCAGTTCAGACTTAACAGTATAAGTGCCAGTAGTTTAAGCATTGCTGGCATTGCTATGGAATTACAGTGTTTGGAGCCAACACAGTGCTTTATGCAACTTAAGGTTCCCCAGGGGAAGCATGCTGACTCTTCAAATAAGGAGAATGACTGGTATACATTTTCAAATGAAGGATACTAACTTAGCTAACAATTACTTCTCTAATAATTTCACATATGCTTTCTGGTTTGGCATGCACACATTTAGTGATTTGATGTTAAGGTTGAAAACAAGCTGACATCAGCTAAAGGCAGAGGAGAGAATAACCTGTCAGTCCTTAGTCTGTGATCATTCAGGACAGCATTTATAGTGGGAGTTAATGGAGTTAATGTTCTTAAAGAGTTCAGTCTAAAAAACAACAACAAACAATAAACAACAAATAAATACACCAACCAACCAACCAAACAAATAAACAAAAAAGAAAAGAAAGAATGAAACTCTAAGTGAAACTAACTGGAACACTGAATCATTTATTCCTGACCTCAGCTAAATTCTTCATCATCATCATCATCATTAATCCTTTTTAAGTGTAGTTGTTTTCCTCCTCCTGGTCCACCCTCCAACCCATTGGGTTCCTCATACTATTCCTTACCATCTTTTTTTTGTTGTTCGGATTCATTTTATTGAAGGAAAATTGATAGTCATATATAGAAAATGTTTTATCATCATTTTAACACCCCACCCTTTAGTTTTCCTAGGATAATTCTAGTATGAACTATAAAATGCTGGTAATGTAATAGAAAAATTTTGCACCAGATAACTCCAAAATTGATGGGAACTGTTACCATTCACAAAGGAATGCTATGGAATAACTGTGACATAAACGGAGGTGCTGATAACTAGTGGGGAAACAACATTTGTGATCAAAGAAATTCCCATTCAAACTTTATGAGTCAAAAAATTAACACTTGAGAAAATCTTCTGAAATTTGCATACTGTATGAATTCAAATGAATATTTTTATTCTAACTACATTTCATATTTAGGTTCAATGTATATGAACAGCATAAATGTGTTTGTACTTCTTTTAAAAAGATTTATTTATCTAATTTATATGAGTACACTGTCGATATTTTTAGCCACTCCAGAAGAGGGCATTGAATCCCATTACAGATGGTTGTGAGCCACCTTGTAGTTTCAGGGAATTGAACTCAGGGCCTCTAGAAGAGCAGAGAGTGCTCTTAACCACTGAGCCATCTCTGCTGCCCCATGAGTTTTCAAATCCCATGTGTTTGTACTTTAATTTTACTTAGAAAGCTTCTAGAAGTTTTGTAATTTTTTAAAAAAGAACTAACTTTCACATTTATACAAATCTGAAGACTAAAGATTCTATAGCATTGTTTATTTTTTGTTTGTTTTTTGTATTTTTTTTTAATTTGGTTCATAAATTTGAGGTATCTATCAACTAGTAACTAATTAAAATACTCCAGATTTCAGATACATCAGGATTAGGTCCATTGTCTTATTTCATCTAATTTTCTACTTTGTTTAATTGTGACTTTTGTCTTGTCTAAATTTCAATATTCACAATAAATTAGTGTAAACTTAACTCCCTTTCTACAAAATGTTGGTGTCATTTTTAGCAATTCATGTCTACTGCTTTACATATTAGTAAACTGTTACTAATTAGTCATATATTCAGCCTTTCAATCTATACTTTATGTACATATGTGTGTAAATACATGTTCAAGTATGTATGCTCATGTGTGTGTTTGTTTGTTTTCTGAAATGAGAGACAGTGGCACACAGACACAGAGAGTAACTTTATGTAGTCTACCAAGCCAGAAGTGATAGAAATTACACTGAAGACTTGGTGAGTCACTTTTTATTTGGGGAAGATTCCAGGTACAGGTGCTAAAAAGTAAAAAAGAAAAATAAGGAAATTCAGAAAAATTAAACTGAGTAGACGATTCCTGAAAGAAATTAGTTCTTTAGAACTGAAAAGAATGAAAAATTATAATCCATTTAAGAAATTTCAGAATAGGTCTAATCGAATGGCTTTCACATTTGTGATTTTGTTTGAATTAAAATACAGAAAGCAATTAAAACATCTTTTGAACATTAAAAATTCATTTTTAAAAAAATTTTTTTCTGATTTAAGATTCAGTGAATGTTATAGCAAGATGTCAACTTATGGAAAGTCTTAAACACTATGACAATGACTATTTGATCCAATATACTTTTTCAGCAGTAGTGAAGAACTGGTGATATTTAACAGGACTGCTAAAGAGCACAGACACACATGTGCAGATAGGCATGGAAGGATGGAGCATGATGCTTGAGAACGTTTGAAGCTTAAAGCAAAACCACAATATTGAACACTCACTGGCATTCTTCTGGAAGAATGCTTTGAAAAAGCACCACCAACTATTCCAGTGGAGAGTATTTCAAATACGTTTTGATTCCTGATTGGTTTATAGTTAACGTTCCTAAATCAAATTAACATCTGTTTAAGAGATATTTGAAACACTATAATACCCAGTTGAAGAGATTTGGGTTTATTGTAAGTTTCTACAAATGTTAAAAAAATAAATGTCACCAGGGATTTTATTCACCCATTCCTTTATTCTTTTCCCATGAGTCATTAGGTTCTAAAGGCATAGCTACCTAGCATTTGTGGACATTTTTAACACCTCATTTCTAAATCAGGAAAAACATCAAAACATCTCTTTGAGATTCTATTACAAGGTATCAAACTTTGAATTCCAGGCAATTAATCTAATCATGTTGCCTTTTAGAACCAACTCTTAGATAATTCATAATCAAACAGGTTAATATGAGTAAAACTGCTTTGTGAATTATGCACTTAAAAATGTTATTATATATATACCTCTTATAATAGCTTAATATTTCAGTCCTTTGATGTTAAGCTATCCTGCAATTATTAATGCAGGTTTGATTATTTTTAAGTGAACATGATTTTTGAAATCTGAATGTATAAAAGTATTAAATTTTTAAGCTGATTATTTTCTATTGCAAAAAGAATGAGTATGAAATGCAGTCCCTAAGATCATTTGTAAATATTTAATTTAAAGTCATATTGATTTATTTAAAGTCATATATATTAATATATATGACTTTAAATTAAAAATATTGAGGATATTTATTAAAAGTATTTAGCATGTAAAACTATATTATATGGTACATGCTTTTGTTAAAACACCTCAAATTACAAAGAAAACTCTTGTCATCTAATATTTAACTTTCTCAGCCAAGACTCAGAAAAGAAGGTCTTTGGGAAGATCATTTCTATTTACAGAAGGGACTGATGCTGAGTGACTAAGTGTTCATAAGCCCACCTGGCAAGTTAAGAGTCTAGTTTTACTGCTGAATACAGACACTGGTCTTGCAGTTTCTTTCTTTATAACTGGCCCATTTCATGAATGCTTGCAGTAGAACTTGACACTGAACTATAGGACAATGGCTTTAAAAAGTTTCTTTTGTCCCCGTATAGCTATTTCATGCTTATTATCATCAAGATTTGATTATTTCTAAGGACAATAATGTACATCAAAATGGTATTTGAATTATTGGTGAAGCAGAATTTTAGTTAGAATGTAAAATTGCGTAGACATACATCCATCTATCCAATATTTATTCTTTTTTGATATATCAAGCTCTTCCAAGTGCTGTAATAGAGTTGTAAACAAAATAGAGTACTTGACCTAAAGAAACTGGATGTAACTGAAGCTATAACATGGCAGATGCTGTAGGTGTTATATAGTGTAATGCTATAGAGCAGTTTCATTCATTGTACCATAAATAAAGTATTACTGGTTTGTCATTGATCAAGAAGATACACTCACAAATCAATAATAAGCATTTAGAAATACTTATAGCAATGCTGGAAGACTTACTCTATGGTCTTGTGCTATGTACTGCTACTATGTACGTGAAATACAAGGAATAGCACCAGAAGAGACATGATTTCAGATGGGGTCAAAGCCTTGTGAATGTAGAGATGATAGTCTAATTTAGAATTTTTATTATTGTTGTTGTGACCATTTGTCAAAGTAACTTTTATTTGCCAGGTGTGATTGTCATATTAGAAGCTTACTACTGAGTAAGGTCATCTTTTCTAGTTCTTATTGAACTCTGGCTGTCTGGTTCAATTCAGCTGTTTTGGACCAAACTCCTTTTCATGCTGGTTGATTCAAACTGGCTTCTCCAGGTTTCTCATTGAATTTCTTTGCCTGACCTCATAAGAACTTTGGCTACATGTTCTAATCTCCTGACTGCTTCTTATTTTTGGGCTCTTTCTGTCTTTGCTTGTGTCTAGCTTGTTCTCTATAACCTGACTCTAAAACAATCATGGTAAAACTGCCCTAAACATTCATCACCCTTGATGTTGATGGATAACCTGATCAAACCTCAACTAGATCATCCAGCAGTATTTGGAACAAAGAAAAATACATTTAGTACACCATATAATATTTTAGACAATTAGTATTTATACTTATTGAAATGTATATATGCCCATTCCTTGTTATCTGAGATACTGTTTTGTCTAGAATTCCTGGTGTTTCAGTTGCTGCCTTCTCAATCCTGGAAACAGCTGTTCTACCTTGATGCACAGATTCACTTATATTCCTTAAAAAGTCTTTAAAAACAATTGGTTGCATTTAAGGCTTAATTATTAATGTTGAGACAATAATAAAAATGGAACAAACATGAAAACCAGTGTCTTAAAAATATTCACATTTTAAACTATTTAAAATTTTATATTTCTATGTAAGTTCTAATCAAGTGGCAAACACACCAGAGCAATGAATATTTAAAAAATGCAACAGAAAATTTATTCTCTACAAAAGTTTTGAAACTGTCAGCATAACTCTAAATTCAATAAGAAAAAGGTACACATTTGTATAATTTATTTTAAAAATGCATATTATTTTTATATAAAATATGTATTTGTGAGAGATAAAGTGAGTCATGTTCAGACAAGGTTTTCCTACTTTTAAATATTGATTATGTTTATGCTATGACATTATTGAAAATACTAGTGTGTGATTTCCATTCCCACTTGTAGGTGTAGGTGAACAGAGTGAGTTGCTTTTAAATTTTTATTCACCTTCAAGAAAGTGTATAAACTATTCCAAATATTAAATGTATGTGTAACTACTTTTATACAGAAGATATTTGTGTTTCACAGACTTTTTCAAAGATTTACAGAAATATAGAAATAATAATACAATACTGATTTATTTTAAACTTATGATTTAGCATTTTTGTTGCTTCCCACATATTATATAAAGAAAGTAAACTATTAATCTATTTATTATTATTAATTATTTCATTTATTTATTTCCCAAATGTTGTTCTCCTTTAAGTTCCTGCAGCCAGAGTTCTTCCCTCATTCTCCATTCCCCTTTGCCTCTGATAGGGTGTGCCCTTGTGCATAAACCTTGGGGCATCTAATCTCTATGGAATTAGGCACATCCTCTCCCACTGAGGCCAGATAAGTTAGTCCTCTGTTATTTATGTGCCTGGAGCCTTAGAGCAGTCCCTGCTCTTTGGTTGGTGGCTTAGTTTCTGGGAGCTCCCAAGAATCCAGGTTAGTTGACACTGTTGGTTTTCCTATGGGGTTGCCATCCCCTTCAGTTCCTTCAATCCTTCCCCTAACTCTTCCATAGAAGTCCCAGCCTCAGTCCAATGCTTGGGTGTATCTGCGTGTGTTTCAGTTAGCTGCTAGTAGCCTATCAGAGGACAGCCATGTTAGGCTCCTGTCTGCAAGCACAACACAGCATCAATAATACTGTCAGGTTTGGTACTCTCTATGGATGGTTCCATGCTTGACCAGTCACTGGTCAACCATTCTTTCAGTCTCTGTTTAATTTTTGTCCCTGCTTTCTTTTAGACAGGAACAATTTTGAGTTGAAAATTTTGAAGTAAGTTGATGAACTCATCCCTCTCCTGGGGTCCCTGTTTAACTACTGGAGGTATTACCTTCATATTTCATATCTCCATTTTTGGGCATTTCAAATTGCATCTGATGCTGCAGCACCCTAATGGCAATAGTATTAGTAATAATAATAACAATAATAATGATAATAATGTTAGTGAATATGGATATTTTTAATGTTACATGGTCTACTTTTGTGAAGTCTAGTGGTTTTGTAGTTGTTGTTGTTGCACATGGAGGCTAGAGTTTGATATTGGTCATCTTTCTCAATTCTTCTCCATGTTATTTTAGAGACAAAATCTTTACAGAGCATGAAAAGCCATTGGTTCAGCTGTACTGGCTAGTCAGGGCCCTCCAGGGATTCTGATTTCCTGGTACTGGAATTATATGTATGTGCATGTTAGTCATCTAAAGTCACGACTTCAAGAATCTTGAGCAGGTTGGTCATCTCTCCAGCCTAAGACTTCCATAGTTTACTGTTAAATTTAAAAGACATTTCTAAATCAAACATGTCTAATAATATAAACTGTGTCACATCTGTTTTCTTGCATATGCCACACTGAATAATTTAATTTCATTAAAAAGGTAGACTTCTATTTTTCTATTTTACAGTTTTTGCTACATTGTACTTTTGAGCTACATTATAAAAGAAAATAAACCACACGATACATCACATCCTTACCTTCAGGCTTCTGTGAAACTTCTCTTGGTAACATAGAATTCAAGCCAATATCCACATAGTATGCACTGCCGTATTAACTATCCCTTTTTGCAAGTACAGAATTTGCCTTCAATAAAAACTCTATGGTGTATTTGTGAAATTATACATATGTGGAAGCATTTCTGTAAATTCAGGAAAATTAACTTTAAAAGTTTAAAATGTAAACAAAATATGTGTCAAATTGTACATACCAAGTTACTTTAATAGGAACTCATTTCACAATAAGACTTGAAGGCAGTGGCTTAGAGAAGAGTGTCCAATGCATTGTGTTTTTATTCACACATAATTGATTTCATTTTTTGTTAGTAGGGATTGAACTCAGGGTCTCAGACATGATAAGTGAGTATTGTGTACCCCAAACAATATTGGTTTGTTAGTTCAGACAAGTAAATAGAGATAACAGGATCAGCTAAGTGTATATAATTATTGTGATGTATGCACGTATAATTCTTTATCTTTCAGAATTTCCTACCTGACTAATGCTTTACTCCACTTCTACACCCTCTCTCCCTACTAAAACTCCTCTGATGCATTCTTACTCCCTCTCAAATTCATGATCTCTTCTTTATTATTGATACGTGTACATATGTGTATAAAGAATGACTACTTGAGATTGTATGAGCCCAAGGGTACCTGATCTTGAAGAAGATATATTTGTCCTATCTCAGCAGATATCATTTGCCTATAACTCTTTTTCTAGGGGTTAACCACTTATCACAATTGTACAGAATTATTTCCTAGAGTATGGATTGTTATTAATGATAACTTTCTATTCTATGAAATGATATATATTGTGGGTATGTTGGGGAGTTATTCTCTATGTTTTTTATGGTTAAGCTGAATTTCTGCATCTAGTTTGTATATTGTCCAAACAGGAATTTATCTTAAATAGATCTTAATAAATGAATACAATTACTCTACAAATGTAACGTATTTTCTATTTATATAAATTATTATACAGATAATAGATGGTCCTATATTTATTATTACTTTCATTCATGCTTAAAGTTTATATATATTTTGCCTGGTTAAAATTTATCAATAAATGTATGACAGAACAGCACACTATATATGGATGAGGGCCTATGTGGAAGTTCTCATAAGTGTCCAATTCAATTTATCCTTAGAAACAAGGTTATTGCACTTTGAAGCATGTTTCGTAATGCGATTACTTCTCATAGTAATCCAATCATTTTCAGGAAAATAAGAATAATGGAGATTTTAGATTCTCATCTTGTCTAGCATACTTTCGATGATTAGAAAATAACTTAAACAATATGATATAATTTTATGATGTAGTATATGTTAATATCATGTAAGTAGTTTATGCTTTTTGTCTACTTGAGAAATAAAACCAAAAAAAAAATCTCTGCTTGAAAGCAGTCTAAACTATTTTGTTAGAAAGCTGCCTCAGACTGGAATTTACATGTAAATATTCAGAAGACACAGTAAATGTTCTTAGGCAAAATGACATCAAGTTCACCCCTCCTCTCCAAAGTTCATTCCATTGTCAGGGTTTATACTATATGAAGAAGTGTTGTTACTTACTAGCACATCACCAAGAATAAACAACCTTATCTTAGATCCATGCGTCTTAGATGGACGACCTTGACTTTGGGTAAACTAAGGTTTCTACTTGAATTATGCACGTTCATCCTCTGCAAATGGATCCAGGCATAGAATGGGCACAAAATACAACCACAATGTGATGGCAGAGCCTGTACCGTGGCTTGGAATTATTTCATTCTGCAACATAGTATATTACTGACTTGTAGACAGCCACCTTTTGACCATATACAGTCCTGACGTAGTTTCTTACAGAAGAAGGACATGGGTTTAAAAAGTAGCATGTTTAGGCAGGCATGTTGATAAGGAGCACACAAATGGATTATTCAATACAAAATTGTCAGTCCTGAAAATACGCATATAGTAACATTATATAGACTGAGCAGGTTATGTATATACATATATATACACATATATACACACATGAATACATTGTATACATGTGTATATTTTATATGTATATATAAACAATATAAATATATACATGTACAGACATACGTGCATATATACATATATCAACAAAAATGTAAAAAGAGGGCATAGATTTGGCAAAAAGCATGGAATTAGGGGTACATGGAAGCATTTGAGGGAGGAAGAGGAAAGGAGAGAAGTTGTAATCATACTATAATATCAAAAAATAAAATAAATATTTTTAAGTGGCATATTTTCCAATTCTTTTTTCTTATGTTTCCCATCACTATTGAGTCTGAATATCTCTAGAAACTGCCTATAAGTTGCTATCCAAATAAACATGTATCTAATGCAAAGAAAGAAAAGGAAATATTACCTGCGACTATTGCAAGCAACACGGTACAGTCTATTACTTATGTATGTTGTTATTGATGCTTAAGATAGGAGCCTTGGAATGGGAGCATAACAACATATTAAAAACATTAAATCTATGGTTCTTTCATTTATTTCTAGCAGAAACAAAGTCTCCTAGGCTGCCACTTTAATTACAGTGGATGGCAAAGGTCTCTCAGTGAAGAGACAGCACGATCAGACTAGTTTTTATTACACACAAGGGGATGGTTGAAGGCTGGATGATCTAGGGAAGAAAGATGTTTGCTAATGTTTACATACTTAGCTCCCACTGGCACTCCCCCAGCTTGGAGGCTTGCACTGTCCCTCTGATTCTGAGAAAGTGCATCCAGATTCACAGCAAGACTTCAAGGAGCACCAGATGATGGGGCAGATGGCAGATGACTAATTTGGCAAGCCTTGATGAGTGGAAATTGTTTGCTTTAATTGCTTGTCAAGTCCAGTACCTACATTAAAGTTAAGAGCTTAGCACTTGCACAGCAAACACAATACTACAATGTAAATTAGGTCTGTGTTTTAGAGGAGGGCAGCCATAAGGAAAGGATCACGGATGAATTCTGAAGAGATGATGGGAAGTTAAATTTATTTAAACAAGATATAGGTGACAAATATTATTTATAATAATTGGACCATTACTACTATTTTTTCTATCTTTAAAATAGAAATTTTATAAAATATGAATGAATGGAATGTATTTGAAATTAGGAAGACAACTAGAAAACATTATGAAAGCATTGTAATTATATTATTAATAGTGATGTTTCATATTGTACATTTAAACTCATCTCTAATTCACTAAATGCTACAGAGGTAGTGATTTAATATAAAATGGCAGACATGTTACAAAGATTAACATTTGTGTTGGGAAAACCTGGTTAGGATAGGCTATTAAAGAAGCATCACCCAGAGGTTGGAGCAATAGCTCAGTGCTTATTAAGATCATTTGATTATGAAGAGTAAAGTTTTTATTGCAGCATCCACATCTGGATTAGCCTATAGGTCCAGCTTTAGGGATACAACACCATCTTCTGGTCTCCCAGGATACCTCGATTTATGTAGCACACACACACACACACACACACACACACACACACACACAACACACAAATGTACATGTACTCACAACACATACATACACACACACACAAATGAGAGAGAGAGAGAGGAGAGAGAGAGAGAGAGAGAGAGAGAGAGAGAGAGAGAGAGAATTCATTTGTTATTCACTGAGCTTGGGGATTTTTAAAAGACCTCTCTCTCTCTCTCTCTTCTCTCTCTCTCTCTCTCTCTCTCTCTCCTCTCTCTCTCTCTCTCTCTCTCTCTGTGTGTGTGTGTATGTGTGTGTGTAATTGTTTTGACAGTCTTTTATTATGAAATATTAAAGTAGAAAAATCTTTAAGACCATGTTAAGTAGCTCTCATCATACATTAAATGTAAACAGAAGCCAAGATTTTTGTTTTAGTAGAGAAATGGTAAGGATAGTTTATTTTAAAGAGTATATTGTTCCCTGTATGGAGAAGTGAAGGATGGATTTTAAAATCTTACAAAAGTTCTAGATATCACTTAGACTGTAGTCCAAGTGCAGAGTAGAGTGAGATGAGGCTTGGATCAAATGACAGAACTAACAGATTTGACCATATTCGATAGTATATTTTGAACTGAGCTGATGAAGTTTGCCAGTTTTGAATAATAATAATATGACTCAATAATGGTCACTTGAATGTCTGCTTCACTTTAATGTTGCTTTATCTTTTGTATTTTAAAGTTTGCCTCAACTATGTATTTTAAAATATGTAACAACATGTGTTAGCATAAATTATTTTATATTGGCATTTCTGAAAAAGAAAGTACTTGTTACTTCTGAGACAATCTCTGTAGCCTGTGCTAGCTACCAACTCTTCCTGTAGTGAGAATGGCTTTAAACTTCTAATTCTTCTGCTCCAACTTCCTAAATATTGGGATTGCACTTGTGAAACCTAGCTTTCTGTAGTTCTGAGATCAAATCCAGGGATTTTTTTTAAATGCTAAGTAGGCATTCCACAAACTGAGGAGGAACCCTAATCCCTCATGGAAAAGGGATATTTTAAAAATCATTTTTGCATTATTGGAATCCACGTTTAAACATTCACATGCCTTTAAGTATTTTTCAAATGTGGACATGTAGCATATGCACAGCATATATGTATTTTTTCTTATGTGCTTTCACAAGGGCATGAATGTTTACAGAAAAAACTTAGACATTTTCAGCAGTTGATATTATGTTTCTAGACAAAGTGTTGAATAATTATAGATCTAACTGCTTTATCATCAAAAGCATTTGATATGATATTTAATTGTTTTTATTTAAATCCTTTTTGTTTTTTCTCTTAGGTTGCTTCTTTTCAAACTGATATAGTTCTGAGATTATTGTCCTAATAGGCATAAAGTCACAAATTGAGTTATTTTATTATGAATATTGACAATATTTTACTTCATTATTTTGAACCACCTTCCAGGAATCATAAGAATAATTTTGTTAGCCAAATTTTTAAATCATTACAAACTTTTAATTTTAACCCAGTTTACTGAATAGGGGTTATGTCAGATACAAGTTTTGAATTTAGAGAACCTTGTGACCAAAGATTTAGCCACATTTGTAATTGAATCAATACTAAATAAAATAATTGGCAATTGTATTAGGGACTCACATAGATTTTGACACCTGCAGTTACATGGTGTGACACTCTGGGGAGTATAGATAAATTTAGGATTTCTGAAGCTTAAAGTGTTGTGAGTTTATCATTCAAAGACTTTATAATGGTGTTGGCAAAGGGGGTTGGATGTTGTTAAACTTGTTTGAGCTGCTGAAGAAGATTTTTCAATTCTGCTTTGATAAACAGCTTTGTGAAATCAATGAAACTTGATGGCTTAAGCATTGTCTTGTATACATTGCCTGATTGTAAAATCGATTGACAAATGAAAGTTGTGAGGCATTCAATAAGAGCTTCATGAAGAGAACTCCAAATGATTTTTATGCTTCCATCTGAACTAATTCCTTAAAAACCAAGTCTGCCTTTCAAGATAAAAGCTATACTTGATATAGCATTGATTTTACTCAGTTCACATCAAAGCTAAATATAAAGAAAAGTCTTACTCTGATAAAACCATTTCCTTAATTGAAAGGTATATAGTAGGAAGTTTCAAATAAGAAAATGTCTGGAGTAAAGTGTTGAGATGAATGTGACTTTATGTTCATTGGAATATCATCATTTCTTTCAGAAATATTCTAAACGTATTTATTGTAACTGTATTTGAATAATGTATGTACCTAACACAAGTTATCTTTATAGAGTAGTTGAAACTTAATTTATAGTAAGGGGATTTTAAGATAGTTTTGTGTTTATTTTAAAATTATCTATATGCATATCATTTGAAGATAATTGTTTTTAAAGTTTTATTTATTTTTATTTTATATGTGTGAAGTGTTTTGCCTGCATTTATGTAAGTGTACCATGTGGTTGAAGGTATCAATAGATGCCACAAGATAGTGTAAAATCCTCCTGGAACTTGAGTTAGAGCTAAACCAATATATGGGTTCTGGGATTTGAACCTTGGCCCTCTGACACGGTAGTGAATGCTCTTAACTGCTGAGCTATCTCTATATAGCCTTAAAGATAATTATATATATATATATATATATATATATATATATATATATATCAAATTATGACATATGTTTTTACTTATCCTCAAAAACCTGATAGCATGTTTTCCATATCATACAGAGATTATATTGTTACATGAAATCATGTATGACCATTATGAGAGGCTTTAACAAAAATGAAATTTTAAACTCTTCAGAATATTTTAATGATAATCTACAAAGAGTTTAGAATGTATCGGCTTGTTTTATGTCAACCTGACACAAGCTATAGTCATCTGAGAGATGCGAACTTCAGTTAAAGTGCCTCCATAAGGTCTGACTCTAGGGCTTAAATTGTTGCTAATTAGCTATTGTTAGTGGTGCCATCCCTGGGCTACAGTACTGAGTTCTATAAGGAAGCGTTTTGAGCAAGCAAGGATGAGCCAACCTGTAGAGAGCACAGTGGCTTCTGCATCAGCTCTTGCCTCCAGTTTCTTGTCCTGCTTGAATTCCTCTCCTGATATTTTGATGATGAACTGTGATGTGGAGGCATAAGCCAAATCCCTTTCTGCTCCACAATTCGTTTTGGTCATGGTGTTTCATCATAGCAATTGTAACTTTAACTAAGACATGAATTTAAAACTATCCAAATTTTCATGTTGTGTATTTATTCTTTTCATAATGAGAAAAAAGAGATGATGCAACAATCACTAGACAATCAGAGTAAAAAACAAGAGTTCTCCTATTATTAGCATTTTATACCAAAGGTCAGAGAGCAGTAAATATTTAGGGAGCATTTTCATTTTGATAGTAACATGGTGATTTAAAATAGAACTTTATTCTCATTTGTATTTAAAATAATTAAAGTCTATATTTCATAAACAGGCGAGTGCTTTTTCTCAACATATTTTTTAATTTTATAATTTATCTTTTAATTTGCTGGTAGCAATAAAATAGAGATCATGGACTAAGGGCATTTCAATGAACTTCAAATGTATAATGCAATGTAAATGTCCAGCTTTGATCTTGACCAATAAGGAATTTCTGTCTGAATAAATTGTGTTCTCTCTTCTACTTGTATTAAATATTACTTATCAACAGAGATTTATTTGTTGTATAAACTTGTTAGTTTTTCAAAGAGGAGATGCTCGGCAGAACCAGTAAACTGTTCAATTGATCAAAAGTGACCCATTTTTTCTAGAACATTTCTAGGCCAATAACCAGGCAAAGTAGTTAAAATTCTTTATGATTTATATCAAAAACCCAATTTTAATCCTCTCTATGTATAATATTTATCCTTGGGGACCAATACAAGTATCTTTTATATTAATGATAATCTAGTGATGTAAATCACAGTTGTTTGAAATCCTACCTCCAGTGCCTCAATGTTCATCCATCTTTGGGATGGGACCTTCTTTTTGAAGGTCCAGATCATGACTAAATATATAGCCTTCTTGGCTGAAGAAATGGCTCAGCAGTTACAGCCCTAGGTGTTTTTACAGAGAATCTGAGGTCAGTTCCCATGACACATTTGGGGCAGCTTACATTGTAACATCAGTTCCAGGAGAGACAACACTCTTTTACAAGACCCCTTCCTTGGCACCCCCATGTACTTTCCCTTAAATAAAAATAGAACTAAAATATTACCCATCTAGTAGTTGGTGCTTAATTAGCAAAGTTCTTAGGATAATTACGTGCTCAGCTCAGAATGGGATGTTTCTACTACCCTTTCCATCACTGTCACCAAGGTTTAGCAGACACAGTGGAGGAGAGCAATAGGATGTAAAAGCTTGGTAATGGGGGAGGGAGTACCATGAGATACATACTTCCAGACTTGATGTGACTGTCACACTCATGAACTCATACCACCTGGAGTTGCTTGCACAAGACCAACGCAGCCAATATAGAATAGCCAACATCGATAAGAGGCATGATCTCTAGGACCACACTTTACTGAGGAACTACTGGAAGTTGATAACTATTAGAAAAGGATAATCATTCTTTATTTGAGGATATTTTCACTCGTAGGTTTCCCATGCTCCAGTGTGTGACACTAAAACTATGCCAATGCTACCAAGAACAACACCAAAAAAGAGAGCATGAATTTGGGGTGAAATCTTGTTATGGGAGATAGAGTGGTTCTTGAGATGGGAAATAGGCTATGGATATGATACTATTAAATATATTGCATAGTATAAATAAATGAACTTCTCAGTAATAACAAAAATCATCATTATATTCGGCCTTCACACTTGCATTTCTTTCAGCACAACAGAACAGTGTATCAAGGCAAGCTGGGCTCTCCCATATGTATAATAAAGCTGTGAGACAGTGGCATGTCAAAAAAAAAAAAAAAAAAACCAATAGTCCCATGGCTACTTGTACTTTCAAAATAAAGAGTGAATATAAACACAAAGGCAAAGCTAGAATGATGCACTTGAAACCCAAGGAATATGAAGGATGGACAGCCATTCTTTATCCTTAGTGTATATATGTCCATATGAAAACTCTACATTCTATTATTACATAGATAATAAAATGTAGAAAAAGATGAGTGTTGGAATTACAGGCATAAAGGAATTTCAGTGTGGTATATGTGGGATTGTACACTCAGGAAGAAGACCCAGGGAAGTGAATAACATTTATAAACACATAAGTCCCTGGAGTGAAAGAAGATAATTTTTACATGTAAGTAATATGTTTTAAGCCTGGCATGCTGGCTCACTTGAAAGACAAAGTCATATAGCAAAAGTTTTAAGCTCACCTTGATCACATAGTTTCTTACAGCCTGTGCTATGAAGTATCTGAAAAAAAATTTTTTTAGAGGGTAATTATCTGTATTGTGACAACATATCAGATAGTAGAGGCTTAATTCAGTAGTAGTTTACTCTCTCTAAATAGGACCCCAGTTCATTCCCATCACCCATTTGGAGCAGCTTACACTGTTTATAACTTCAGTTTCGGAAGAGACAACACTCCTTTTCTAGATCGTCTCCTTGGCACTCCCCCTCACACACTACACCTTCTCTTAAATAAAATTGGATCTTTAAAATACATTTTTGGAGGTTAGGAGTCTAAAAGATTGGCATCCACAGGCTAAAATCTCCTCTGAAATTCAGGTAAGTTCTCTCTTTCCTCTTTCTAGCCATGAATAATGGCTGTCCATCCTTCATATTCCTTGGGTTTCAAGTGCATCATTCTAGCTTTGCCTTTGTGGTTATAGTACTGACTTCCTAGGTAACTCACTTGCATGGGTGTTTCTGCTTCTGGGTTGTAAACACATGCTTGCATAGTATATGCACATGTGGATGAATATTACTAAGTAGTTCATGAACATGTAGAGGCCAGAGATTGGTATCACAATGTCTTCATTAGGTAATTTCCCATTTATCTATCTCTGTCTGTCTGTCTGTCTGTCTGTCGCTGTCTGACCTAACTACTTATCTGTCTATCTATCTATCTATCTATCTATCTATCTATCTATCTATCTATCTATCATTTATTTATTCTAAGACAGAATCACTCACTGAATATATATTTTTGCCATTTTGGCTAGACTGTTTGGGCAGTAAACCCAGAGATCTGCTTGCCTCTGCTCTGTTCAACCTCAGTGTCAAGATAAAGATGTGTATAACTACAATTGATTATTTGTTTGCTCATCTTGTTTTTCCATGGATGCTGAATATATAAACTCAGGTCCTATGCTTGAACAACAAATACTATTCAGTGATCTGTCTCCATATATCAGGGGCTACGTCCTCTTGAATGGACATAGAACATGTTGTACCAGGAATCCTTACTATCACTTTAAGTGGATCACATTTACAAAGATCCTATTTCTAGCAAACACCTGATTACTCAGTTTATAAAGAAAAAGCTTTGCAGTGGTTTTCATTTCTGAGGTTACAGTCTATAGTTCTATAGTGTACCTGTGGTTAGGTATTGAATCATCAGTTGAACATGGGATAGGTGAAGACCACTCTTAGATTGGGAAATCCCTCTGTAGGTTTTGTCTATCATTCAAAGTTTTCGCAACCTCCCAATAGTGCTGTGGATTCTATCTATAGAAGTCAAAACGTTTACATTAGCTTTTTGTTATTTTTGATGTACTTATAGGGAAAACAGGCTTTAAGTTAGTCTTAAATATTAGAAGGCATTCCACAAGATTATTTTCTCCCATATGCAGTATCCCACCACCAAAACTCTAGGCATGGTTATTTTGTCGGTTCTCTATATAAGACAAACAGTTGTATATGTGACATTTCTATCCATCTCAGTCCTCAACATCATTGATGCTATTAATGTTTTATTCTGGGTATATTATCTAAATTACTTTAAGAAGAACATACATAATACAGTCTTTGAGTTAATCAGTAATATTGTGAGATTCCTATTCCAATGTTTTAGCCTACTGAAAATTAATCTGTACTGATTCATGTATAGAAAAGAGTGTATATTAAATGTACATATCTGTCTACAGATATGTTTATATACCGTATTATGTACTTTGAAAAATAATATTAAACATTGAGTGTAGAAGACAAAATAGGTACCAGTACACACGCAAAACAGGCATTTCAGTGTGTACCTTCATGAGCTTATATATGAACAAAAGCAACCCACTGATCAAATATGGAATATTATTATGTGCACCAGAAGACCGTATTCTTTTGTACACTTATGAATAGACATGTGGATGACTCAGTTAATATCAGCATTTTGTTACATGCTTATTTGTGGTATACTTTTAAAAATATTTTAAATCAAGATGCTTAACATATTTTAAAGATGGTATTATTAAGGTTGGGCTTCATGTGCATATGTATATCACTTACATGATGTGCTAGAATGTCTTATTTTATGGCAGATAACAAATAATTTTTAAATGTTTTTGCTCTTATCTTTCAGTCTTATTTGCATGGAGATAATTACTTTATCAGAAAATACGGTATACTATAAATTTCAAATAGAATATATTTAGGTGAAATTAAATAATCTTTTTGTATGCTTTTGTACAAGCATAGTAAATGTGATTATTTCAAATTTATCTTCTTAAAAGATAAATTAAGAAATTCCCATGGGACTCTCTCTTTGTTCTCTTTGCTTGGCATGTGTGAATAAACAATAAAAAGTTAAGTTTTATCTCTCAATTGATAGTGTTCTAAGACCCTCGATCACATTTGAATAACTTGATGAATAGGGGTAAACCGTATAGTAATCCGTTTTGTTTAAGATAGTCGTCTACATGTTATATAATATAAGGTATGTCTTTGTCTTTTCAGTGTGCGCAGGAACAGAGAACAAACTGAGCTCTCTCTCTGACCTGGAACAGCAATACCGAGCCTTGCGCAAATACTATGAAAACTGCGAGGTAGTAATGGGCAACCTGGAGATCACCAGCATCGAGCACAACCGGGACCTCTCCTTTCTGCGGGTACATCTCTTTCTTTCTCTACTCTTTGTTGTGATGTCATGATTTGCAAAGGGAGCCTTGTTTGATTAGACTGGGTAGTTCTATCCCTGTACCAGGCAGGGGTTATGACTGTGGGCAGGAGATAAGCAACAGAGAGGTACCCTTGGCCAAATAATAAGAGTAGCAATGCTGAAGTGATGGGCATCCCAGCTTAGAGGAAAGCTGTCCCATTAGATTGATAAAAAGGATTCTATCTGCGTTTAGCAAAGGACATACTGAAAATCAGGACATTTCTGACAGGATGAGGACTAAGAGAGTCAGAGGACCAATCAGATAAGAATGGGTGGCTTTAGTCATTCATTATTATCTGCCTTATTCCTGTCATTTGGAAGAGAGAATTATGGGAAGAGCAAATACTGTCTCACCTCCTAATTTAGGTAAATGAAAAGTTTTTTGAAGCTCTACATAATTTAAAGTAGACTTAGAGGAAAATCACAAGTAGATGCATACATCAATGTAATAGCTATTAAAATTACATAGCAAGGGTTACCTGTATCCTAGGAAGAGTTGACCTTAGTGGCTCTCAGCATTTGAGTTCTTGGCTCTTGTTTTTGAAATACAATGCACAGAAACCATTTGAGACCACACAAGTGAGAAAGTAAATGATGCCGTGGCAAAGGAGCAGTGAAGGAGAAAGCTGAGTACCAGGCAGCAGAAACACAATGTACATTAGTGTGACTGAGGTAACGAGTCTACTTTAATGGCAACTGTGTTTTCCAATTTACATCTGCTTCACTTGATTGGCTGCATCACTAGATTTCACTGAAAATCAAAAGTATGTGTTTGTGTACATATAGAGCTATGCATGCCTGTATCATATATGCTTTTTAAGAGATGTCATGTAAAACTATTTATAGTTACATAACTTTTATGATTATGATTTAATTTTGTTTACAGTCTAGTAGTTATCCCCCTCCTGGTGTGCCCTCTGATTGTCCCTCATGCAATCTCTCCTTCTCCATCCCCAAGAGGATATTCCCACCCCCCTATCCTCACCCTGCCAGACTTCCCCCACTCCCTGGGTCCTCAAGTCTCTCGAGGGTTAGGTGCATCTTTCTCACTAAGGCCAGACCAGGTGGGTCTCTACTGTCTATGTGTTAGGAGTCTCATATAGGCTGATGTAAGCTGCCTGGTTGGTGGCTCAGTGTCTGAGAGATTTAAAGGGTACAGATTAGTTGAGACTACTAGTCTTCCTATGGGGTCACCCTCCTCTTCAGCTTCTTATAATAGAATAATTGACTAATGATAGGGTTTATTTTAATTTTAACTTTTAGAATATGAAAGTTATATATAAATTTTTGAGCCACATGCTCTAAACCATAGTTCTAAAATTCTTATGAAGCATATTGAACTTAATATAAGTGAATATATTTGAGAAAATAAAATAACAAGGCAAGAATTCTATGTGAAACTATAAATAGTGTCTTTAAATAAGAAATTGATGGCTCCTATATAGTCTCTATAACTGTTATATAAATTTTGAGCTTAACACACACACATCTTTAATTTCATGTTTTATAAAAGTAATTCTAATTATTTTCTTTTCACTTATTTTAACATATTTTGTTCATCTATCATTGCAACCCAGTAGGAGGAAAGTTCCCAAGGCAGGCAACCGAATCAGAGTCAGCTCCTGCTCACACTGTTAGGAATCCCACAAGAATACCAAACTGCACAATTGAAACATATGCACAAGAGGATTAAGTCAGGCCCATGCAGGCTCCATGGTTGGGACTTCAGTCTCTGCAAGCCCCTTTGGACTCAGGTTAGTTGACCCTTGTCTTGTGATTTGATGTCAGAGAGTGATGGGCAACCAGCAGATTTGAACCAGCTATTTGAAACACAGAAAGACTAGAGAGAGAATTTACCTATTTATTATTGCGAGAAACATTCCAGTTGGCTTCTAATGCCTGGCTGGACAGGGACATTTCATTCACTTTCACCCAGGAGATTCTCTGGTACTTGATTTTAACCTTAGAATTTCTATCTTTCCCCTGTAAATAGATAAGAGTGATTTCTTTTAGTATAACTGAAGTACTCCTCGTCCTCTTCTCAAAAAGAAAATAAAATTAGGCCTTTGGAACTGGATTGATAATGGGTTGTGAGTATAATTCATCTGGTGGAAGGCTTGCCCAGCACACACAAGGTCCTAGCTATGATGCTCTGCATGTAACAGCAGAGTACAACCAGTGTGTGTGTGTGTGTGTGTGTGTGTGTGTGTGTGTGTATGAGAGAGAAAGAGAAGAGAGAGAGAGAAAGAGAGATAGAGAGACAGAGAGAGAGACAGAGAGAAAGACAGAGAGAGACAGAGAGAGACACAGAGAGAGATTTGGAGGGGATTGTAATGAGGACAAGGGGAGCAGAATATCAGGAGTTCAGGGTCTTTCTTGGGTATACAGTGTCAAGACCATCCTGGGAACCCAGAGGTGATACTTCATATACATGAATGAAAATATACAACATGTAAAAGGAGGAAGCAGCAGAAGAGGAGTAGGAATCAAAGGGATGGAAGTTGTGCTTTTATTTTCTTTTAAGAAACACTGGGATGCTCTAGAAAGACTTTCCTTTCTCTCCGTTAGGCAACATCAGTTTTGATGAAACACATTTCAATGCATTGTTTTTAAGAAGCTCACTTTATAGAGACGATGCTCCTGCAGCCCACTATTTATGCAGCCTCCTTTCCTCACAGTTCTTTCTGGAAGGAAAAATAATCTAGTTGACGATTATTAACATTTGACACCAAGCCAGCACAGAGTTGGTGAGAAAAAAAAAATCTCTAAAACTTACTTACTCTGTACTTTATCACCACCACAAGGTTATGGCGTAAAATAGAAAGCAGCAAGGCATAAAAATCACAGATTTTGTGTTATTGTTCTACACTTTGTGAACTCTCTAAAACAAGCCACACGATCTACAGTGTAGCGAGTAATGGGAATGAACCAGCAGACCTCCACCCTCATTAGAATTCTGGCCAGCTTCTCCTCCTTTGTCATCCCACTAGTTCCTGGCTACCTTAGACATTCGATCGTTTAGCTCTACTAGAAAGGTGCCTGACCTACCAGCTTTTATATCTCAAATTTATTTTTCTTTTTAAAAATATATCCATGCTAGCAAATGGCTATAAATTGTCAACTATTTGTAAAACATTGGGGTATGTGCTGCACTCGTAATGTACTTCATCTTCGGCTGTAATCTGTGGCTTCATTTAGCTGTATGCACATTGTTTAAAAATAATCTACATTAGGATTATGAATGAATAAACCTAATGCTTAGTGTATTGACCTAGAATAATAAAAATGTCACTAATTCATTGGACCCACATGTACTATTACCGCAGAACTTCAAATCTTAATCATTATATATGAAAATAAATGAATTGATACATAGACATGTTTTCAGATAATAGTATCTATCTACTTCCCTATCTATAGGTGTATTATCTAGGTATAGATATTCTAATTTGATAATAATGACTTTGAGAAAGTAGGTATAATTTTTATTAGATTAATATGCTTCCAATTCTATCCATAAATAACCTGTAGAAAGTGTATCACACACACATACAAACACACCAGAGATTCCATTAGATAATATATTAGAAAATATGTATATTAGAGAATAAGAAATGCATACTCTTATAAGCATGTGACAATCTTTTTAAAGTACAATCAGCTTTAATCATATGTTTGACTGAACAATAGATATTTGAATGCACAAGAAACAATGCCACCTAAGGATTTCTGTCAGAAAAGAACTACTTAGAAAAATTTATTTTTTATTAAAGAAAATAACCTACCCTTAAATTCAAACATAGCCTTTGAATTTATTTCCTCTTTTATTTAAGGAAATAAGGAAATACAAGTTAGTTTTTTTCTGAAGTCAGATATGAAGGAGCATGACATGGGAACAGAAATTCAAGTTGTCCTAAATATCCTATTTCAACATGGTGACATTTTTTAGACAATGATACAAAACTTCGGGGGCTTTACTCTGAGCTTGCTAGCCCACCTCCATTCTTGGAAAGGCTTTTGCTGTCTTGATAAACTGCTCCTATTCCTATTTGATACCATGGGCCCCTGGTCTAATTCTTTACCATGGGACACAAAATCCTGATGAGCTGGTTGGTTTTGTATCCTGACACACATATTTGGAAGAAGAATCTTAATTGGGAAATGGCTCCATCCAGATTTGATGTAGGCAAATCTATAAGCCTTTTCCTTAACTGATGATTGATGAATATGAGTCAATATCAAGTTGGGGTGGGATGGACTATAGGAAAGTATATAGCCTTTGAAATTCATACACTTGTAATTAGTACTTCCTAATAGTTTGGGCATTCTGCTATGTTTTAAAGATATTGGTTATGTTATGTGTGTATGGTTGTGATGTAAGCATGTGTGTATGTGTATGTGTTTGTTTGAGTGTTTGTGTGTGCTCCTTCACACATGAGGGAATCAAGCAGAGGACATTTGGTGTATTCCTCTACTGTACTCCACTTTATTTGAAGCATACTTACACTGGCTGTGCTCCTAAGATCTGCCCAACTCTCCTTTACATCACTGAGGTTAGAGAAACAGAAAGCAACCTTACATTTTAATGGGTTTAGGGAGATTTGAACTCAGGTCCTCTTGTTTTACAGCAAGTGATCATACCCATTGAGCCATCCCCTGCCTTCCATTATCCTCTATATCAGGATATACATGTAACTCTCCATATATGATGCTATTGCTTTCTACTACTGCTCTCTGGGAAACAAGCAGTTTGCTTGACCTATTTAGAGCTGGCTAATGACTGATAGATTTCTTTTTTCTTCCCATATATATTCTTCTACAGCTTAATGATTTGTGAATTAGGAAGGCAGAGAAGATGAACCTCAGAGAAACATACTGACCAGCTTGCTTAATTAAGACTTAGCATTGTTATTTTGTTAGAATAAATTATGAAAGATTTTTGAGTTGCATCTAGTATTTGATTTGACCTATTCCATAACAATCATGAATAAGGACACACAACTATCCATATTCGACTTAAGAAAACAAAATCTGAAATTATTTACTTTGCGTCATATGTCAGGCTTTAGTGCGTACCCTTTAGTTTCTCAAAAAAGATGACTAGAAAGAAATCCACCATCTTTAGGGTGGACTTTACAGTTGTCTGCATCTCCTGTATCCTCTGCATACATCTGATTTTATGACTAGATATCTAGGTGAAGTTGAGGTTGTATAGCAAGAGTAAGTAGAATGCTACATTTAAGATTAATCTTAAAACATAAACAGAAAACTTACAAAGTCTTTATATGAATGAGAAAATGGCTCATGGAATCATTTGTTTAAAAATGGCCAACATTGCCTACCCGTCTTTACTTTATTGCTCATTATATCAAACAGAATAACTTAGTTGGGAGAGATTGGGTGAAATAAAATGAGAAAACTAGCCTTATTCAAAGAAGAACACAACAATTTGAAGGGAAAGTATCGCTAAATGGAATGTCAATCCATCATATTTTCTCTCATGTGTTATATTCCTATATTTACTGAAGGATTATGGAAGATTTTTTGTGGTGCATGAGTGCATGCATGTGTGTGTGTGCATAAATTTTGTTTGGAAAATAAAATAAGAGAATACATGAAAACCCTCGTTTTTTCCTAAAAAAGTTATATAGCAGAAAAGTATGTGTTAAATAAATAAGACTATAATATCTAATATTTGTATTTAACTATTTTTCTTGAGTAGCATGGTTTATGTTTTTCTTCCATGTCATTAATCGTGACAGAAAAATGAAGGATGATATAAAAAACAACATCCAAATATTCAGAATTTTCAGTCATTAAGTTCAAATCAGCTAGGCACTCAAGGAGTGCAAAGGAGAACAAGAATAAGCTGGTTTTTTTGTAAGTTCACTGCATTGGGAATACATGGACAACTCAACTGACTTTGTGGTGAAATGGGGGCTTTTTCCTGATTTGGTGGTGATCTCATAGCTGGGTGAGACAGGAACATTGAACGAGTGGAGAGAATAAAATTATAACTTGGCCCTTGGGTCAAAGCAGACACTCTAGGTTAAATGTAATTTTCATAGCTTTGAGAGTTTCTGCATGTTTTTCCTAAGATTATTGAGCATAATGCATATGCAATTTTGTATGTATGTATTTAAATCTGGCTTTTAAATTGAAACTTGATTTTTACAAATCTAATCATGGAACTTGTATTACATTTGAAAAGGCTATGCAGTTTATACTTGGCTTAGGAAAATATACTCTTTTCCTTCAGATGTTAAGTGATATGAAATCTGAAAGTATATATTAACTCAAAATCTTAATATTCTTACAAATTTCACAAAAGAAATAAAAGAAAAAATTATATTTTAATTGAGAAGGTATTTAATGATGTCTTAAATTAATTTCTTATCCATTTAAATTAAATATTTAATAAGCTATGTATAAAATTTTTCTGTCTGTGTCAAAACTATTAAGCACCATGGGGACCTGAGTTAAGATTCACCAAACCATGTAAAACCTGGCTAAACCTCACTGGGTAGGTGGACACTGAATGTTCTCTGAGCCAAATAAGAGAGCTGACCTCGCTGAAACATAGAGTGGAAATTTATATATACATATATATGCATATGTATATATATATGCATATGTATATATACATATAGATGTGTGTGTGTATCTGTGTTTGTGTTTGTGTGTGTGTGTGTAAGTAACCCACACACACCTCAAAGAAATAGGACAGATATTAATTTATAAGGATACCTCATTACTTCCTTTGGCCTTTGCATGTATGTCTATTATTATACTCCTCTGCAAAGTTTATATTTAACACACAAACTAATGATAGATAAAATGAAGCCAATGTTTAGAATTAATATTTAAAAATAAATATTTTACATGTTATTGGAAGACAAAATGAAAGTTAGAAATTAATGAAAAATTACAACTCTACTATTTTCCAATACAGAACTATGTAAATGCAAACAAGTGAGCATTTATATTTATATAAGTAAATACAAATCACCAACTATTCTATATAACCAAGTATTATTTAATGTAAACTATTAACTCTATACAATGTGCATAAAATTTAATTAATTTACTTATTATTTGTGGTTGTATGTATGCAGGGCTTACATGTATGTGAGTATATGGATAGTACATATACGTATACCATTATGCATGTTGAGAGGTCATAGCAGGACATTGGGAGACTTCTTTTATTCTTTGCTTTTTGTCTTGAAACCTGAATTGGAACCTTGCTTTTTTGCTTAGGCTACCTGGAAAAGCACGCTTTCTGTATCCACATGACTCTAGGGTTACAAGAACTTGCCACATGCTGAACCTTTTATATTAGTGCTGCGGATTTCTTAAAATTTATATCTATATATTAATTTATTTATTTTACATCTAAAATGCTGCTCAACTCATGTTCCTCCCTCACGGAGTTTCTCTCCCATCCCCCCTCTCCTGTCCTCTAAGAAGGTGGAGCCCCTTCTGAGTATTCTCCTGACCTGGAACAACAAGCTTCTGCCAGTTTAGGCTCATCCTCTCCCGCTAAAGTTAGACAAGACAATCTTGTTGGGAAATGGATACCAAATTTAGGGACAGCTCCCACTCCAGCTCCTGTTTTGGGGGGACACACATGGAGACTGAGCTACATGTCTGTTATATGTGTTTTGGACACCTCATTCCAGTCTGTGTATGTTCTTTAGTTAGGTTCAGTCTCTGAGAGCTCCAGGGGTTTAGGTTACTTGACTCTATTGGTCTTGTGGGTTTCCATCCTATTCAGGCCCTTTAATCCTTCCGCAAACTCTGTCCATAAAAGTCTCAGACCTCCATCCAATGTTTGGCTGTGTGTGTCTGCATCTGCTTCAGTCAGCTGCTTGGTAGGGCCTCTCAGAGAAATAGTTCTGTTAGGCTTCTATCTAAAAGCAAAACAGAATATCATTAACAATGTCAGGAACTGGTGCTTGCCCACAGGATGATTTTTTTTTTTTTTTTAGAAGACCATACTCCATATACAGGCTGCATGTTTTGGGATAGCCCCGACTCCAGATGTTTGAGACCTACATGAAAACCCAAGCTGCACATTTTACAACAGATGTGCAGGGAGGCCTAGGTTCAGCCCATGAAGGTAGATCTGTGTAGACTAGGTATGCTCCACGGTTTGGTGATTCAGTCTCTGAGAGCTCCAAGGGTTCAGGTTCGTTTACTCTGTTGATCTTCCTGTGCAGTTCCTATCTCCTTAGGCCCACAATCCTTCCACCTATTCTTCTTTAAGAGTCCTCAAGCTCCATCCACTGTTTGGCTCTGGATGTCTATATCTGTCTGAGTCAGCTGCTGGTTAGAGCCTCTCAGAGGACAGCTTGCCCCTGTCTGTTCTCAGGCTGGAGGTTTAGATCCTGGGAGCTCTGGTTGAATCTTTTGATACTTGTTCTAAAAAGGACAAAAGCACCCTCACTTTGGTCTTCCTCCTTCTTCTTGAGTTTCATGAGGTTTATGCGTTGCATCTTAGGTATTGTGTGTTTTGGGGCTAATATCCGCTTATCAGTGAGTGCATACCATTGTGTTCTTTTGTGATTGGGTCATCTCACTCAGGATGATATTTTCTAGCTCCACCATTTGTCTAAGAATTTCATGAGCCTCATTATTTTTTAATGGCTGAGTAGTACTCCATTGTGTAAATGTACCACATTTTCTGTATCCATTCTTCTGTTGAAGGACATTGGGTTCTTTCCAGCTTCTGGCTATTATGAATAAGGCCGCTATAAAATAGTGGAGCATGTGGCCCTGTTGCATGTTGAAATATCTTCTGGGTATTTACCCAGGAGGGGTATAGCTGGGTCCTCAGGTAACACCATGTTCAATTTTCTGAGATTCGCCAGACTGCTTTCCATAGTGGTTGTACCAGCTTGCAATCCCACCAACAATGGAGGAGTGTTCCTCTTTCTCCACATCCTCGCCAACATTGCTGTCACCTGTGTTTTGGATCTTAGCAATCTGACTGGTGTGAGGTGGAATTTCAGTGTTGTTTTCTTTTACATTTCCCTGATGACTAAGGATGCTGAGCACTTCTTTAGATGTTTCTCAACATTGAGTTTCCTCAGTTGAGAGTTCTATGTTAAAACTCTCTACCCCATTTTTTAATAGGGTTATTTGATGGTCTGGAATCTAGTTTCTTCAGTTCTTTATATACCTTGGATATTAGCCCTCATCAGATGAAAGGTTGGTGAAGATCTTTTCCCAGTCTGTTGGTTCCTGCTTTGTCCTGTTGACCGTATCCTTTGCTTTACAGAAGCTTTGCAGTTTTATGAGATCCCATTTGTCAATTCTTGATGGGTTTTGTGTTGAGACCTGTTGTTGGGTGGCAATTCCTTCAGTGTATGCTCCATCTTTGTCCCTTCCTTTCTTGTAAACAGGATAAATTTTGAACCACAAATGTTGAGTCAAATTTGAGCCACAAATTTTGAGCCACAATTTGAGCCAAATTTGAGCCACAATTTGTACTTGGATTGGTGTCCTTATCTCTTCACTGGGGTCCTGCCTTGTTACAAGAGTTGTCTTCTTCAGATTCCATATCTCCACTGTTAGGCATCTCAGCTAAGGTCATTCTTGTTGACTGTCCCATCTCAGGTCTCTGGGACTTCCTAGGGATTTCCTCAACCCCAATTCCTGGCAGCTGCAGATTTCCATTCATTCTCCTTGTTCTCTGGGCTTCTCTTCTGGTTCTCTCCACACCTGATACTGTCCCCCTGTTCCCTTCTCCCTCCACTCTCCCACCCAGTTCATCTCTGTCTCTTATGACTATTTTGTTCTTCCTTCTAAGTGTGATTCAAGCAAATTTTCTTGGGCCTTCCTTCTTGTTCAGCAAATTTGGGTCTGTCGAGTGTAGCATGGGTATTCTGTACTTTATGGCTAATAACCACTTATCAGTAAATACATACCATATATGTTCCTTTGGGTCTAGGTTACGTCACTCAGGATGATATTTTCTAGTTCTATTCATTTGCCTGAAATTCATTATGTCCTTGTTTTTAATAACTGAATAGAATTCCATTGTGCAAATGAACCACATTTTCTGTATTCATTGTTTGAAGGACATCTGGGTTGTTTCCAGTTTCTGGCTAATATGGAGAAAGCTACTGTGAACACAGTGGTGTACATGTTCTTGTGGTATGGTGGAACATCTTTTGGTTACATGCCAAGAAGCAATATAGATTGGTCTTTAGGAAGAACTATTCCCAATTTTCTGAGAAACCTCCAGAATGATTTCTGGATTTTAACCCAAGTCCCCATGCTTGCCAAGGAAGGGCTTTTACTCACTGAGCCATCCCCACAGTCCTATTGATTGTGAGAGAATACTATTAGAGATATAATTACTACTAATAATATCTCATTGTTACCAGTAAAAGGAGTTATGAAGAAAGTTCATTTAAAATATCTTTAATTCCATAAATTATAATGGATTCTCCAGGAAAAGTGTCTTGAATTGGAAAATACATTTAAAGAATGGATTTATTAGGGTTCCAAAAACATCTTTAAATCTTTGGGGATTTGAGCATATAACCTGTGTTCCAGTGTGTGCTCGGTGAAGGTTTTTGCTTAGGTTAGCCTTAAAACAAGAACAATTTTGATAGCAATCCCATTTCACCTTATGATTCTTTGCTCTGGACAGTAGAATGTTTTTATCACTTGTTATTTGCATATAACAAGTTTTTTGAAATTGTAATTGTCTCATTTCCCCTCCTCTTTTTTGTTTGTCTTCCAAGCCTCACATGTACCCACCACTTGATCAATTCGTGGCTTCTTTTTCTTTAACTATTGTTACATGTGATGATTTAAAATAAAACAATGATCTTGCAATGGGCTGTCTTTTTAATTCTGGAAACCAAAATTTAGAGAACAATCACATAAAAACTCTTTTGAAAGTTTAGAACCCTCTGTATTTTGCTAGTTTTAATTTAAAGTAGAACACCTTATTGCCTTTCAAAGAAATGGATTGAATTAAACTCCATGATAATTTTGCATGAAGCTAAGTCAATTTTAAAGGTCAGTTTTTGGTCACATAGAGCATAATTTAAAGGTCAGGAGTTTAAAAATAAAACCTTAAAATTCTTGCATTTAGAAACACTATAATTATTTCTCTTCATCTCTAATTTGTGCCCATTCACTATAAAATAGTATATTAAAGTATGTAATGAAAGCTGTAAAAATTAAGGTATTTGTTTTGATAAATATAGGCCCCATCAAATGGTATCTATTTTATATAATCCTACCTAAAAATTAAAATACATTGTTGAATGTTGACAGAAGTAGTTTAAAACAAGTCAATGTTGTATTTGCTTAGTAGAATAGATGGTTTGAGAGAGAGAGAAGAAGGGAGGGAGAGAGGGTGATAAAGACTCCCTTCTCTTTCTCCCTTATAAACACACATGCACACACATGTTCGCATGCATGCACACACACACACACACACACACACACACACACACGAGGGTACTCGTGCCCACTGTGGTTCCTGGCATCTGACAGCCCATCGACAGAGATAACTTACATACTTCTGTTCAGCTACTTCTTCTTTTACATTTCAATACTGTAGCTGGCAGCTATGATGGTAATCACAGAGGACACAACAATACATTTTTACAATAATTTTTCAGTATTTCAGCTTCTGGGTGGTCCTGATATTATATATTCAGAGAACTTACACTGCCAAGTCACATACTTGGTCGTTGTTTATAACAGGCAGTCAACAATTAAAAATGTGTAAAGGTCCTACAGAATGTGTGAGGGTTGCTCAAGAGTCTGAAAGAGATAATTTTATGGAAAAACTTGGAAGCATTCACTAAAAAAAAAAAAAAAAAAAAAAAAAAAAAAAATCATTGATGCCTCAACAAGACACTGAAAAGAAGTAATGAAAGGATAGTCACAATAGCCTGTGTTTCTTTCTAGAACTTCCAGTATAGCAATTAAATATGATTCATTTCTGTAAGGTTCCTAAATAATTAATGCTGGGATTAGGCATATCTATGTCAGATAGAATTTTAGCATCTACCCAATGTCCTACCCTATAGTGGCAGCATTGCAAGTATTTGTCAGATAAACACATAAGTAAACTTTATAAACAAAGAATGAGTTCTGTTATATAAAGCATGATTTTAGTCAGAAAAAAGTTCAACAATTTTTTAACTATTTACTTTTTAAACTTGTGTTCTCCATAGTGTTTCACTGAATCTGTGATACAAACATCTATTTCATGAAATAAATTTGTTAGTCAGAAACATCATGGTACTTGCAGTAAAACTTTGGAGATTATAACAGGGATACATACACATAGGTATAAAGACCTAATGCATAGGTGGTGCAGTTTATGTCTCATGTTTATTTAGCCCTCATGACCTTCAATAATCCTTCTCAGATTATCCCCCACAGATGTCAGAGTCTCAGTTATAAGTGAGATTTATCTCCAGGAACAAAACCAATAGAATGAATATATATACCAAGAGGATTTACTAGCTTGGCATACATGATGCAGGTTGGGTAGTCCAATAATGGATTCAGTGTTTGAAAGGCTAGGGACCAAGGAACTACTTAGTATGTGCGGTGGTGTGTGTGTGTGTGTGTGTGTGTGTGTGTGTGTTTGTGTGTGTGTGTGGTGTGTGTTTATGTATATGTATGAAAACTTTAATAGAGAACAATATGTTTTATGAATTAAGGTGGATATGAGTCAAGAGAAACAAAAACTGTACTGAAATTTCCCCCAGAGGAAAGGTTAGTCACATTTATGTCCTTGGGTTGTCTGATGTGGCATGAGTCAGATGAGTGATAGAAGGAGGTTTTGCATGATTAATCATTCGAGACCACTATTATAGTGAAGCAAAAGACATTCATTTTTTTTTCTGGTTAGCTATGTTGGACCTAGTTATTTTGGGGTGGTCTTACATCAGCTTGTAGATGCTTGCAATCTTCCTGTTTTTTTTTTTTTTTCCTGTGCTTACTTAGCTTATCTCAGTTAGTTACTGAAGTTATAGTAAACATCAAAGGATGCCTTCATTAATCATTGTAAGGAGAACTCAAAAAACTGAAAATGGAGATTGTGAATGTACCATGTTTGTCATCTCCCATTATAATAAAAAAATGCTTATGAAGAAGAAGTTTATTTTCTGTCAGAGTGAGTTCCAGGACAGCCAGGGCTACACAGAGAAACCCTGTCTTGAAAAAAAAAAGAGAGAGAGAGAATTCTAGACCCATATTTGCTGTCCCATTGCTTTGCCTGATACTAAGCAGGGAGAGGAAGAAACTGGGTAATCCTCTTTGGAGGTATGACCCCAATGACAAAAAGACCACCTAGTATGTCCCACTTCTATAGGTTATGAGAGACTCTAATACAAGCATCCTCATTTGAATTTGTAAAATAATCAGTATCAATGTTTTGACAAACTATGAAGAGACATGGTTTTTTTGTTGTTGTTTTGCTTTTTGTTTTGTCAAACATTTGTGTTAGCCGCTCTCTTGAATGGTGTGTAGCTTCAGGATGCTTTCACGTGAGAAGTGTGCTTTGTATCCTACATAGGGTACATTCTGCTGGTGCAGTCACGTATCAGGCAGAGAATGGAAATAGCAGCAAATTGTTTTAAACATAACAATGTTAGAATGGACTAAATGGTCATTGAATTGCTTTAAATTTTCTTATTAGATGCAACAAACAATAAGTTCAGCTTCCAAATGAAAGATGTACTTAATCCTTTTGAGCTCAAATACGTAGTTGTCTTTCCAAGAGATGTAGTTGCCTAAAGAACTTGGCTTACTCTTTTGTTTGCAGAATATAATTGCATCACATCAGAATCAAGAGAAGGAGCTTCATTTTCATTTGCAGGGATTTATTTAGAGAGCCATTCTGGTGATAAAACATAAAGTCAAGTGTCACCTGAGAAATTCCAGGTGAATGTCCTGCCTTTCAGTTAAAGGACTTTGTATATGTCAAGGATCTGTGATTAAGTTGGGTGGTTTCTGCTCCATTCCCATTCATATTAGTAAGACAGCAGTAGCAACAGTGACCACTTGATTACTCTCCATGATATAGGCTGTGGGAAAAGAATTACCAGTTGTGGGGCAATTATCCAATTTTTTTCTAAGAATTAAGAAGGCACAGGTTAACAAGAAAGCAATGCCCATGGAAAGGAAGTGGTAGCTGGAGAGAAGTTGATTCCTGTAGAACAATCAAGGCTTGGAACAGAAAAATAAGCAGTAGGTACACTGGGCCATGGTGGGTGTGCTGAGCAGAGAGGAAGCCAAGATTCAGGAAATATGCTAACAATCCAAGTATGTGTTAAATGGCTCCATATTGTTTTCCAAATAGCTTAGATCTTTTTATCTTTTGAGTAGGATAGCTTCACCTTGTCAACCTTTGACTCTTCCATTCAAGATTTATAAGGCACCTTTTACCATAGTGTCTTATATCTTTATGTATAATTTGTCTTTTTAATTGAGAGAGCCTCTCCATCCTTATGAAGCAATAGGCTGTTTGCAGTTTGCTGATGAGGGTATTTAGATACTAAAAGGTTAACTGGCTTTCTTGGGGCCATTCATCAATAGCTGGCAGAACGTAAAATCAGGACTTTCTAAAGACTCATACTGGAGAATGCATAAAAAGTTCATCAGTGCACATAATTAAGTTCATTTTATTCCCTCTGCATCCTTGGTGTTGAATCCATGCTTATTTTTTGTGGCTTACAAAAAAGAAAATCTTAAGGATGGTAATACCCTAACATATAAAAATACTTGCCATTGCTTACTAATATTAAATTATTTGATCATAAAAGTCTCCTACTCCACAGACTGTGCATATGAAATAATTCACATATTGTAACAGGCTAAATGATGCTAAAAAGGGTGGTCCATCTCAGTGGCCCATGATGAGTTAGCACAAGGCTTAGCATCTCTTCTTGTACTAAATTATAACAATCATGTTCAGATAAAGGCATGAGATTTAAGGGTCCAATGACTGACCAGAATGTGTCTATAATAAGCAACTGGGACACAATATTTACAGAAATCATGCCTCAAAATAAAAGTTGAAAGAGTGGGTGTGTTGTTCCGGATAGAGGGGAAGGGAAGCATCCTTCATGCTTGCACATATTTGAAAGACTTTCATAGAAAAGGGAGTGGCATGGTCTCATGTTGTCACAGAGGTTTATAATTAGGCAGAAGTTTGAAAGAGGCAGAATTTGGCTTTAAATAAGAATTTGGCTAACAATTAGAGTGTTATAGTAATATAATGGAGTGCCTTGTGAGTTCAGAAAAATGGACAGGAACTCATAATTGAGCACCTTGTATTTTCCAGGCACGGAGCCAATGGGTGCTATAAAATACCTAAAGGAAAAGGCTAAATTAAAGTGTCTAACGTATTATAGGCAACCACTTGACACTTGTTAATTCCTCCTAAGTGTTTCATATATATGTATGTATTTATGTATGAATATATAAATGTATATACCAATCTAAAATAACTAACATGATCAATGTCAAAGTTTTACAGAGAAAGATTGAGTTTTCATAAAGTCCCAGACTAAGAACATAGCATAGCTAATACTTGAATGTCCAAATCATGCCATGTTCTGCCAAGTGTTGCCACAGAAGTCTCTTTAACTGTACAAAGGCAGCCAAGGAGTGCAGGAGAGACAAGAAGAGGCATGGTTTCATGCATTTTAAAAGAAGTTGTTTAGAAAATTCTAGAATCCTTCTTATTCACCATGGCTCTTGTTTGTTTGTTTTGTTGTTGTTCTGTTCATGTTTGTTTTTTCTTGAGAGTGATGTTCTTCCACAGCATATGTTCCATGTTCTGTGACCTTTGAAAAGATAGACAGGATTTCTGATCTTCCAGAGATACATGCAGTAGGAGATTTGGGTATAGTAAGTACTTTTGATTCTCCATTTTATCCAAAACCTCTCCCCAGATCTTCCTTTATGAAATACCAATTATCAATTCATGGAACTTGCTACATATATGTATGTACACACATACATATATGTATGTAAAATGTGGTATAGAAAATCCCTGCATGACCTCTTTACAGACTGTTTATTTTTCTTTTCTTTAAAGCTTCACTTCTTTCGACTTGAAGTCTTGGTGCTTACAGCAGTTGGCTGTTAAAATGCTAAGGTGCTTGAGTTTTTTGATAGTGGGGAGTTAAAGCATATTAATCACTGTCTCAGCTTCAGGTTTTATCTTGACTTAGGGAGTTAACATTTCACTGATTGATCCTGAAGAAAAGTTTTGCTTATTAGATGATGTCCAAGGATGCATTTTGATCTACCCTCTGAGCTCTGTGTTTATTCTACTGACAAGTCTCTTCTAAGTCTTGCCTATTCTGTGTGCCTCTAATACATACACACATGCACACACACACACACACACAGACACACACACATATACATATATAACTTATTAAGGTCACTGTGCTTATCTCAAATCATGAATGGGAAAACACAAAACTTTGATTTTATAGCCTCTATCTAATGGTGTCATCTGGGATGTACTTTCATTTTGCTTTGTGAATGAAAATTCTGGTATTGTTGCCTAGCTGCAGATGATAGTAAACCACTTCATAATTGTCATGTACTCATTCACCTATTGGTTTGATTTCTCTGTGCAGAAATATGTGTCTCCATAAATAACTATTTTAAATTCAAACTCACTGTTGCTATAACACAATGTTACTCTTGTATCTCTACCAGTAAGTGTAAGATAATAAAATTATCAATGTAAAGAAAAAGCCATAGTCTCAGACTCTGAGGATTTTATAGTTTCTGTCTTTAAAAACATAGCCATCCACAGATTTAATTATATAATAATTATCTACTAAAAACCTTGCTAAGGAGTGAATATCATGGGAAAGCAGGCCATTTGGTATAAAACTAGCTCTAACCAAAAAGGGTGAGAGGTTTGGTAACAAGCGTACCTTGAGGAAGCAAGGTCATTCAGTGGGCATGCCTCCACACATTCAAGCAACTACTAAAGATATATTTATGGCAGAGTAACTAGCTAGGAATTATTGTGTTTTTAAGGGACTAGGAGAGAGACTATGGCCGCTAAGTAGGATTTTCGAGGCTTTTCTTGGCCTTTCTACCTTCACCAAACTTTGCATTCTATATATTATGTTTAGGTCAGATCAGTTCAAATTGAGAAGAATACATTCACTTTGTTTTTCAATTTTAGAACTTCTATTACTGAACTCTGGAAAAATGACCTATCTAGGGCTAATTTTTTTTCTAGTATAAATTGCTTGGTTTTTAGGGGTTTTTGTTGTGGTATCATCATGAATTAGAATATTCCAATAAAATTTCCATCAAGAAGCCTTAGAAATCTTAGATACAAGAATAAATGATATATTTCCTTAATTTTAAGAATTTGTGTCTTTATTGTGTGTGTTTAAAAGTTCTTTGAAAAGAATTATCTCTTGACCCAGAAACATAATACATTTCAGTGAAGTAATGTCTAATCTTTTTCTTTCTTATAATTTTCATTTAAGTTAAATTTACCTTAAACTAGAAATATATTATTATGCATATTAATAGAGTAAAATTGTTTTTTCATATATTATATATCATGTAATATTTAAATATGGTTAACAATAATTATATCCTAGATATTTATCATTTTTATGACTAAAATTAGGGAAAGTTTGATGGTTTTTAATGAATTCAGTCTTACTGTCATGCATATTATCTCTACTGTGCTTAACTTAATTTTCGTCATTTGATAATTATATATTTATCAGGTACCATGACCACACAATGGGATGTCCTTTTATTTGTATATTTTAGAATTACATTTTATTTCTTCTCCTTAATAACATTAATACAAGACCATACATTACATTCTTTTTTTTTAATTTAATTTTATTTTTTGCTTATTCACTTTTTAACCCGCCCCATTCCCCCCCCCCCCCAAAAAATTCCTTCCCCATCTCTTTTTTCTGAGTACCCCCTCCCCCTGTATCCCCCCCCTTTTCAATTTAAGTTTGGGGGAAAGGGGGCTTCCCCTCCCATTGGGCCCCTTTTGGGGCCCCGCTAGAAGCCCTCCCATTTACAGGCTCCCTGTTTTGGGATAGCCCCCACTCCGATTTTGGGGGAAAAACCCCCCTAAAAACCCCCGTGCCCCTTTTAACCCCCTTTTTCAGGGGGCCTAATTTTCCCCCCGGGGGTAGTGGGGGGAAAAACTGGGTTTCTTTCCCCCGGTTTTGGGTTGCTGGGGCCCAAATTTCCCCCTTTTTAAAATCGGGAAAAATTTCCCCCTTAAATTCCCCACCAAAAAACCACTTTTCCCCTTCCCCCCCAAAATTCCCTTCTAAATAAATTCCCTTTTTTTCCCCAAAATTTTTTCTCTTTTCTTTTTTTAAAACTACATTTTTTTAATTTTCCCAAAACCAAAAACCCCCCTTTCCCCTTTTTTAAAACTAAAAAACCCCAAAACCTTTTCCCCCAAACTACTTTTTAAAAAAATTTAAAAAATCACCCCCCCCCCCTTTCCCTTTTCCCCCCCTTCCCCCCTTTTAACCCTCCCCCCAAAAATTTTCTTAATTTCCCCCTTTTCAACTTTTTCCCCCCCCAAAAAAACCCCCAAAAAAACCCCCTTTCCCCCCTTTTCCCCTTAAAAAATTTTTTAAAAACAAATAGGGAAAAATTAAAACCCCAACCCCCCTTTTTCTCACTTCACTTGTCGAAAATTTTAAAAAATTTTACAAAGGTCAATTCCCTTTTTCCTCTACCATTTAAAATTTTCCCCCAAGGAAAAACTTTTAAAAAAAACCAAAAAAATTTTTAAGGGGTTTTTCCCAAAAAACCTGCTTTTTAATGACTTTTTAAGGGTTTTTTAAAAAAAACCTATTTAAATTTTAAAATAATTTTTTTTAAAATCTTGATTTGCTCTCTTTTTCAGTAATAACCCCTTTATTTACCCTTACTTAAGGGGGAAAAATTTCCCTTCTTTCCCTTTTTTTCCCCCTTTTCCCCCCCCCTTTTAAAATTAATACAAAATTCCGTGCAAAGCACGTTTTTTTCCCTTGGGCCCCCTGGGACTTGGGAAAAATTTTTGGGGTTGTGGAAAATCAAAATGGGTCTAAAAAAAAGGGCCCACTTTATATATTTTCAAAATCCAAAAGCATTTTTTTCCCCGGAGTTAATTTTTTTTCCCAACCCCCCCCTTTTTTTTAAAGCCCCAAAAGGGGAAAAAATACTTTATTTTTTTAAGCACCCCCAAAACTAGGGGAAGGGAAAAAAGTTTTAGTCCTAGGAATGTTTTCGTTAAACTTTAGTTCCCCCTTTTTTTAAATAAAATTCCCCCCCCCCCAAAAAGGGTTAATTTTGTTTATTTTTACCTGTTATACCCCCTTTAAGTTTAGTCCTCTTTCCGTTCCCCGCCCCTTTCCCCTTTTAAAAATTTTAAAAAAAAAATTACCCCCCTTTTTTTCACCCAAAATCTTTGTGCAAAATTTTTCCCCCCTTTACTTTAAAAAAAAAAATTTGATCCCTTTCCCCACCCCTGACGGTTTTCAACAAAGTGTTCCCCCCCATCCCCTTCATCAAAAGGGGGTTTTGGGGGGGTTTGGGGTTCAATTTTTTACCTTTTTTTTTAAAGACAAATTTGGGCCCCCTTTCTTTTAATATCAGGTTTAAACCTTTTAGCAAACCCTTTTTTTAAATTTTTTCCCCAAACCCTTTTTTAAAACGCCAAATAAGAAACCCCCCAAAATAACCCTACCCCCATTCCACCCCCCCCCAAAAAAACCCCAAAAAGCCCTTTTAAAACCCTTAAAAAATACTTAAAGTTTTAAAGGTGTTTTTCAAAAAAAATTTTTAAAATTTGGGCTTTCCCCTTTGGCCCAAAAAAACCCAAAATTTTTTGGGAAAAACATTGGATTTGTAAAAACCCAAAAAACCCCCTTTTTTATTTTTCCCCGGGAAAAAAGCCCATTTCCCAAAAAGTGCCTGTCTTAAAAAAACCCCAAATTTGGGATGGGGCAAATTATTTGACCGCTCCCCAAGGGCCCCCGCAAAAAAATTTTGGGCCAAAAGGGTTTGATTTGGAAGTAATTTTGGTCAAAAAAAATTTCCTTTCCAATTTTTTAGCTTTTGGGGAAATTTTTGGTCCTTTCTATGGAAAAAAATTAAAATTTGTGGAAAAAAATTTAAATTTTCCCCCCATTTTTTTTCTTAAAATATTTTTTGTTCCATTTTTGGGGCCCAAAAGCCTCAAACCCCCCCCCCCACCTCCCCCCAAAATAAAAATCCCCCCAAAACCTTTTTTTTCCCCGTTGTGTTTTTGGGAAAAAAAAACCCAGACCCCTAAGCCCCATGACCCCCAAACCCCAAAAAAAAAAAATTAATTTTAATATTTCCCAAGTAAAACCCCCCTTTTCAGGGTGGAAAGGATCCCCCTTTAAAAAAGAATCTCGAAAAGGGCCCCAAAAGAATCGAAACCCCCTTTCCCCCCATTTTAGGATCCTAAAAAACCCCCCTCGTTTTTTAAAATGAAATTAAAGGTTTGGGTTTTAATTTTTTAATACAAGCCCCCCCCCCCCCACCTTCCCCCCCCCATTCTTTAAGCCTTGGGGAAAACCCCCTTGCTTCTTAAAATTTTTGGGGGCCCCCAAAAAACCCTTTCCCCTCCCCCACAAACTTAATTCTTTCCCCCCCCCTTTTTTAAAAGGTTTCCTGTTTTTAAAGGGGGGAAAAAAAACCCCAAGGGGGAAAACCCTTTTTCCCCAATTTTGAACCTTTTCTAAAATTTAATCCCCCCGGTTTTTAAATTTGGGGCCCCGTCCCAAAAACCCCCCTTTTTTTCCTAAAAAAGAAAATTTTGGGAAAATTTATGAAAAAAACGGAAAAGGTTTTGAGGTGTTCAAATACTTTAAGAACTCTTCTTGATATTTTTGGTTTTTTTAAAATTTTTTTAAAATTTTTTTTCCCCTTTTTTAAAAAGGGAATAAATCAATCCCAAAAGGGAAAATTTTTTTCCCTTTTAACACCCCCTTTTTAAATTTTTTAAAGGGGTCTCCCCCAAAGGGAAAAAAACCCTTTTCACATGTGGGGGGGGTTTTGGGGGGGTTAGGGTGTCCCGGAAAGGGGGGGGGGGAAATGTTGGGGGCAGAAAAGAGGGGGGAAACATCAAAAACAAAAAAAAGTTAAAGATAAATTAAAAAGATTTTTATTTGAGAAATTTAAAAAACTTAAAATTTAAAAAAATTTTTAAGGGGTTTTAACTTGCGGGGGAAAATTCTGGCGTAGTGCCAGAGCGTTTACACTCTATCCACGGATTGTTTTCTTCATTTTGATGAAAGGTGGGTTTTCTTCCTCTTTAATTTTAAACCCCAGGTTTTCATTAAAGAGCCCTTTATTTGGTTGAAACCCAAATTTTAAAAAAAAATTTTCCCCTTGAATTTTTTTTTTGGGGCCCATTTTTAAAGAATTTTTTCACTATCACATATAATATTTTATTTTTCCAAAGAAAGGAAAAGAAAAAAAAAATTTTTTTTTCAATCCGGGGTAGGATTCATTTTAAATCCAGTTATTCATTTCCAAAAAATCATAAAAAACCTCCTATTGTCAAAGTGAGTTTTACTTTCTTTTAAATAATAAAGATACTGGACGTTTGGGGAAAGTTGCGGGTTTCCCGGTAAAGAAGCAGATTTTTCAGTGGGGGCACCCCTGCCCCCCTTAAAAATTTTTGTTTCAGGAAATTTTTTGACAGGAAATTTTTAAAAAGCCATTTCTAAAACTTTGTAGAACAAATTTATCTGGGGAACATTTTCGGGACAGTAAGAGTATTGTAAGGGGGCCTTTTAAGAACTTTGGAGAACAATTCTATTCTAACATTTTGCTCTACCTGGTGTGTCTCTCTGATGTAAACCTTGAGACTGTTTACAAGGGTTTTTGAGCCAATCTGAACTTTCCTTACCCATCTCTCTCCGCTAACATCTACTCCAAAGCCCTGAAACTGCAAGGGTGTATTCTTCACCATATCCAAACATGAATCATTACCTAAAATCATTCTTTCAGATAACATTATTGTAACAACCACTGTGTTACTTTATTCTTCACCTCTTGCCCCCTCTCATGATTCTTAACTCTGAAATCTATGAGTTCAGTATCTTAGTAACATACCCTATATATATACTCACACACACATTATCTATCATATCTATCTAATTTGTATCTACTATTAATTTACTGTTAATCCAGACTTATTTTCTAAGATACTAAGTCCAAGCCAACAACTTTATAAAATGTTTAATGTGAAATGGTAAGTGACTAAAGAGATTGAGTGGAATTAAGTCATGTGAGTGAAGGTCTTGCACATTCATCTAACAAACTTCAGGAAATGGAGATCTGTTTTGCTACCATTTCATGTTGCTTTGAGGAACAAAATGGTCTTTGAACTTTGTTTTAAATCACTGAGATGAGGCTGTCTGTACTTAATACTTATGACACTGACACATGATTCCTTTTATGTCATAGTCTCATTGACTTATTTAAGGTAGCTAGTAGCTGCAATTCCTTTTTCCATTTAAAATTTTAATGTACGACTTTTCTTGTAAGAAAGCTACACTGACTGCAGTCTACCAAGACTAAACTCAAGAATTTTCCTGGAAACATTTACTTGGATTTCTATCTCTTTTGGAACATTCTGTTGACTAGTGTCCTGAACTCTTAAGGCTTCAGTACATGTCTGAACCCAAACATCACTTTCTGTAAAGGATAACTTGTTTCCTTCAGGAAATTACATTTAAAAAAAACAAAACAAAACAAACAAAAAAAAACAAACTACTGTGACACCCTTCACTGCTTGATTCTTCTCCTTTTCCTTTTCCTTACATATTTCAAATTCTGTCAAAATATTATGATGTGTGGAAATAACTTTGCTTTCTCTTCATGAATTCCGCCGTTACATCTAGAGCTCAAAGCTTTTGGGAAGTTTATTGAAAAATTCTTATATTTTGAGACATGTACTGATTCAAATTGAAACTACATTAGTAGGTGAGTCACAGACTTTCTTCTTTTCTTGATTTCTATCACAAAACAATTAATATTCCATTGATTTTTGTATCTCCCTCATACTAATTACAAATCATCTCTACAACTTGAATGCTTTCTGCAGGGCTTTATACTGTCTTTGGGGAATATTTTCAAACCCTAGAATTTTATGAAACTTGCCCATCAGAAATTATCACCTACAATATGAATTCCTTAGAAATGTATCTCAGGAGAGAGCTTGGCATATAGCAAATAAGCCAGGAAGAATTTCAATAAAATTAATGTCGTAAGTGTGGGAATAACACACAAGAGTTGTTTGAATGTTGCATGCCTCTGGTGCACAGAAAAGCACAGAGCCAAATGTCAATTGCTTTCAGTACCTTAAAAATACACCTAGAATTAGAACTCTCAAAATCCTAGTAATTTCATTGTCAGCCTGATTCCTTCACAGAAACAATCATGGTGAGTGGCAATAGGATCTATAGGGAAAGGTGGTCCCTGTTCCCTAATACGTTGGTTCTGATGTGGATTTACAACAGAGGCAAGTGATTGCAGAAGCTTTCTTTGGGGCTGAGAATTCCATATAGCTTTCAGCTGTACTTTCTAATTTTCTTAAACGAAAGAGAAATAATCAACAATGCTTTCTTTCATAAGAATTTAAAGCTAATAACTGACCTTTGTGTGTGGCCATGTTTTTTTCTTGCAGAGTGTTTTATTTAAGGACTAACAAGTCTTATTTTCAATTGACAGTATCTAATTGGATTATGGTATATAATTGTGAGGTAACTTCCATAGTTGAATTTTAAGAAGTAAGTGATTTTTCCATTATCTGGTAATTAATTCCCCACAATATTTACTAATAACATGATATATCAAGTAAAAGCAGTCAAATGGTAGGATAAAAGAAAAAAATGCTTCCATGATTTCATACAACAGTAGGTAAAGGGGTGTCTGTCATCTTTCCCATCTAATGTATTAGAGGACCACAGTACAAACAAGTTACATACCTTGGCTGACATCTTAACTCGTAGGTGAGCAAGCCAAGATTTTAAGTAGGTCAGATAGCTGCATGGTCTTCACTTTACTTTGAGAACAAACATAGCATATTGAAATGCAGTCTTTCTGACCAGTGGGTTATGCAATAGATCTAGGTCTGTGAATTTGGTTAGGTTAGTGGGTATTCTTAGTTCTATTCTTATTTCCTTTTCCCACATGCTGGAGAAAAATGATCACTATTATTCTCATCTATTGAAAAGGACAGTAATAATATCCACCTCATACGGCTTTCATTAAGTTAAAATGACCAACTATATTTCAGAGAACATAGAGTGGTGATAAATACCTGAGAAGCAGAAGCTGAAGGCCACACTTTTATTCCCACGTAAGTCTTATGGAGGACATATTTCATTCAGCTTTGCCCTGTGAGAAGTTCTATTTGAATGTTCTGCCTACCACTTTCACTGTCTAGAACATAGGGATTTGGTTTTATGAAGAAATGCTACCTGGATCCACATTTGTTAGTGGAACAAACAGAAGATGACAAAATATACTAATCCCCAGACACTGTCTCAGTGGAATTGTCCTTTGCCTATCTCATCAATAAAGTTATTATTTACCAATGCCTTATGCTTTTGAGAAAATGTCATTTGCCATATATAACCTATAGAATCAGAACATAGACCTGTGTATGTAAAATAATCACAAGTTATACTTTATTTTGTTTCATTTTTATTCCTTTCTAAGACTGACTCTTATTAGAAAAACTTTTTACTTTCTAATAAGAGACAGAAAAAGAATGCATCCACAGGAGAGGGGAATTGGGAAAAACAGGGAGTAGTGGACAGATGGGAAACCATAACCAGGCATATTATAAGAAAAGTATATTTTAATAACATGGGAAAAAGAAATGTGGATTGCATTGTTGTGTCTGCCTATTTAAATACGTTTTGAAATTCAGCAGCTGTAAGCTGTATGGCTTCTGTAAGCTTTTTATTCTTCTGATTTATGAGATATGTCAAAAATGTAATGGCTCTAACCTCTTCAACTTTTGGTCTTATATGCTTTGATAAAAGTGAGTTTGATATGATGGCAGACATTCACACCATCAGCATAAACCTAATGTGCAGGAAGAAGAAAGTATTCCTTTTGGAAGTCCTTAACCTCTTTTTTATAAGCACAGAATAAGACCAACATCAAATAAAGTACTGTAATATCTTACATGTAAATAGGATTTTGATTTTATGTGACGAGACTTAGTATCCCATTCTGTAGTCATAATGACATATTAATTAACCAAATTAACATATTCTTTGAAAAAATACAATACATACTGTAAATACACAAGGATCAAAATATATAGTTCAGATGTGAATGTGTGCCCACAGTTAATAGCCAGTCGCTCAACACCTGCAACATCGATTTTGTAATGTCACAGAGGTTCCTGAATTCAAGTTGAACTAATGTGAGTTTCACATGTTTGTCTGTCACACAGTTAAGAAGCAAACAGACACCAAGGGCTGAGTTTGGCTTCTCCCATGATCTTCCACTAACCTAACATGAGGCCCTTGCCTGAAGTTTAAATTTAGATTTAGTACATTTTGATTTGCCTCATTAACTTTTCAAATATGCTTTGAAGTTGTTTTCTTGCTATAAAGGTAAAACAAGTTCACCATAAAAGAGGACAAATAAAAAGACAAAATATCTTTTAAATAATGCTTTTTTATCTATGCTTTGGGAATTCATCCAATGTATTTTGAGCAACTTCATCCCCCGACCCCATCTCCTCTCATCTACCATCTACCACCTCCTTGCCCATTTTCAACTTAAACATTTGTATTAGCCAGGGTTCTCTAGAATCACAGAATTTATGGAATGTCTCTCTATATTAAGAGAATTTATTTTGATGACTATAGTCCAACTAACCCAAAATAGGCAGGTGTGATGGAAGTCCGAGAATCTAGTAGTTGATCAGTCCTGTGAGGCTTGTTGTTTAAGTTAGTCTTCTGTAAGATGACGTTCCAACAGATGTGCTGGCAAGTAAGTCAAGCTGTCGAAGAGTGAATCTCCCTTCTTTCAATATCCTATGCAGGCCTCCAGCAGAAAGTGTGGCCCATATCAAAGATATGTACACCATGCTTGTATTTGAGACTTACTTTGTCCCAGGACGACCATGAACTCAGAGTCTCCTTGCTTCAGTTTCCTATGATTAAAGGCATGTACTACCTTGCCTGGGCCTAACTCTTCATGGTCACTATGCCTTAAGATCTCCATGCCATGATCCAGGTCAGAAACTTGTGTCTTCCAGCCTCAAGACTTGATCACAGGTGTGTCTTCCAATTGATTGTAGTTCTTCCAGATATACTCATGTTGACAATCAGGAATAGACATTACAGTTTTATTAATTAATGTATTGTTTCAGTTTGTGTTTTCCTCTATGTATTTAAAAATATGTTAACTGCTGCTTTTGAAATTGTAAGCATATTTGAACCACTAGATTTTTAAACTTTTTATATCTTTCAGTTAATCCCATTGTTCTTGCCTTGATATAAAACTCACTTAACAGAAGACAGATAAAATTGTATGGTAGCCAATGAGGCTAGAAAAGATTAGAGGCGTAAGACTGCAAATCAGTTTGTCCAACTTCAAGTACATTTATAAGTACAAGTGCTATTACAAGTAGTTATTGATTTTTTTTTTTTATGAACTTAACACAGACCCAGGCATACCTAGAGGAGAGAATCTCAACTGACAAATTGCATCCATTAGATTGCTAAAATGGCATGGCATGTCTGTGGAATCTTTTCTTGACTGGAATGCCTAGCCCACTGTGGGTGGTCCCATCCCTTATCAAGTGGATCTCGGTTGTATAAGAGAACTATTTGAGCATGCCCAAGAAGCATACCAGAGAGCAGTTTCTTCCATGGTCTCTGCTTCAGTTTCAGTTTCAAGTTCCCTCTTGAATACTGCCTTAAATTCCCTCAGGATGAAGAATATATCAGGACGTGTAAACCAAATAAACCCCTTTCTCCAAGTTTTTTTGGGTCCATGTTTTATCACAGCAACAGAAAGCAAACTATCTCTCATGAAAATCCAGTCAATGTGGGTGTAGGTATAACTGGCCAATGGTTTCAAACATTTGTATTTTCTTGCCTCATAGAGCAGGGGTTTTAATTTTATGGTAAGATAACCTAAGACTGTGAAGGAGAGTAAAGTTATGGATACACACTTAACTCTTGTATGGATATCTTTGTTAGCCACAGCCTTTGGTCTTAACATCTTGCAATGCCATCTGCTATCTATTTAGAAATTACCCCTTTTTCATCTCATAGGAAACACAATTCCTCTATGTGTTCTGATTTACTTGGTTTTATACATACACACACACACACACACACAACACCAATTGGAACTCTATAATCCTCATGACGTCTTCTATTTGCGAGTGTTGAGCACAACATAGGATGTATAGAACATGGTTCCTCCTCAATTACTATCTGTCTTAGTTTTTGAGATGCAGTCGGTCTTTCACTGGGACTGGAACCAGCTGCCCAGCAAACCCCAAAGATTCTTTTGTGTATCTCCCAGACTTGGGATTATTACACATGTTGTAACACCTAGGTCCTTAGGTTTGTATGGAAAGTACTTTACCAAACAAGCTATTGTTCAAGCCCTCAATGAGTATATTTATAGTTGAATAAACAACTAAGATGTTGGTATAATTACAATATCTTAAGATATACTTGGTATTAGTTTAGGGTAGGGTTTTCAGAACGGAAATAGAGTATCCAATACCATATTAGCTAACTTTTAACCATTGAAAAAATCTCGCAAAAAATATGAAGAGAAAGACTAGGGAAAGCAAACAGAACCTGAGATCCTATTTCCTTATAGAAAATCATTATTCATTCCTCCAACAGATGAAGTACAGCTGATTACATAGTACTTCATGCCGCACATGTAAAATCTGAGGCTGATCCAAACCAGAAAGATTAAGTCATGAACTCTGTGGTGTTTGGTGCTTTAGTGTTTTGGTTTAATTGCCTCTAGGTACTGAATATAATTATAAAGTGATGTAGTACTGTAGGAGGACTCAGGCTCAGTATTCCAAAAGGAGGAGTCAGTATATACATATATACAAGCTTCACAATAAGATTCTTGTATAGCTAGCTTAAACTGTCTATCCCTGAAGCTACAGGGAATTTTGGAGGCAGTTTAAAGCTAGAAACCTCTGGAGGAATTATTTTCAGAAGAAGGCTCTGTCATGGGAATATATATAATTATTAAATCGTTATGCAACAAATAGATCTCAATAAGTATGAAAGATTACACAGTTAATGTAATAGCCATGATTACAAATAACAGCCCAATAAATTAATACTTAATATTGTTGTAGATTGCAATGCATTTTATTTATGTTTCTTGAAGGTTTTATCATTAGAGCAGAGTTCATTGTGCTTATTCGCAGAAAAGTTAATCAAAGTTCCATGATTTCTGGATAGACTGACTGTGTCAAGACTGACTGTAATGTAATGGCTTTGTTCATTTGTGTGCAGCTTCCTGAAGTGCTGAGTACTGCAAAGAGAGCTACAATGTCTGACCAGGTTTGGTGGGCTAGCAAGAACACCCTTCTAAAGACAGCAGACTTTTAATAGGGATATTCGGGTAGATTGCTAGGCAGATCTCTTATTAACCAGCTTTAAGGTCTCAAAGAAGATATGTCAGACCAATTAAAATATCCACTAGGTATAGTTTAAAAGATGTTTCTCTTCTCTCATTCAGATGATACAAAGTATAAAAAACATATTTCCAAATTTGAGTATAGAGGCAGTGTAACAAGGAAGGCAAAAATGCATAACTAACAATACAAACCTTTCTTAATTGTTCACTGGGTTTCCTTCTCCAAAATGCGAAGTAGAATCTTAAATAGTCATTTGATTTCCATGCTTTTTCCCTTACAATTCCAATTTCATTAAATGCTTATGAGATGAAATTAGTCATTAAAATGTAGCTTTAAAGTTAATTTAAAAATGTGAGATGAGGTCAGTGTTTGTATACAGTTTTTATTAGCTTGAAATGTATTTCTCTATTTGCTTTTCTTTGCAGAATTAATAGTAATGTAGACTTGTACTAGCAAAGGAATATAATTTTTACTGGAAAATTATTTCAGATTATTTCAGAATTTTATTTAGTTAAAAGGTTTCAGGATTTGACAAGCAGTTTTGTTTTTAATATATCTTTAATATCTTGAATCAATAATATTAATAATATATGGTGACTCTTCTGATTCCTTCTGAGTAAAGTTTAGATGAAAGGTATACAAACTTAAATTTTAGTGGGGTAAACCGGCTACACTGAAACTAATAGAAGAGAAAATAGGGAAAAGCCTTGATCACATGGGCACAGGGGAAAAGTTCCTGAACAGAACACCAATGGCGTATGCTCTAAGATCAAGAATTGACAAATGGGATCTCATAAAACTGCAAAGCTTCTGTAAAGCAAAGGATACAGTCAACAGGACAAAGCGGGAACCAACAGACTGGGAAAAGATCTTCACCAACCTTACATCTGATAGAGGGGTATTGTCAGATAACGGCCATTATTGGACTTATTAGAGCATTTGATGGTTCTCCACAATCCTTCTTACACAAATGGTCAGTGTAAGAGGTCCTAGATGTCTATAATGCACAAGTAGGATTTTACTTCAAAATAATTCATGCAAGAGGGACTAATTAAGCATTTGTATGGACCAGGTATGCCATTAACCTCAGCGCTTAAACCATGTCCATAGAGGACAGTATTCTTGCTCGTAAGAAACTCAAATTTCAGAAGAAACCGGAAAGATTAGAGTGAACAACAATAACAGAAATGAAATAAGAACAGTAAAAACATAGTCTCTCTGTGTGTATCTGTGTGTGTGTCTGTGTGCGTATGTGTGTGTGTGTGTGTGTGTGTGTGTGTGTATTTGTGTGTGTACTCATTGATGTGCAGAGAAGGATATTTGCTCCTCTGCTCTTTTACCTCACACTTAGAGACAAGGTCTCTCACTGAAGCTGCCTCAGTTGTCTTCCTGACTCTGACAAGCCCCATCCATATTTCAAGCTATAGTATTCTGGGTGTATGGCATCCCAGATCTTACTTGGATAATAAGAGGATTTTAGACAGAGGAACATAATAGGAAAAACAAAATCCCCAAAAGAGATTAGAGATGACAATAGTAAAACAATTGTTTTAAGTAATATTTTGACACCTTAGTGTGAAGCACATACATCTAGTCCTTTCTAAGTGATTCACACAGTAGTTCTATGAAGTACTGTTCCCGAATCTATTAAACACCTGGAGAAACTGAAATTTAGAGAAACTAAAGAAATTGTCCCAGGTCATGAGTTGCAGCCTGACTCTAGGATATTTAAAATGTATACACATTATTTTCTTTTCCTAACAACGTAGAGTCATGTAAGAATGAAGTTCTTAAGAATGTAGCGATATGATGCCTAGAAGCAACAAACATTTGGATAGACGAGAAAAGCAGATGCAAATACTTCTATCTGAATATAAGAAGGTAGTCTCCAAGCTCCCCATTTGGAACTCTCTGTGAGAGGGCAAATTTTCACCTCTCAAGCTGTGTCGACTATGTGGAGTGCTGAGCTCCTGGAAAAAGTCACACTGAAACCCAGCAGAGTGAGGATTGTTAATAGATTTTATTAATTCACAACACATTTGTTAAGTGCGTACTTCATGCCAGGAACCATGATGATGTGGTACGGCAACAAACCCTAATGAAAGAATTATAACTACAGAATGGCGTTAGTGGTTGGTGACATTACTCACATTATTATAAGTGCTGTTCATGGTTTGTATACATTTACTTACATGTCATGTATACTTATGTCAGAATAAATCATGTGTGTTTCTGGATAGTTTGCTTCGAGAAAATCTTGTTGTATTTGTAAGCCACATAAAACAGTTACTATGAACTTACTTAGTGAATTGTATATAATGACTCATAGAGTATATATTCTTTGAATAGCATAAATAACAGCCCAATAGACAAAGTTTCTCTGTTGAAGATTGCAGCCCCAACAATTGCATGAATGAAGGCACATAACTTTCCCTTAGAGTGTATGTGGCCATGCCTTTTCCTGAGACAGGTGTTAAAGGGGAGACGCATCTCTTACTGTTTGTGACTAGTGGAAACCTACCCAGTGAGTCATGGGGAAAATATAAATACTCTTGTGTCTCCTTGAGTCCAGCAGCTCATTTACAGGAATGTTGGATTTTGTTAATGTTTATTTGTATTATTTTGTTTTTGCTTTTGGTGTGTGTGTGTATGTGTGTGTGTAGACACTGTGTACCAAGTTTAAGAATCTCATTAGAAGAATCTGCCTATAATCTGATGTTTTTAAACTCAGTTTTTGTAATTTTTTTATTTTATTTTATTTATTTTTTTAATTTTATTTATTTAGTTATTTAAATCACATCATAATTTACTTATTTACACAGAGGTTATAAACACAAAAAGGCAGGATGTGGGGAAGGGAATGGCACCAGAGCATAGGTGTTCAGGGGAAGTACAGATACCTTTCAGAACAGGGTATCAGCTGGGTGTAGGTTCAGGGGACAGGTCTGCCTATGATTCACTTGTCCTTATCTAGGTTGGTACTGTCCACGAGGCTGCCTATTTATAAGAGCTATGACTACTAGGTCTGGTAAATTTCCACAGAAGCTGCCTGTTTACAATAGCTTATAGCCTTCTGTTTTCAGTGTTTTTCCACAGAGACCAAGACTTTGTGTTAGCATGTATGTATGTATGTCAGGCCTATTGCTAACATTAGGCCTATGGCTGATTTTAGGCCTTTAGTGTATATGCAGGGTTGCTCCTGACATCTCCTCCTTTCTCTAAGTATAGAAGGGCCTTGGCGATTTTATTCTTGCGAAGGTTTTGACGAGAATGTATCATTCCTTCAACTGTTTGACTTTTTGCTCTACCTGGATTCCTATAAAGGGAAGTAGCCTTACTAAAAATTTAATTCCTGAGAATATCCTCAAATAAATCTTATTTTTGGCATTTCATCACCACTTACGTGCCATCTGATACTAGGCAATAAATTTTAGCCATTCTATGCTTTTGTTATTTTATACATAAAATTAAATAGTTAGAAGGAAACTTGTTAGATCAAAAGGGGAATTTTTGTCAGTGACATGAAAGTAATTTATTCAAATCAAGGACAAGTTATTGTATGGGCATATGTGTGATAGAACCTTAATAAAATTTTAAGTCAGAAATATGAATACTATATGAACATTGCTTTCCTCTATCTTCCCTCCCTATATTAGTGTTATTATCTTTCTCAATTTATACCTTTGCGTGCTGTCTTCTACCAAGTAATGAAGAACATAGGTGACAATCATTTGCTTCAATATTCCAACCAACCAGAGCTCCCAAGGTCTAAATCACCATCCTGGGAGCACACAGGGAAGGACCGTGTCTTCAGTTGTATATATAAGTAAGGATGGCCTTGTTGGACATAGGTAGGAAAGGAGATCATTGGTCCCATGACGGCTGGATGCCTCAGTGTGGGGGAATTCGAGGAGGAGGAGGAGGTGAGAGTGGGTGGGTGGGTAGGGGCACGTCCTTATAGAAGCAGGAGGAGGGGAGATAGGATAGGGGGTATCTGGGGCATGGGGAAAGGGGATAACATCTAAAATGTAAATAAATAAAATATTCAATATTTTTTTTTCTTAAACAAGATGAATTCTTTTCTTTAACTCCGTTCCCACAAATAATTTCAATGCATGAATTTGACTGGGCCTGGATCCTCTCATATAAGGAATGTTGATAGACATTCTTGATACAATGCATCAGGTGTAGAGGGAAGAGGAGAATCAGACAAGTTCCTTAAGTGAAGTCCTGATATATCCAATAGGAGTCTAACTGATCATGTTCTATATATCCTAGTATAAAAATTTACATTCCAATGGGCCTTGTTGATGCATGGCCTCCAGTGATGAACCTACTAGGGTCCATCTGGTGCTTAGTTATTGATGTGAAGAGACACCATGTCTATGCCAACTTTTATGAAAGAAAGCATTTAATTGAGAGCTTACATAAAGTTTCTAATTAGTCCATTATTATTATGGCAGGAAACATGGCATTAGGCAGGCAGGGGCTTACATTCTAAGCCACTTAAAAATGCAGGTGGATAAAAGTAGATCAGGTCTGACATGGGCGGTGAAATTCTAAAACCAACTCCCAGAGATGTCTCCTCCAACAAGGCACATCTACTAATCCTTCACAAATGATTCCACTAACTGGTGGCTAAGCATTAAAATATATGAGCCTATTAAAGCTGTTTACACTCAAACCACCACACTAGAGAATGAAGTAAAAACAGATGGATAGACATGCAAAACGAAATAAAAATCAAAGCAAACCAAAAAGCTTATTTTGGATGGAGTGGAATTTCTGATGGAGAAACGTTAGCACCTTAGAAGCTCCGTGTATTAATTATATAGAACTGAGGAGAGAAGTGGAAGCTAGCACATCGGGAGAGGAGCAAGGAGAGGAGTTGTTATTACACACAGATAAAAAAGGAGGTAGAGTTTATGATATGCAGATGGATCATGGAGCAGGTTTAACTAAACTTGATAGGAACAGTCTTTGTAGGGGAGCTGTGGTCAGGCAATAAATATCTAGGAATGGTAAACAATTGAAAGGTATGCACATACTATCCATATCAATACATGGGCCAAAGAAAGGTTTTGACATTGCCTTCTGAGCCTCACCCAGGGGAAGGCTCTGCTGCTCTTCCGTGGGCTGGAGCTGTAAATTCCATGACATGGCTGTGTCCAATGGCACCTGCACTAAAGACTCCATTCCCTCAGGGCTTCCTCCACTACCTACAGTATTGCGTTGTATCTCTGGAACCAGGTCATTTGTTACTACTGTATGGGTGGCAGTGTTTGCATGCTAATAGTCAATGTTATCATATCTTAAATTCATTTTTTATACTATCTATTTAAAAAACTTGCTTAGATACCAAAAACCTTCACCAGGAATGGAGAGTTAATATTTCTGACATACTTACGGTCAATATACATTAATAAATAATATTATTTAATGCAGCATTAAATAAAATCCCTGAGAATATTTCAGCTCTTTGTTTCAAGCTTAATTTTTTAAAATTAAAAGCTAATTTTATATTCATATTATTTTATAGTTTTGATATAATTACAATATGTATTTTTAATAACATTTAATAAAATTAAATATGTATTTATAATATTTAATGCATACCAATAGTAATATTTAAAATCTAACAATACTCTTTGGAGAGGTGACAAACTGTAGGTGCTAACAAGGTGCTAGTGACCTAGTCAGGATTTTACATATACAAGTGTGTAGACATTGGATTGTCCCCTCATATAAAAAAGCATTTAACTTTTCATACAATTGGATTTAGTGCTAAAAAAATGTGTGTGTGTGTGTATGTGTGTGTATAATTTCATTACAAACATTTCAAAAAACAAAAACTTCACAAATCTAGAAATACCCAGTATTAATAATAGAACATTTTATGAATTTAAAAATATATGTTAATACATCTCATAATAATATCTTATTGAACATTTTTGAGCAATAAGAATGTAGAAGAAATGATATAGGCAAGAATCACCTATTTAACATTTAGCTTGCACCTTGAGATACGACGTACTATACTTGGGGCAAAAGGGAATGTGCACTGAGGAAACAGTAACCATCAGAATTTGAGATGAGTGATGATGTAAAGGAAGCTGACAGAAGATGCACATGTCTTCTCTACCCTCACCATCAGTTACTGTGGCTGAGAATTCACCAACATGTTCAATACTGCTGCTGCTCTGCATATGACAAATACCAAGACCCAGATTATAAACATATTGCTGAAGTTGTATATGCAGCAATGATGTCCCTTCTATCATCATCTTCTATCATCATCAGTCTTCTGAGTTAGAGATGATTTAGAAAGAAGTAGCTTTACAACATTCAAAACATAAACATGTTAAAATATATTTTGAATAAATGTATTTTATTATTTCAAAATAATAAAATAGGAAACAAGGGACTTTTTATTATTTTTTAAGAAAACATTTTTGGGTGGGTGACTGTGTTCTCTTTTAAACTTTTGTAGGCTACTTTAGTGTAATCATATCTATTTTGGTTAGATGAAGACATTTTATTACAACCACATATTTTACATATGCACAGAACTATTATTCAAATCTAGATCTAATTTCAAAATTCCTATGATTTTTCACCAATAATTCAGCTTTTTTTGATGGGCAATCCAGCATTGTTCTTTACTCCTTTTGTAATATTTTTGCGGTAGTGTTCACAATAATCTAGACAACAGTATTTTTATTGTAATTTTTCCTATATGAGATCTAAACAAGAAGGAAGTTAAACTGATCTTGTGGGCAGGACATCCCTTCCCTTATGAATTCTCCCTTTGTGTCTGGGATTGCCTGTTAGAGCTGGCCTATGGCTGTCACATGCACACCATAGGTTTATCTCATTTAATTTATAATTGGATAACCTCATTGCCTTTATCACTATTGTTTCTGTGCTCTAAGTCTCTCTAATTTGGTGAGTAGTTCAATAGATAAGGATAGAGCAGAATTAAGTGATAATCTTCTAAAGGGAGTCATTTGTCTTCCTATTTATCTTTTCTTACATGTGTGTACAATCAACTCTCAATTATTTGTACTTATGGAAAGAGCAGCTTTACTAAACTTACTCCAAATGCCACTCACAAAATATTCACCAATGTGATTAGCTCTTTTTTAGGTGATATTCCACACATGCACGTTATCTATATTAGAAAGTCAGGATGGGGCTTTAAGTGTGTTAATTATTAAAGTATAGTTAAGTTACAGTGAGACATTTCCTGCAGATGACCCATATAGAAAAATGAGATTAAAGATAAGATACTCTTAAGATGTATTGACACGCGTTTGGAGTAAGTATTAAAACAGATGGGTAGCTTATATTTATCTTTGCTTCATGTACATTTTGTTGGCTAGAAGAAAAAATTGGCATACTGTTTTCAAGCACTCTTAATAATTACTTGATTTATTTTACTAGTTGTAAACATATATTTGTTAGCTCCTGTTGCAGAGCAATTTTGAATAAATCCAAACATTTTTATTGAGTAATGAAATCATCATAAAATTTAAAGTTATCATTTATAATTCTTTTTTTTTCCTCTGTTTCTTCTCAAATTTTTAGCATTCTTCCCAAGATTTACCTCAATTTCTAAGTCTTTTTTTATTATTAATTATAATTGCAAATATTATATTATATTTATTTATATTTTACTCCTTACCTTACCTACATAAATTCGTGTTGCTTTACCTTACCTATTAAGTCAGTTTTTTTTTTTTATTATTTTATTGTATATATTAATATATACATCATATTATAAATGTAAAGTACAAATAAACCTGTAGTACATTCATGTTCTTTTTTATGTAAGATGGCAATTAGATAACGTATTAAGGGCACTAAAAGTATCAATTCTCCCTGTTACATAGTCATTAATGTGTATGCGGAGATAGAAGAGAAAGTTATTCTTCGTTCTCAGTATGCGTCTTTCCCTAAGTGTGGGACCCCATAGGATTTCCCCTGTTTACTTAACAGTCTATTAATATTGTCATTGTTCAGACTTTGTTTATGGAGTTATATTGTTTAGTTGTCCCGCCTGCTTCTTCTGTGTTGTTTTAGGCTACACACCAGGCTTCATGGTTCTCTCACTCTTACAAACATACTTTCCTCTCTCTCCTCTGAACCTTAGCTGTGTCAGTTGAGTTGTAGTCTATGTATATAGGTGATCCCATTACAAATTGATCTCTGCAATATGAAAGCATTGAAGAGCCTTTCAGGGTAACAGCTATATATAGTAATGAAGGTACCGAAACTCAAGGCCTAAGTAAACCTTATGGCATCTGCTCATCCCTGTAACTTTATCTGTGGCCATTTACCTTACTTGTTTTTATGGCTCTTTCAAGGGTTTCCAGACCATTGTCTTCAAGCCAAGTTAAATTATTTTTAAACAGTGGATCTAATGTAATTTGGATTATATTTTTCTTGAAAATAAAATATCAGTTAGTACACTGTATCCCTTTACTCTTAGATTTGAAATTCTTTCAAAAAAAGTAGACTATGTTTGTTTGGTCTGTTTTAACTTTTATATATTTGTCTACACATTTAGTATTACATATGTCTTCACTTATAGTCCATTTATATGCCAACATATTATGTTCTTAATTCCTATTTGTGTCAACAATAATGATATGAACTTACTTTTTAAGTTAATAAACCACCTGTTTATCAGTATTGTCAGTGAACGCATATGTACTAATGTAAAACTTCATGTAACAAATGAGTACAATAGAAGTTAGTAAGCCCTGATTGCTCATGGCCAGAAAAAGTGTATATAAACTGTTGTCTCCTATGTGACAGCAGTTTCAATTTTTACATATTTCCATGCAAGCAGTTAATATTCACTAGTACACTCATTTTTTGCCATGTAATTAGCTTTACGTGGCATGCTGTTTCAGCCTTAGAAATATAAGAATCTTTTCGTAAAATTTCTAAGATCATGGCCAAGAAAGTTCTTCCCTTCAGGCTTCTAACATTGCTATTTGAACCCATTTTGGAGAAAATTGCTACTCTTACAGAAAGTCAAAAGTACTTTGAAAAACTGCAGCTATTTCCTCCCATAATGATAGTCTTTAATAAAAACGCTGTATTCTAATGCCCACATATGCCATTTTACTATGCCAACGTATGCAAATGCCCTCATAAAATATTATTTTATAGTCATCTTTATTTCCCAATTTCTTTGCTCAGAATCTTCATTTATTACTTTAATTTTAACATCATTTGTACAATATTGCCACATTTAACAAGCAAATAAAAATCTCCTTGAATTCTTCTTCTTGTTTCTTAAAAATTAAACTCACAGACAGTTTAGGGAGAGAATTTAGACAAACACAAGTATATAAATATTTAACTATTTTTTACTTAAGCGACTTCATTGGCTTATGTGTAATCTAGAATTAAGGATGGAATTTTAAAGTTAGGTTTTTCCTGCATGGATATAATATGGACTTTTAGGTGCTAAACATTCACTTTTAGATGAGAACTAGACCTTAAAAGTGGCTGTATCAGAAAAATGCCAGTGACTGCAAGTACTTCATAAATATAAAAAATGGCCTTGCTTTCTTTTTAAGCTATTCATCCTTTACTGTTATAATTATTCTCAGCATTCTTTCTTAGGTACAGTCAACATTTGGTGATACAGGCCTCACTATATATACAACGTTAAGGACGGCTGCAGCTTGCCAGATAAAGTCCTTCATACTTGGCTATTATTACTGGCTATAAGGAGTAGCATCATCTAAAACCACCAGAACCTGACAGCCACTCAGTTGCATGCATTTCTTCTTAACTTCCCCTGGAAATATAAGTCCTATATGGCTTTAAACATGCAAGGGTTGTAAATGTTTACAAAATTTGTTGCAGTCAATCCTAGCGGGCCCAAACTGCATTGTTCTTTTGTTAGGGATGCAGAAAGGTGAATTTTTAAGGCAGAGGCTTTTGAAGACACATGCACAACAACTTTCAGTCAATCGACATGCCTTTTTAATATAATTTTACACTGAAGATCAGGCAGTGTCGTCATTGATGAGTTTACCTTTAGTAGCAGTTACATGATATGAGAACTATGTGATTGTTGTTGATACAAACCCAGAAATGTGTCCTTACTTTGTATTACTAAGTTATTACATGATTTGTCCTGGAGGATGTCTCTACCGAAATATATTTTAAATTATACTTCCTTGGTTGATTCTTAAATATTTCAGTGGGTTAAGACAGTTACTTCTTTGTGTGCCTTGTATATGTATAATTGTTATAGAAAATTCCAGAGCTGCATACAGAAGCACACAGCACAAATATTTAATTGTGTTTGTGTCTTATAACCTGCAGGCTGAGTGCAGGTTTATTGCTCACTGAGAATATCCTCCTAACCCCACCTCAACCCTTTTTATTTGCTTCTGCAATTGACTTACAGAAAATGTCTCTACTTAATCAACATAACCTTCTGCAGCTCTTTCAAATCCTTGCTCCGTGAGCCATGAATGTCAGAAACATTTTATAACTTCCTGTGGAGGCTTTTGTACTCCTGATGAAAAAAACGAAAAGTTGAGGTGGACACATTTTGTCTAACACTGACATTAGAGAGTAGATTGATGTTTTTCTCTATCCTGGCAAGGACTGAAGCTAGAGAATATTCCAAAAAGTAATTTTAAAAACATCTGTAAGGGACCTATTGAATGATCACAGAAATACACAAATAAAATTCAATTTAAATGAATGTCCCAAAACATCTCAGATGAGACATTTTCCATACAGTATAAAGCAACATTTTGTCAGTTCAGAGATGACTGGGGAGGGAACCAATGAGAGGCTGTCTCTGGTTTCACAAATGACAGAGAAATATTGAATATAGTTTCTGAAATAACAGTGATAATACTCTTTCTGATAATTCTTTTTTCTTTAGATTTATTTATTTTATTTGTATGAGTACACAGTAGCGCCTTCAGAAACATCAGAAGAGGCATCAGATCCCATTACAGATGGTAGTGGGCAACCATTTGGTTGCTGGGGATTGAGCTCAGGACCTCTGGGAGAGTAATCAGGGCTCTTGACTGCTGAGCCATCTCCCCAGCCCTCAGATATTTCTTAATGTAAAGAATCAACTTTACTTTCTGTCATTTATGATAAAACGAGAACCCATTGGAGGATGACTCCTCTAACCTGTACTGCACAAAAGACACTAGCACAGCTTTATTTAAGAGACCTATGAAACTACAGTGCTTTGAGAGGACTGATGTGTAAATGAAGGGCATGAGTATATCCTTCATGAGAATCAGCATATGGACAACACTCCAAACATAAGTATGCCTATATTCTATGTTTGGAAAAATAATTATAATTCCTTTAAAAGAGATATTAAACTACCTTCATCAAATGCAGAGTCAATTTATACCTGTTTTTTAAAGGATGAAAGATTTGTGCTAAATTCCTTTATTTGCAGATTTGTGTCTCTTATTGATATATGAGTTGAATAAGATGTGGTCATACACTTATATGCCTATAGTTTTTATAACAATTATTAATAAACATTCCATCATATTATCCTCATTTTTATATTCTGAACAGTAATAAAATAGATAAAATAAAATAAATAAATAGCTTATAAAATAGAATGCTTTATGCATTCAGTAAAGGAATACTTAGGAAATGTAACTCTAATTAAAATATATTAAAATAATATTCTATGCCAAGGTAATATAAATAAGCTTCTTGTTTTGATTTCAATATGTCATAAAATATATTTTCTAGGTACAAAGTTGAATAACTCAAAGCATCTATGATAGTATTTGTTTGCTTTATAATTACTAACATCACTGAAATTTGTATGTTATTCTCAATATTAAGGTTTTTTAATAGGATTCTAAAAGCTTTTAGAACTTATCCCAAGAGATAAACCAAAAAGGTAGTCATTATAGCAAATTCCATCCTGAGCACATTTTCTGGTACAGGTCCTTCAGTCACTTTCATAGAAATCCAGCCAACAGTTTCAGTAGACTGCATCTCACCTATCTAGCTCCTGGTTATACTGACAAAGCAGTAGTCTATTTATAGGCAACAGAACTATTGAGAATGAAAATCATAATGGTTATTACTGATAAAAATAAATAAGATTAATTCATTACTTTATAAAATACTGATAAGAAAAATAGTTGAAATTTCAGTGATGAAATTTAAAAACATTTCTCTTAATGAATATATCTTAAACTTTTGGTTCAATGTTTGTACTTCCGAAATAAATGTATCTATAAGAAAATGTTTATTATAACATAATATTTAACAACACAGAATGGAAAGAAAAAGAGATAATCAATAATAGAGAGAAATTGATGTTTTGAACCAGACTGAAATCATCTTTACATACTGACACAGATTAATAATTGTACATTAAATGAAAGAAAAGGCCCATGAATATATACATCATTACTTGAGATGTAAAGCATTAGCATTAACATAATTAATAGTATACTAACAATAATTTTAAAAATAATACTTTAGCAGTATATACTAGTATCAAACCCATTAGCAAAAACATTGTTAGTAATATTGTACCAGGTTTAGCATGATTAATTTTTGTAAAATTAGTGCTTACTAGCAAATCAAGGAGCAGCTTGAATATAGATTACTTGTGAATAGTGAGTTCTTTCAGATGTTGTACTTTTATTAATAACAAATGTTTATATTCCATGCTCCTTATTTTATGATTGAAATTATACAATGAAATTATAAAGCCATTGTAATAGTGGAAACAAATCATCCAATATTAATTGTGTGTTCATGTTCTGCATATTTATAGCCTTTTACTTTCTTTTAATATAAAGACAAGTTTTAGTTCGACAAATTTGTATCTTTTACCATGTTTATGATCAAGTTAATATAAACAAATATAGTAATAACATGTGCTTATTTTTGCCAGTAATCAAGAATAAATGATAAATGTTAAAGGAATGTTTCCTATGTATGTTCCAGACAATATCAGATATTTTCACATGCATTAATAATTTACTATTTGTACACAAACAAGGAGATGAGTATAGATTTGCACTGCTATTTCAAGAGAGCTATCCAAGGCCTGGGAAATTGAAATAATCCACAGTACCAGCCAGTTTGTAAGATAACAATCAACAAGCATGGCTCAAAGGTGAATTGTTTTCAAATTTCAGATTTGATAATATTTACACAAAAGGGAGAGAATGTATTTGATGAAAATCAAATATCAGAAAATGCATCTGTTTAAACAAAGCACCTGTTCTGGAGATAGGTTCCTTAAACACTGTAACAAACAAGCAATCAAACAAACAAACAACTCATTTCATGGTGAGTAGTGACTGTAATTACTTCACATTATCAGGTTTATCATACTTTTAATTGCACAAAGCATTTTTCATTTCAACTTGGTTTAAGTTCCCCAAAGTTTACTGTTAGTCCTGACCATTTTTTTTCAATACTTCAAAGTATAAGTTAAATGAAGCAGTTCAGATTAAAGTCTCATAAAACTTGTGTACATAAAAGAGAAAGATCTCTCTGTATTTATCAGATGGTTCTTTGTATAAAGGTTTTATTCCAGGAGACCTATTTTGTATCAAAGTTATAAACTATGACATGTAACATATATATGTATACATGTATTGTCTGCCCCAGAATTAACCTGATATTTTATTGTGATATTATCATTGCTAAAGAATGTAGAAAAGTATATTTAATACAAAGGAAGCAAAACAGAAAGGGTAGGTAATAACAAAAACTAGTGAAAATGGAGAGAAAGGTGAAAAACAGAGATAAAGAAATACAAAGAGACAGACACACAGACACAGAGAGATAGACAGAGAGAGGGAGAGAGGGAGGGAGGAGGATAAAGGAAGAAAGAGAGAAGGAGAGAAGAAGGGAGGAAGGAAGGGAGAGAGGGAGAGATAGAGACAGAGAGACAGAGAGACAGAGAATTCTCTGTAAGTGCTTTTGAGTTTCCCTGACAGGAGCATGAAACAGTGAGAGAAAATAAAGAATTAGCAGGGGAGATAAAAGGAGCACATTGGGAAAGAGGACAAGGAACAGTCAGCTTGGGGAACCTGGAGAATTTGGAAAGGATAAACTAAGTTACAAACCAAGCCATTTTTATATTTGTGATGTATTCTGGCCTTCCTGCATAGTGTGATAACTTTAGGAACATCATGCTTGTATAAATGTCCTCATAATGGAGCATAATAATGAAAAATTTTGAAGTTAACATTTTAAATTATTTTTAAAATCAATTGTGATCAATTTATTGGAGTGTGTATAATGTTGTTCTCAAGTAAATTCCATTTAAAATCTTAACATTTAAAATAAATAACATAGCAATTAGAATGATAACAAAGTATTTAATGTAACTCTTGTTCTTTTAAAAAGATATTTTAAGATTTATTTTTACTATATGTGTATGAGTATTTTGCTTGCACCATGGGTGTGCAAATATCCATGGTGATCAAAAGATGGTTTCAGAACCCTCAGGAACTGGAGTTATAGATGGTTGTGAGCTACCAGATGTGTGGGGGAAGCAAAACCAGAGTCCTCTGTAAAATCAGCAAAACCTCTTAAACCACTAGAACAGCCCTCCCTCCTCCAGATACTATTTTCTTATGTAGCTTCTGTAGTAAAAGGAATTTGATATAATGAAATGCAGAAAACAAGGTTAAAGAAACAGTTGCTAGGACAAACAAAATGGAAATTATTGCCTCAAGTATAGTGGCTCAAGTCTTTGTGATAAACGTTTCAGTATTTCTGCAATTAGTCTGGAAATAATTATCATTAAATAATTGATAATGCTATTTGCATATAATATGGTTTAATCCAATTATCAAGAAGATCTTTAATGTCCTTTGGAATTTCTATCTTGATGGACTATTTTATATATTAGTCTCAGCCAAGACAGTGAGGATGGAATATCATCATCATATTTTATTATTTGGTAATTGCTAAATGTTAACAGAATAATAGACTTTGTTCTAAAAGCCACTATCTGAGTCCTTAGAGAAAAGAAGGGATAAATTAGAAGGAATAGGATTTGTATTGAGAACACAAATCTAAAAGAACAGATTTAAAAAATGATATGAAATATAAGAAATTTACAGGTATATAGACTTTATAAAAATGGGAATTTCATAAACAACACACAATGTCAAATTTATAAACTATCACAAAACTTTCAAAGAATTATCACTGATAACTCTTCAGTTTATCTGTTTGCTTTTTATAAAAAACATGTTTTATGTCTGAACAAGGAGTTGCTCAGCTGGTAAATAATGCTAATATGTAAAAATTTCTGAATCTAAATTTTTATTTGAATTAGAATTTTATAGCTCCCTCCAAAATTAAAATTATTGATGCTAAGTTAAATCACAGAGTCACCACTAAAATAAATAACAGAAAACCGTTGCCCATTGTCTTGAATACACTTGTAATCCCTGTACCTAGAAGGCAACAGGAGCAGAGACTGAAACAAGTTAGAGGTTAGCAGGACACAACTTCCCGTCTTCTAACATTTTCATCATTCCATCAGAGCAGTTTTAGTATTGCAGTATAGGTATTCTTTGTAGATTGTAGTTTTGCTCAAATATTATAAAATAAAGAATACATTTTAGTTCTTTCCTTAAGATAAGCAAAGAATGGCATAATCTTAGTTGCAGTATTGTGACTTAAAGGGTTATTGCCTCAGTGCAGCAATAGAAAATATTAAATTATCTAAAAGTTTATGTTTTAGCCATAATATATTTATTTATCTCATTCCAGTTGTCAGGGAATATTACGCGCAACACACACCACACACACACACACACACATGGAGAGGGAGAGAAAGAGAGAGAGAGGGAGGAGAAGAGAGATGAGAAAGAAAAGAGAAAAGAGAGAGAGAGAGAGAGAGAGAGAGAGAATATATGCTAAAAATATCCAAATAAATTAGAACACATAAAATATTGCCTTAGAAAACTTTGATTGCATTTCAAACCAATTAACTTTTAGGAATATTATTTAAAAATAAGCAGCACACCACAATCATATCCAATTAACTTGTAATGTAATTATTTTTAAAATAAAGATCTTATAATTTTTTGAAATTCATATTCTATATTACTAATAGCTTTCATTTTTTTCCTAACCTCTTGGATACAAGACAAACCATCCACAATGAGATATATGAGCACAGAGATGGAATGCAATATGTAGTTATTTCCAAGAGGCTCATCTGTACTGAAAATGCTGAAATATAAAGGAAAAATAAAAAGGTCTAACATATAATTAGTTCAATGATTATTTAATTTTAATTTTCATTCCCAATCTACTGACTGTTGCAGTAATTGCATTAAATATTATATTTCAGTCTTCCCAAGACAGCTCACGGCTTGAAGAAATCCTCAATAGCCTATACTAATTAATGTGTCCTTACAAAATAAATATAGCTTGTCTTGGAGAAAGAATTGAATTAACTAAAACCATTAATTAGTATTTTAAGAAATGCTTAGGAAATGTCTAGTGCCGTTAGTATCTAGAGTGTGTGAGTTTTAAGAACTCTTAAAACTTTATTTGTGTTCATTTTCCTGAGTCCAAGATAGTTGTGTTATTATCAAAGGAGACTCATAGCCAAAGCTAAGGCTTTGTTTATTCTTCCCTATACTATTTAATTATGAACTTTGAACATATTAATGATGTCCTAAGATTTGATGGGATGCTTCTTGAAATTGCTAGTAACAGCAAATATTAGACAATGTTAGAGAACTGTTTTGTTAGAAAAAAGTCAGATGATGGCTGGTTGGGTTGGCGAAACACAGCATTCTCAAACCTGTTTCCTTTTGGAATCACCTATATGATGTTCAAAAATAGAAAACTTGTCTAGTGCTATAGGCAGTATGAACCTGAAAACCACACCGAATATATTCTCAGAAAACTCTGCTTGCTCAAATGCCTCAACCCACCCTTAAACATTAATCATATCATAAATAAATTATTCCCTGGCTGGATAGTGAGAGCAACACTTTTGATGTTATCATCAGAATAACTTGAAACCCGTGCTATGAAGAACTTTAATTTTTTTAATGTTCTAAGTTTTATGTTGAAATTGTAGTCACTAAAACCTCACCAATTTTTGAACCATTTTTATCTGCCATTTAATATGTTGAATAGGCAGGGGGATAACCTATGTAGAATCACTTTAAATGACGTGATTTATAAACCATATTACCTACATTATTATTTGTACATGTATATTTGTGCAACGTTTCAGAATTTACTAAAATCAGCAGTTTTAACAGTTTAGGGTTTTCATTTATTCTTCTGCATGGAGTCTAGATTGTGTTGGTCAACTGACTAGAGAATGTGCTCTGCTTTGACATATGGATGACACTCATATTCCAGGTGTCACAGCATAAAAAAACCTGATTCGTTCTTTCTTAGAAGCTATCTAATCTCAGTAGCTCATCAGATGGTGATGTGATTTTATTTCTGCATTTCATTTCAGCTCAGCTCTTTTGGCATTGTTTCTCATCAAATAAGACATTTTATTTATAAATAATTTAGATACATGGTAGAAATCACTAGATTGAGAACAGATTCTCTAGAGCTCTCCATATTTTTATGTCAAATATTGGGGATTCTTTGAGATGTATTTTCTCCTTCCTACTCTCAGTTTGTCTCATCTTCAAAGTGACAAGAAGACTTTTGGATCATTCTTTGTTATGTAATTTTGACTGCAGTGACTATCAGTATTATATTTTAGTGATATTGTAATGATAATCATCCAATGACTTAAAGTCCCCCATTTCATGAAATTAATTTTTTCAATGAGTTACTTCTCATCTTAGTTGTACACCTGCACTCTAGTTAGGACTTATTTATAGATACTTGGAACATTTTGAAATATAAGCCTATCAAGCTCCACAGAATATATCTTAAAATCATGGTACAGTCCCAGATAATTCTTAGATAAACATGAAAATCTATATATAAGACTTGGACAGTCTGTGAATCCTTCGCATTATGGCTAGGTTTGTCATATAACTTCATCATAATTATCCCTGGGATTCTCAATGATCCTGCCAGTTATTCCTCTGCACTAACTTTATGTCTGCCTACAAAATGTCTTAGTTTTCTTACTTCCTTTGTGCAGTCAATTTGTTCTAGACTCATTGTTTAAATAAATTATTATTTTTTTCCTCAGAGAAGATTTTCTCAAGCCTAAGTCAAAATTTCCCAAATTACCCTTTAAATTATTCATTTAGTTCTTAGCACTAACCTTAACTTTGATTATGTATTAATTTGCTAACCATATGTGTCTTAATAATTCAAGCACCATGAACACAGACACTTTCTTCTGCTTTTTATGTCTAGAATTTAGAGTAGGCTGGGCATATTGAAGGTACTTATTAAACCTTTTTAACTTGCATCACTGAACAAATAATTGGATACAGAATAACCTTGAGAATAGGGTTAAATGATATGGGAAAGCATTTAAAGCACTTCATTTATTGTTATGAGATTTCACTAGCTGTTGTAAAACAAGTCTGCATATTTTAACAAAGTGTAGTTCTTATGGCAACTCTTCTCACTGTTTGTCATGCATACATATTTCCCTCTGTAAGACTTGAGCTCTATATGCTGTCTTCCCTGTTTCTGTTACACTCAAGGCTCTTTATATCCTATGAACAGGGTGTCAGATAGGTGATTAAAAACATCAGAATGGATTCAGGAAGGTTGTATTTTGAGAACATGTGAATTCCAGCTGAGACTTTTGAGTACAATGGCATCATTACACTGGATGTCTTATTGCTGCTCTTGCCCCATGATATCTGCAGAAGCATGGCCTAGATAATTTCAGTGAATTAATGTAATTAATTCATCAATGGGAAGCATCAGAAAAATATTATTATATTATTTCCCAGTATGCACATTGTTTATTATATTTGCTAGAATTAATCTGTGATGTAATTTCTGTGTATAGACACTCATTAGTCCTTGGTCTGTATCCATAATCTGAACGTGGTTAGATAGATGATACTTTAAACAGAAAACAATAAAATCGGAAATAATTTAAAACTAAGTCTTCCGGTTTTGCTAGTGTTCCAGAGTTGAATTTTTTATTACTTTTCTGAAACTTAGACGCCTTTCATAAAATCATTACAGCAGCATTCTTTCTTAAGGATATTGGAAGGATTAAACATATACAACTGATAAAAAGAATCTAATGTCCCTAATACATCTAAAGTCTTCAGTCGATATCTACTGTCTTCATTAATACAATCCAAGCAACTAAAATGACTTCCAAACTAGAAGGGTAGATTTACACTTCAGCTATTCCCAACTATGAATCAAAGTACAAGAAGATGAATATTTAGCAAATGTAGAGAATTAATACACATGTCGTATATTTTATCATAATAGCCTTATAACAGAAGCAAACTCTTTTCCTAACAAACAGAAAAAAAACAAATGATGTACTTTGTGGTTCTATTGTTCAAGTCTTCTTTCTCATGAGTAAATAGTTTGATTGAACATTATTTAAAACTATACACTTTAATGCTGCAGTTTATGCTTTTAGCGATTTTAACAGTGATGGAAGATTATTGCCTTTTGTATGCGAACAGTGAACTGATGAACTTACTACAACCTTATTATGTAGATGTTGCTGAACACACAAGCCTGCATAACCTTGTCAGTGCATTATCTCTGTGATTAGTGTCTATGGCCCCTTCTCTCAGGAACTGCTTGTGTTTATCAGTTCTTGAATATGGAGTTCCAGAAATCAATGAGTATTGATTTAAACTGTGTTTCAAAATGTTTCCCTCATTTCTTTTGTCAACTTTAATTGAAATGATTTCACATTCTTAAAAAAGGTCATTGTTAGCTGAAAATATAGTATGGATTAGATCATGGATATCTTAAACAAATATTTCTATATCAACTGCCTTTATATGCACCAGCAATAGTCAATATGAAAGAAAAAGTGACATATTCAAAACGAAACTTTATTTAATGGGTGGGTGTCTATTTTCTCCTCATAAGGAATTTGAGATGAGTACCATATTCAAGAAAGGACTCTGTAATATCAAAACCAAAGCAGTACATGAAAATATTATTGCTACTATTTCTCAGGTTGAAAAACAAGGAATAAACATAACTTGAGAGCAATGATGACCATAGCTTAAACATAATTAATTTTTTTCATCGAAAAGCAAAGTATGCCAGGCAGTGGTGGCGCATGCCTTTAATCTAGCACTTGGGAGTCAGAGGCAGGTGGATTTCTGGGTTTGAGGCAAGTTTGGTCTACAGAATGAGTTCCAGGACAGTAGGGCTACATAGAGAAACCCTGTCTCGAACTCCTACCCCCCCAAAAAAAGCAAAGTCTTAGGCATGCTTGTATCATAGAAAGAAGTAGAAAATAAAAAACAGATTCTTAGTTTTGAAAAAAAATTAAATATTTAAAGAAATGTAACAACATATACAGAGACTTTGATGAACTTGTAACGTAGCATAATCAATTCCATATTAAAATTGACAGGACTTATAAAAACTTAGCTTCAACCAAAATCATAAAGCTTAACTCTATTTCAATAGTGTTAAATCATATTTATATATTTTGTCAATTTTGAGTGAATTTAGAGTTAATTTATTCATATGAGGAGATATAGAGAAGGGGAGATGAAGGGGATTTTATTTTTTCCAATACTTTTTGGAAAACTATTACTCCAACTCCTCAGCAATGATCTTCAAAGCCTAGAGTGAAAATTGCTGGCCGAAAATATGAAGTTTGTTTTTTGCAACTGATATAGATGTTCTATTAATCTATCTGTATCTACTACATTGTGCCATAACCGTACATTGTCAGTGGGTGCTAACCTGGAAAACCAAGAAGTGTGAATTCTCTAATACTTCAATATTGATGTGACTGCCCTTTGAATTTCATTTGAATTTTAATAATAACTTGTCATCTCAAAAAGAAATCTATTTGAAATTTGTGTAGGCATCATACTGAGAGTGTAGATCTGCTGGAAATATACGCAATAAAATACTTCTAATTTAACATCAGATATTTTTAAACATATTTGCATCCTTTATTTTACGATTCAGCTTTTACAGGTGAAGTTTTGCACTACATTTTAATATTTTATTAAATGAAATTGATGGTATTATACATGAAATTATGTGACTAGTTATTTAAAATTTTCACTGCTTATTAAATTGTGACTTTTCTTTTGTTTCACTGTCATATATTCTTCACTAGGGATGAAATTATCTAAGAAAGCAGTAGTGTATTTGTGAGTGTGTGTGTGTGTGTGTTGTATGTGTGTAAATTCCTTTGTATTCTCTTGGAATGAAAGTTAATCCTTGACAAAATACTTGTTCCTGCTCTTATATAAGTTTCCAAACTAAAGACTTCAAAATAAACCCTAAATCCTTCACAAGACCATCTGAGGTAACTACTAATTAAGTGGAAAGGGTGTCAAGTTGTTTTCTGATAGTCTTCAAATAGGAAGAACAAAATCTAAAATCAACTATTTAATAAACTTTATCCTGTGAATGTATAAAATATGTGTTTAAATTTTCATTTCTTATCAAGAAAATGGTTTTATTCAGTCAATAAATAAAATGATAAGTTAATAAGTATTTTATCATAGGTTTCCGTTGGCATTTACTAATTTTATTGGTGCATGACATGCGTAATAATATTCTATGTTGGATAAATGTTAGATATTCCATTCCAACTGATCAGACTCATAGTATATTAAAATTTGATATTTCAGATTTTAAAGAGCCTCCATAAATGTGTTAAAGAATCTTTAACTTATTCTTCAATTTAATTGCACACACGCTCTGTACCCCTGTCTATCTCTGTTTCTCTCTCTGCATCTCTCTGTTTCTCTCTTTCTCTCTCTGTTTCTCTCCCCCCCCCATGTGTATGTGTTTTCACTATTTAGACTAGATATTTTAGAATATTGGTAAGAATCATCATCTGAATATAGGTTACCTGAGTTGATTCCAGGTCTTCTTCTGTGCTTTTTAATGTGGAAAAGTCATTTAATTTTTGCTAAACAGATTTTAAGATCTTTGACATGTTTCATGTTTTTGTTTGTTGTTTGTTTTGTTTTCTCTTTCTTGTTTTTTTCTTTACTTTTTGCATCTGTATAATTGATTCTATTCCTGCTCATTCTTGGTTTCTTGTTGCCAATCTTGCTAAATCAAGTTTGCAAGAAAACTTTTTTTTTTCAAATTTGGTTGGTTTTGTCATCTCATTACCATCGGCTTTTCTGTGCATTGAAAAATGCTGACCTACAATAATTCTTGTTTAATAGTAAGTAATTACTCATGTATTCGAGACAGTCACATTTTATAAGGAGATAAAGATTGCTACCATTTCACCCTGATTTTTTTTTTTTTTACTTTTATAATGCCTTATATTTCATTTTAAAATGTTGGTTGAAATAGATTTACATCATTTCCCATGTTCATTTCTTTCTTTCATCTGGCTCAAACTCTTCCCATGCTCACACAATCCCAAGTTGATAGTCTTTTTTCTTTGATTAACGTCACTACACATACATATGTATATATAGATTATATATTTGTAGAAATGCATGTAGATACAAGCTAATAAATTTGTATTTTCTTCTTCAGTATGCATGGTTTCATGGTGACCTCTGCATTGAATAACCAATTAAAAGAACTCAATCCTGGCAATGGTAATTCACCTTCTCCCAGCAATCATTGGTTGCTTGTAATTCTTTGTCTAGTGTGAGACACCACTAAAATTTCTGCTTCCACCTCAAAATGGCATTGATTTTTGCCATTGTTCCAGTCTTGTTTATGCAGCCATTTCTAGGACAGATTGTTTACCCCAGACTTCCTAGTATTCTGGCTCTGATAATATCCCCCGTCTTCTTCCTTGATGTCCCTTGAACCATAGACACAGGAACTATGAAGTAGATGTATCCACTGTGGATGTGCTCTCTACAACCTGTTGATCTCTGCACTGTGTTCAGTTGTGGATTCTGTGATGGTTTTCTGTGATGGCTTCTTTGAACAGTGGTATTAGTTTCTTTTCTATCTATATGAGAATTTGCTGTGTAGATGCAGAAGTTTTATTTCTGGGTCTGGGCTATCTTGCTCAGTATAATTTTTTCTTGGTTCATACATTTACCTGTGTATCTCATAATTTCAGCCTTCAATCTTGGACCCCAATTTTTAAGTTGATTCATGGAGTGTTTCAATAACTATCCAACGATCATTGGCAAAAATCTGAGATATGAAACTATGACATAGGTTTCTGGACCCTAGACATGAAATTCTTCTATAGAAATAGCATTCCTAATAAACATTACTATTTTTTCAAGTGGTATTCCCTTAAAATGAAATAAAGTTTGTAACTGCCAAGGGAAGATCCAACTTGTTTCTCAAAACCAAAAAGATTATAAAAATCAGAATACCAAAAAGTCTGCTATAAGATTGTCTTTACTAGAAATGGCTGCATAAAGAACTTTGAACATGACAATTTCAACAGACATGCTAAGGTGGAAAGGGCTGGGGAGAAATGGCATCTCACAGGAAGCTATGTCTAGACAAAGAACTACAGTTAGCTAATAATTTCTGAACCAGGGAGAACTACCCTCTCCCATAGATGAGCCCTAATTTGGTATCCAATACAAAATGGTCAGCCCTGAGACTATATATAAACATAATCAACAAAAGTAGACTCATCAGATTTTATTATAATTTGTGAATACTTAACAATGATTGTCAAAGAGAAAGAGTATCAATTGAGAGGGTACATGGAAAGGCTGAAGGGTGGAAAGGGAAGTGGGAAGCTATATAATTAAATTTTAATTAAAATCTATTAAACACAAAATACCGATGCATTTAAGTATCTACTTGTCCAGCTTTTTTGTTCATGTCTGTAATAACCACAAAGTAGACTGTGGTTCTAATTAGAAATATAAAAGGAACTTATTCTTTTCCTTTCTAGATACCTCTTAAAGGAGTAATGGAATATATTAAAACATCAAGCATCTCTTTACGGATATTGCATACAGAATTATTGTTATATTTTTAACAGCAAACCAATGCAGATGGATTCTAAATCCGTGGATGCTAGCTCTCCTTGAAAAGACACACAAATGTTTTTCCTTATTTGCCAGCTGTCTTCAGCATTAAAGCAACCGAACACATATTTTTCTCTGTAACATAGGGCCTTGAAAGCTGTTGTCTGTGAATGGCATGTGGAAATCCATTAAGTCACTTTACCCTTCTGAAAAGCTACTTCATATATTATTTTTCAGGAAATTAGGGCACTATTCAGAGCCAACCAGAAGACTTCACATTTGGTTCTGTTGTGCTACATTTTAGAGAAAGTGTCTTTTAAACCTAATCAAATGGCTCTTTCCAACCCTCATATTCCTTTGTGGGCCTTGTTAAGGTAGAAAGGAGACTTTTCAGCAGTCACTTTGTGACTAGTCATTAGAAGTCTTTTTCTGGCACGATGTTTAACTCAAATTGAGGGAAAATTACCTAACGTTCCTTGGAGACCAATTGCTTCCAACCAGACTACTTATTAAATAATTCTAGTTCAGACCCACAATTGTTACAGGCACCTTCGTCATCACTTCACTGAGAACAAGCACATTTTTATTTCAACTGATCATTAAATTCTGTAAATTGATTCTGGCTCTGTGAAGTTGGGTAACAGTTCTTAGAAAGTGACTCCAGGCAAACTTCACTGATGAGCAGTGAGAACCTTCGCTCATTTTGACCTTGACATCCCAAAGGGATCTTAATGAAATATAATCTATTTAAGTCATTGTAGATGTTTTCAGTTTCCATGTCCTCTCTTGCTCACATCTTGCCAAATAGTTCTAATTGCTGTTTAAGCACATATTTGACACTAATTTAGAGAGTTATGTAGAAATATAGACAATAATCTCTTCTTGAAAAGTAATGCAAATATGAGTGCTATATGCTTGTAAATCTGTTTGACTCATATTGCATGTGAGACATATTGGGTAATATTAGTGTTGATTGTAAAAATTTCTGACATAAAAACATTACCATCATGTTTACGGTGTTCAACAAAGAAATCGACTTTCCATTGAAAGGTAATTATATATGATTTGCCCTAATATTGCCAACTACTTAGGTACTCCAACTATAATTTCATTGCTCATAAAGGCAATATTCCCTTAGTACACTTATACACACACACACACTTATATGTATATATAAACCTGGAAGATATTCTCACATTGCTACCCATCCTTCTACATTCAGCAGTTATACTCCTTATCAGAGAAGAATTTTTGTACTTTCTATTCTCCAGGTACGAAAATATTAAATGATCTGTTTCACCTGTATTTTGGTGCATCTTATTAACAATAGTAATTGAACTTGGTCAAGTCCCATTTACAATGTATATAAAATGCAAAAGGAGACCAAAATTATTTATAAAGTCATCTGTAGTTTTAATATTATGTAATGGCTGCTGCTGCTGAGGGAGATCTTTGCAACCATTTGAAACTATGAACACAGATTGTTGGAATCTTTGTCAATTATTAATCAGGGCTGAATAACCAATGCTAATCTATAAAATCTCTGGCTTCTGCTAGTATACAAGAGTGACACATATAGTTTTTCCATTTTATCTTCTATGTTTAAATACTTGTGACATATTTTCTACCTTTTGGTTTCATTATTTGTGGTTCATTTTATATTTTTGGCATCTATGAATACTTAGATTTTATGTTCTCAATTCTACCTTCCTCTTTATGTCTTCTGAGTTTAATATTCTTTAAGTAGTGATAAAAATCTGAGAACTTTAAAATACACATTTGAATTTTTCTAGTATTTAAACTGTTTGTCTTTTCATGAACAATATTTTCATATCTTGAATTTATTTCCATTTAAACTATCATGCAAAAATAATGACTTCTTCAGATGACTAACCAGTTTTTAAGTTGATTATTGAATGTCTCACTTCTATATCTTTTACATTGTATCTATAAAGTCCTATGAACTGTGGATCTAGTAAATGTTAATGCTCACAGTTGGTACAGGGTTTCTGACTCCAAACCCAGTACACTGTCAAAGCATTGCTACTGTGTTCTATCTAGCAGGCAGATCCAGGACTGATAAAACTCTATCCATTGCTTCTGTCTAGGAATCTCGGTTTCCTATTTCAGTGGATTGGGAAGACCCAGGGTAAGAAAGGGAAACAGTCCCAGCAAAGTTAAGATTCCATTGAAAGTAGGATAATTAGTTTCCTTTTCAAGTTTATTGACATGTAAATATAGATCTTTAGAGAAGTAGACATTTATATGTCCTATTCAACTCACATACAGAGTTTTGAAAACGGGCAAATTATGTCATATATACTATTCACATAAAAAATCAAAATTTGTAATGTTAAAATGCTTAGAATAGATTCTGATTGCTACTCATAATGACTGTCTCTACCACGACGAATACTAATTGGTAGTGTTGACAGATGTGATTCTTTTTAACAGTATAAAAGAAACTTAATCTTATGTGGTGTTCTTGGACCATTTATCAGTTTTACCTTAAATTTCTCCCCCCATTCATATTCTAGTCCTCAGGGCTCAGGGTCCACTGTGACTCACTTTAATTATGGTTGTGATGAATATAGAAATGAGTGTTGTAGTGTAACCAATCCTCAGAAGCACAAAGTAAATAGACCTATGGGATCACAGTTACCTCTGCCATATGAATATTTGTTTGCTTACAGTATCTCTCTTGTGGCTTGGAATTAAAAGTTGTGTGTGCAGCTATGACTTGCGTTTTTAATGCCTGCATGACAAGAAATTTTACATTGACCTTTCAGTTCTTGTCACACAGTTTCATTCTATCCATTCAAAGATATTAATTGACAGTTTGTTGAATAGAATAAAAAGGGAGGGTTTAGTCTGGAAAGGAAGTTGGCACATAATTCTTTTCAAAAGATGTAGTTTATTGGAAATGGAGGCTATAAAGACAAAATTGAGGGTCATGGTAAAAGAAAGATTAGACACACACACAAAAATAGACATAAAATAATGGATATTAAAACATAGTATGATTTTAAAGAGAAGAGGAGGCATTTTTCTTTAAACTGGAGAGGATATTCATCATTAAGGAGTAAGAGAGGGAAGACAGAGGGAGGGAAGGATGGAGGGAGGGATGGAGGCAGAAAGAAGAAGGGAGGGAGGAAAGGAGAGGGAGGGAGAGAGAGATCATCCTGCCACCAGTCGTTGTTCCTGCTTAAACAAATTTTTGCTACCTGATTGTCCTACAGAATAGGACTGAACATGACATCAAAGTTTTCTTCTTATTCTGTATGAGCCACTTCGGACTCAGTGAAAGCATTCCTCCATCCTTGACTCAAATAACAGACTGTAACAACACATCATTTATCCCATATTATGGCTCTAGATTTTCTGAGTAAGAATCACATTGTCTTTTCTTTCTCCCTCCTGTTTGTGAATCACATAATAAACACTCTAGAGATCACCGTAGACACCTCCATTTCTGTGTCTACGATGAAGTCAAATGACCCCTTACTCCTACTCCAGGCTTGGAATTAGAGGAATGAGTTAACTTCACAGCTTAAGCTATGGACAACATGAACTGAAAATCTTAACTTTATCCTCTCTACTGTTCTTCTCATTGTGATGGCTAATAGTGTCTACATCTAGGTCAACTAAAATCCAAGCAACTGTATACATGGGGACCGTGTTCTTGGTCATATTATTTGAAGTGTGAAGACCTATCATCTCTATAACAAATTATCTTTGTTAAACCTACATGTACACCACAGTATCTGAGTGTTTACTGTATACATAAGATGTTGTTGCAGTGATAATGATCATGAGAGTTATAATATTTAAAATATTTTTAAAAATGTTAGATTTTTATGAAATTTGGACTAATGGATAAAGAGACACTGTTTAGCAAAAGAAAGTATATGTCCATGAGGAAAGAAATAGATAAGAAATAAGGAAAAGAAAAAAAAGCTATTGATAGCTTTACTTTGTAATATCTTTTCCTTATACATTGAGAAATACTTTCACATATATGAGAAAGAAGTAAGTTCATGTTTTTAAAATGTACCGCAAAAATAGTATAAAATTACTTCATACACTTTAGGGCCTTAAAACTTAAGTTATAGCGAATAGAGTCTTCATGTTATTAATAAAAACTATTTGCTGATAACAATTGCTTTCATCACTGACTGGTGAGTTCCATGTCTGAAGCTATTTTATATGTTTAGTTCTTAAAGTACTTAAGAAAATCACTGAGAGTACTTTTTTAAATTACTTGAAAATACTTAAAGAAATTAAATGATTTGTACTTCGAAATGAAAATAGAAATAGAACAAAGGAAAAAAGATAGAAAATTCCAAGGAAACACCAACCTTTCAAAGCCTAGGAGAGCTTCCTTTTAATTACTGAATAGGAGGTGTGGGCCGTCTCTCTAAACATGTCTGTAGATCTGGGGAAATGCTGGCAAAGAGCTAACACTTGGCTCTTTATGGCAGGGCCTTTGTTCTGTACAAGACAGATCACCATTCCAGTTACAGTAGTATTTTCTGCTACAAATGGCTGCTCTTTTGTATTTTCTGCCTGTCAATTGTGGAAGCTTCCAGATGTACTTTCTATAGTTGTTAGTAAGACAGAAACACCCATCGTTTGGAAATGGAGTTGGTAGTGTTAGTTGTAGCTATTTTTGCCTGTACTGAGCAAGGGTCTGATTTTTAAAATAACACCAAATAAATAGTCTTGGTAGTACTTGGAGAGGAATTGGGGGAGATATTCTGAGACTGTATTATAATCTTGAAAATAAATAATAATAAAAAAGAATGAAGGTCAAAAAAATCCAATGAAATCTGTCATGAATGAGAAAGAAAATATTTTAAGTAAATTTATAATAAGTAGTATTATCAGTGCTATCTTCTAAAATAACCAATATGCATTACATATCTCAAGTGATATTTATGTAAAGGAGTAATAAAATGGGGAAAATTCCCTCATACCTCATGTCTAAATGTTGAATGATGTAATTTTTGTATATGACAGATGGGGTTAACTAGGTAGACATATTCTGTCTTGCTCTAGAAATGGCATTAAGAAGACAAGACAATGGAGTAAAAAGAATAATACATAAACATAAGATAAGAATTTACTAAATATTTGAAATACCTCCCATTAATATTTTATCCAGATTATATTTGTTTTAGTAAAAATGTTATACTATATTGCCTTTTACCCCTGTTACATCCTGGTTACAATTTAATTAATCTTTTCTGCAAGTTTGACTGAACTGTTACATAAATTAATACAAATGGAAAAATATACCATTGTGCACAATATCAGTGAGTTATTGAATGATAAAGGGAAAACAGGCATGGAGACCTGGAGAATGGGAAGCAGTATGACACCTCCATATTTGATTTAGAATTCTAGGTACATTCCTTCTACTCACTTGAATATATCTTTTTATTCTTGCCTACAATACTTAAATATCTATAGAACAAGAAGGATAATGTAAACTCAGATAATCTAATTCTCTGTTTATTATCCCCATACACCTAGTGGAAATACACATGATTATGTTTGTTTTTCAGTTTGTTACATACAACGAACACACAAATCTCCACTGGCCTATCAAAATAGTTAGGCATACAAATAACAAGAATTATAACCGATAAAAAGTGAAACTCAGCTATAAAATTTGAATTAAAAATTAAAAAAAATATTAGTCCAAGTGGTTTTATACAGAAAAAATAAAGAGTTCCTAATAACACTTTAAGACATTACATATGTCATGTTTCATTTCTTTCAAATTATTTCAGCTTAATGAGATTGTTGTCTCTCTATAAGAAAGAAGGAAAAAGGAGAAAGATTTCTAAGTATCAGTTTACTTTACTAGTAGCTTCCAAATTACGAGAAATATCAAATTAAAATGTGGATTTATGTTTTAGAATGTAAAGTTTCTTTTGAGTCATGAATGTTCATGTGGGGTACCTGTGTCTTCTGCTCAGGGCTGCCTTGGGCTAAAATCAAGGTTTCTGTTTAAATTGGCCTATTGTGTCCATCTCTGAGCCTACGATTAACAGAATTCTATATTTGTGTCTGGAGGGCTAAAGTTCTCACTCTAGAATAGTAGTATATCAGGATTGCACTGGGCTCTCATAATCATCATTAGTCCCTACTTTGATAGCTCACAATATGGTCCTATGCTCCTTCAAAGGGAAAAGAAAATACCTATCTTTAAATGTATCCATTCTCCGAAGAGGATGCATCCAATTACAAATAAGATTTACTCAGTGTAGCCTGAGTTGTTATAGACTCTAACTAACAGATTAGGAATTTTAATTATATCTAAAAAAACCTTATTGTCACATAAGGTAATATCCCCATGCAAGGATAAATCATATTGTTTAAATACAGCTCACACTTAAGCCAAGGGTGCAGTGTAGACGGTAAACACAAGGATAGGAATCTTTGGGGCTAATTAGAATTCTGTCCATCACTCTTTTTTTTTTTTTTTTTTTTTTTAGTTTTTTTTTTAATTTTTATTTTTAATTTTTTTTCAGCAAATCAAAAAAAATTTAAAAAGCATTCAAACAGAATAAAATGAAAAGAAACAAACAAGCAAAAATACCAAGGGTCAGATATACTTATACTCTTGGTTTAAATCACAATAGCTTCAAGTGCTATCAACACAATTATCTATTGAATGATATATATATATATATATATATATATATATATATATATATATATTTACTCAGCTTTAAAATTAGGGGAATTATGTCATATACCAGTCATAAAAAATACACAAATTCAATCATTCCACTTATGTGAATTAGTTAAAGTAGTAAGAACTGCAGAAATCAAAAGTACCTGCGGTAGGTTTTTGACATTATCATTTCCCATCATTTACAGTCTTAGATGACCTACACAACAATGTGAATGCATTTTGTAATGAAAACATATGCTCTAAATGTTCAGGATATGTTTGTTTAACACAACTTAAGACAATCTACAGTATCTAGAATTTTTACAGGTATAACAGTACTCACTTTGGGGCTTCGGTTATCAACAAATGTTATAAAAGTAGTCTGTTTCTCCAGTGAGACTCCCAAACAGTAGATGGCCAGCACAAAAAGAACTCAAGGACATCTACTGAGCTTGTCTCCTAATGTTAAGTCACAGCATTCTTTTTTTTTTTTTTTTTTTTTTTTTTTTTTTTTTTTTTGCTACCTTACAGCTTCTTTATGTGTACATTATCATTTCCAGTTTTTGGTTTTTATGGTATTTTAGTGTACAAAAATGTGTATTTTCCCATCAATATATGTTTCTTGTGCTTTATCATTAGCTTTGGCTCTTTTTCTTATTTGTTGGTTTGGTCATATTCCAATTTGTTTGGTTTTATTTATATTTATCTTATTCTATTATATTCCTTAGATATTTGTTTTCTAATGAGAAACTGAAGGTTATACATCCAAACGGGATGTTAGGTGGGGAGGAACTTGGGGAAAGGGGCAAAGGAAAACGTAATCAGAATATATTATGTGAAAGAAATCTATTTTCAATAAAAGAAAAAAGTTTTAAAAGTAGAAGTGCATCATAGTTTGTAGTTATCAGGGAGGTTCTGTGTAGACTATCCCTTTACTGATCCTTAAAGTGAACGTAGCTTAGATAGTTAGAAAATAGAATGGAAGATACATCTTACTAAATGAATCAAATTATGAAAGTGATTGATAGTTTCTGGGCAAATACATCACATACAGAAAATGTTCATGTCTTCAAAGAAAGATAAACTGAGCCTGTTGCATATATGCTAACCTAAAGAAATAAACGGCAGTACATAGTTTGGGAAGAAATTCTGAAAACATTCCAAAGCTTCCTATGCTAGTGTTGTCTAGCTGGGATTACCATCTGCTTTTTCACACATATTCTGAGAAGGGAAGGGATGCAGCAAACAAATACAGTTACGACAGTCTACCTCTTAACTTGGATCCAGAGATAGATACAGACTTTAAGAATCTTGATATCTGTACAACATATGGTGGAGAAGGGGTTAATTCACTCAGTCACATATAAAATTGCAACAAAATTATGGTCAGAACTTTGCCTGGGACCTGGGATCTATGCAAGTGAGAGGACCTGAAGCCTGGGCATTGAATTAGATATTTGTCTACTCTCTGCGAACAAATAAAAGCCAGCAAACATGGTAATGGAAGAAGGCATTATTTTGGCTTCTGACTTGAACAGACACAGTAATCACGATGACCAATGTGACCCAGGTGTTGGCTTTTCAGCAGCAAGAACAGCAAGGGCACATGGTTCTGTGTACCTCTTCTAAGAAAAGAAGGGTGTTCTAGTATTCATCGCAATGCTAGGTGTAGACTTCTTCACTCAGCTTTCCTCACAAGAAAAGGAACCTCTGTTCAGGCTGAGTCTTCCCTACTCAGCTAAGCATCACCAGAGACCTATTGACAGATGTACCCAGAGATGTGACTTTAACCCCATTCATGTCGCCACTGAAAACAACCTGCATGTTTATTTTTTAGGCTTGTGATGAAGCTGCCACTCCCAGGTTTTCTGAATCTTCAAGTTGTATGTGAACTATTTTTCTTTTTGAGGTGCACTTTAACTCTTCTTCTAATTTCCACCCCATCTTCTCTGTGGGAATTCAATTGAGTTCAATACTGAAATTTATTTCTGCTTTAACTCTACTATCCTTCTTGGGCAAATGTGCTCACATACAATTAAATTTACCTTAGTATGTTGTTATGTATGTATGTATGTATGTATGTATGTATGTATGTATGTATTTATGAGATATGGTTTCTCTGTGTAGCTCTAAGTGTCCTAGAAATTGTTCTGTAGACCCGGATGGCCTGAAACTCAGAGATCTTCCTGTCTTTGCCTCGTGAGTATTGAGGATAATGCTGTCTGCCAATACCCCTGCCTATATATGGTTTATGTAGGGCAATTTTCAAAGACTTATTTAAAATTCAACAGGACATTTACATATTTTGGAAATATTATATTTTATTAACAAATATTTGCAAAGTGGGAAAAAATAAATAGGAATTTAAAAAATAGACATTGTAATCAGCTATATTTTTCTAGTTCATTTAATTTTTTTTTTTGTTAGTTTGTATTTTTTTTTTTTTTACATTTCAGATGTTTTCTCCTTACCCCATTTCCCCCCTCCCTCCCAGGAACTCACTATCCTTTCCCCCCTCCTCCTGCCTCCACGTTGGTGTACCCCACCCACCCTCCCCCATACCTCACCTCCCCACCCTCGAATATCCCCCCCCACGACGTCCAGCCTTCATGGGACCAAGGATCTCTTCTCTCACTTATATATAGCTCCCTTGCATATATAGCTGGAGCCATGGGTCCCTCCCTAAGCGCTCCCAGGCTGGTGGTTTAGACCCTGGGGGTTCTGGTTGGTTGGGATTGTTGCTTTCCTCATGGTGTCTCGAATCCTCTCAACTCCTTCAGCCTTCACTCTATCTTCTCCATTGGGAACCCCATGATCAGTTTAATGGTTACCTGTGAGCATCTGCCTCTGAGTATGTCAGACTCTTGCAGACCTCTAAGGAGACAGCTATCTCAGGCTCCTGTCAGCGTGTACATCCTGCCATCCACATCAACCTCTACCTTTGGTGACTGCACATAGGATGGATATCTAGGTGGAATGGTCTGTAGACGGTCCCTCCTTCAGTTTCTGTCCTGCAAATATAGTTCATTTAATTTTAAATGAATAAAAAATGAAAGTATATGTAGGACTGAAAATTGTTTATAATGTCAAAACTAAAAATCATATTATCTTTAGAATGGATGACTAATTTCCAGGAGGAAATAAAATTTTTCTGATAGAGATTGTCTGAGGAAGTGGAGAATTCCCATTACTAAGTTTTAAAAGTTCTAAAATGCATCCACTAAACAACTATACAAAATATATTTTGTGCTCATTTTGAATGTAATTTAATTTCTAAGTATCTCATTTCTAGTTAAGTTTCGATGTATAAAATTTTTAGTTAATATAACAATATTAGAATCCTCCTTCCTGTTTTACTTTTGGATATATTAAACACAATAAAAGATTACATCTTGAATAATTTTTGAGTAAAATTTTGTAGGTTGAGTTTTTCCTCTAGTAAAAAATAAAATTTATACTTTTTTCTTTTTATAAATTTGAGGGATTTTTTTTTTAGTAGTTTGTAATATACAGTAGGCTAGAATCAAACTCAAGAAGTTTCTGTCTTAACTTCTTAATTTAACTAGCTGGATGTCCCTATGACACTCCTCAAATGCACCTCTACAAAGCTGTGAATGAGACATTTGCAGTCATGTCGCCATGTCAGACTTGGCATACTAAAGTTCTACTGGGAATCATTGGTGAGAACATAGACTTTTCATCCATAACATCTAGCAGATTAAGAACAAAGATGTCAGGTTTGTATTGTTATCATTGTTATTTAAGGACTGTTTTCATACATGTATTTCCTAAATCTTTCATTTTTCTTCTTTAGAAGACAAAGAGACAATATATTCCATCAACTGAAATAGAATTATATTAAATAAGTGTATTCTAATAAAAATAAATTTTATGTAAGAGTAAATGGAAAACGTGAGCTACTGTTTCAGACTGTTTTAAATCTTAAAAGAGGAAGGTAAGTCACTGATAGCGCTCATAAATTATGTTTTGGAAAGGGATCTACACTCACTTAATTTTATATAACAGACTTCAAAATGAAGTGGGAACAACTAACATACAAGATATTCAAGACATGTGAACTCTTACAATTATATGTATAATTCTAGAGGATAATCTAAGCAGAACAATTATTTTCCAATGGAGAAAATATAAATATGTGCATTAATCTTTCCATAAATTATCACTCTTACAAGAAATTTCTCCATTAGACCAGACAGGTATGTGCTACAGCCACTGAGTTTGCTGAGTACAGATTGTTTTCTAATATTTGATAAGTGATAATCTAATGAAAAACAAGAATTACACTATCATCATAAAATTTATTTCCATATAGTATGATTCCATATTAATGAATAAAAATGTAAACAATATATAAAACAACACCACTTTAGCGCATTGATGGGTAGAATTTAATGCATAAATGGAAACTTATGGTGACTCCCTGTCAGCTTTAGGCTATTCTGCCTTTGTCCCCTTTCTTGCACATAAACAGCAGAATAGACTCTGGCCAGGTTTGTTGTTGTCTGTTTAGAGTCAGAAAGCTTCATTCCTGAAGTGATATCATGCCCTATGCCTGCTACAATAATGGCCTTCATCTTTCCTGGCTTCAGTTTGATCATCCGTAAAGAAAAGGGGGTTAGTTTGTCTTTCCAGTTCCTGAACTACCAATCAGCTGTGACTGTTTCATTTGTGTTTTTTTTTTGTTTGTTTGTTTGTTTGTTTGTTTGGTTGGTTGGTTAATTTTTTGTTTTAGTTTGCTTGTTTTGTTTGATTTACCAGGCATCTTAAAAGTGAGGCTGCCTATTTTTAAATTTTCCAACATTCCACACAAACACAGCCCTTTTCAGATTCTCGACTCTATTTCACAAGTGTGGTAGAAGTTCCTATTCTATATTAGTTCATTTATTCAAATTCATATCTTCAGAGACTAACTAGAATTTATAAGATTGTAAAAGCTGGATTAAGAAAATTTTTGAAACCACTTAGTGAATTTGTACAATTTATCTGGGCGCTACCCTGCCAATGACCCCAGAGCCTCATGCACATGGAGACATGGCAAGGCCTTTCCTGTAGGATAAAGCTCAGAGGGAGAGGTAAAAGCCTTCCTGAGTATGTTGGTAGTATGTCAAAAAATGTTCACAGCAGCTTTTCACCTTTGATGTTTACAGTCTGAAGACTGTCCCCTGCAGAGAAGTCTCCTCCCAAGATTAGCTAAATCCATGTCCTTGATCCAATTGATATCATAAATCCCGCCTAGTTGTTTACTTTTAATAACCTCACTTCTTTGTACAGTTGTATGCAATAACATTGACTCACTCTCTCTCCTTTTGACAATTTTTATTATTAATTATTTTGTTTATTTACATCTGAAATGTTGCTCCTTCTCCTGTTCCCTCATTATAGAGTTCTTCCCCCTATCCTTCCTCTCCTTCACCTCTGTGAGGGTTCCCCAGAGGATATCCCCCAATCTGGGGCATTATGTCTCCACAGGATTAGGTGTATCTTTTCCCTGAGGCCAGACAAGGCAACCCTCTGCTAAATAAGTGTCAAGGGCCTTGGACCAGCCTGGGTATGCTGTTTGGTTGGTTACTCAGTCTCTAGGAGCTCCCAGGACTCCAGGTTAGTTGACAATGGTGGTCTTTCTATGGGATTACTATCCCCTTCAGATCTTCTTCTAACTCTTCCGTGGGGGGGGTCTAGACCTTATTTGTCTACGAATATCTGCATCTGCCTCGGTCAGCTTCTGATAGAGTCTCTCAGAGGACAGCCATGTTAGATTCCTGTTTGTTAGCACAACATAGCTTCAGTAATCGTGTCAGGGTTTGGTACCTGCCCATTCATGGTTCCCAAGGATTGAGAACAAAGGGCACCCAGAGCTCAGTGGCCAACTGGAAAGTGGCTAAAACCACAGCATGAAATGAGATGCTGGATTTCTTTTCATTCATCCATTCTATTCATTTATTCATTTCTTTGTTTCTGTGGCCTGGTGAGGCCTCACATGACAAGCGATGAGCTTACACTGACATGGTTATCTTGAATAAAACAAAACAAAATCATTTATATTTTGAATTACAACAAAGAGACCATATGGAAAAATGGTTAAAATTGTGTTTTTACATTATACATTATAGTGGTTCAACTATAGAGATACCATAGATCTCCTAAATAAAAATCTATCTTGGGAAAATAGCCTGAATTATAGAAACTTAGAATCCACTGGAGCCTAAATATATTTATAATTATACACAATATAAATAATGACCTTGGATTTAATTAAAAGACATTTTTAAAACCAAAAGTTTGACAGGAAGTAGGCCACTTGAAATTTCTGAACATTGTATAATAAGTTTCAAGGAAAAGAAAACAAAAGAAAAATAGCCATTAAGCCAATACTAGTGGAAATTGATAATATTTAGTGTTTTTGAGTGATCCCATTATTCCATGTACTGAGAAAATGACATATGAAGCTTCTCATTGTGACCATCTGATAACTTTATGATATAAGTTCTACTATGACTTTATATCATCACATAACCTTAGTTGATCAAATAACTTTTCCATGTCACAGAGGCAATAAATAATGCTGATATAATAATAATGTGCCTGAATCAAGAATCAAATTTCTCCCTAATTGTATGCATTTAATTCTTTTACCTTCAACATTTATGATTTTCACATTTTTTTCAAAGATAGAAACTATAGGCATATTTGACTATATATAAACACTTAAAAATTAATAAGATCATTATCTTAATGCATTAATGATTTGGAGAGGTGGGTCTCTAGTTATTCCAGCTGAACTCTGGCCTAAAATCCTGATGGTTTAATCTTGATTGGATTTTTATTCATTTTAACCTTAATATTTGTCAGGAGAAAAAGTTAGATCTGATATGAAGTATAGCTTATATCTTTGTAAATGTATGGGGATTCTCCTTCATTCATAGTTAGACAAATTTTGTTTATTCAGCACAATTCAAAAAGAAATGTCTGATCTGACACAGTATGTTTGAGGCTAGATTACCTCTGACTAGGGGTAAAATACACAATACCCTCTCGTGGAAGCAAGAAATTTGTTCTTCATTCAGTTAGGGTCTCTGAAAGTAATATCATAGTGCTTGAATAATCATCACTTTAGTCAGGACTAAGCCACTTTCCTACATCAAACCAGAAGTAATATCCTTCTTATGCCTTTCTAATTGTATTGATGCTGATGGTCTTGAATGATTTTCTGAAGTTTCTGGGGCCCATCTGGTCTTCTCCATGAAGAGGCAAGTTTTCTCATATGACACAGTGCTTCCAGTAGATTTCCTTTGCTTGGTAGCTAGATAAACTCAGCTGAGACAGTAAAAGTCTCTTTACTGAAATAGGTCTTGCATGTAAAATGAACTCTAGTTTTCTTTATAGCTATAATGTTACTTCAAAGTAATTATCTAAGGGAGATTTAGTTTCTCCTAAAATATGGGATGAACAGCCACTGAGCTAGTTGGCACTGTAGATGCAGACAGTGGTCAGAATGGTAAACTTAGTGGATGCTGAGTGTTATGGAGTCATTAGAATTATGTTCCAATTAGTTCCAAAGTGTTTTTGAAGAAGAGTGAGCCAGTGACCAAGGAAGGGGGAAGGAGGAGGGAAGGGGACAAGGACGGAGAGAGAGAAAGAAATGAAGACATAGAGAGAAACACAGAGAGAAATAGAGTTAAAGATACAGAATCAGAGGGATAAACAAAGACCTACACACACAAACACAGAGGGTAGGGCTATCCATTTTTTTTCACTAGGTGTCAACTTCCAGAGTTAGCTGATGTGCCAGAGAGCAAAGTCAAACTTCAAGGCAGAGGTTCAGATACATACCAGTGAAGGGGCCGTGGAAACACCTGTTTCATTTCAGTGGGATGAACACAGGCAGAGTGATATTTATCACGCTGCCCATGCAGGACTTTATAGTTTTCAACTTTCAAAGCTACAGCCTTCTGTAAGGACTTAATTTGACTGACTATGATTTAATTCATGGGAACTATATTTCCCATGTATAGTCATCTCATGTTGTTCTAACAACTCTACTTTAGAGTAGGCAAGTTCTTAGCGTCTAACACACAGAAGAAAAATCTTCAGGGTCTTCAGATTCTCGCAGCATCTTATTGTAAAACAGCAATTTGCATTATTTCCTTAGCTTAGCATAAAAATGAAAATAAATTTAAGTCTCATAGTGCCAATTTATTTCTTCTGCCATCACCAACTTGAGTACTTATCCATCCTGAATTTGAAATCAAAACCTTTGAAATCAGCTTATGAGCCTCTTTTGTTTTACGGAGGGAAAGACTCACTAAAGCAAACTGAAGAGAAAGAGGAGATAATCGAGCTTGGAAAGCAACCTCTTGGCAGAGAGGAACAAGAGCAGTGGAATAATTTAATTGCTCATCAGCTAATTATACGGTATTATAATGTTAATGTGTCTTCATCGTGACATTGTAATAGGTATAGATTGAAGCATATGAGAAAGAAAGTGTTGGTGCAGTAATTATAAGTAAGATGGGGCTGTTAGAGTAATTATATGCTCCGTCTGGTAATTAACGTATTGTTCAACTTGAGATGGAGAACAAAGAGTGAAAAAGTTAAATATTGAAGGACATGCCTTTGACACTCCAGAGACATCTTTGAGCTTTTGAAAGAGAGAGAGAGAGAGAGAGAGAGAGAGAGAGAGAGAGAGAGAGAGAGAGAGAGAGAGAGAGAAAGATTATTCTGCATCAGTATTATTATTCCCTGGTTCTCCTTTTCATGATTTATTATGTTGCAGTCACATATCATGTAAGAGAACACAGGGATTTGAGAATTAGAGGCTACTAGCTTTAAATTTTTATATTCTGTGATCCATGTTTCTGCTATTATTTCTTCAGTTATGGCTCACTATATATTTATTAAGTGAACTAGAAATTTCAAAATTAAATCACAATATAATGGAAGACGGTATGTGAACTATTCTGTCAATAGAAGATGAAGGTAATTATATTTTCCATACTTGAACAGATCCTTCTGAGAGAGTAAGCAGGGTTTCTTTGACTTTGAGTATTAATGGATTCCCTGGCTTTCTAATTTCAACCTTAGACCAATAATATATTTGCTTTTGAACAAGCAATCAATTGTGAGCAAGAGGTCAGTAGATACAATTAGTCACTTGTTCATGAGTTATGTTTCAAACAGCTGTGTACCTGATGCTACCTTGCACTGAACACTTGCCACATGTTAGCACATGTTTTCCATGACCTCGTTTTTGTTATCATCCAATTACAGTTGGGATGCTTACTAAGGCAGAGAGGTTTAAGAACTTGTGCTAATAATTTATCTGCTAGTGAGAAATGCTGGGATTTGAACTGGCAGTTCTGGTCTCCAACACCGCCAAACGCTCTAGTTTACTTACTCCTCCTAGCTGTCTATGTTGGAGAGTGTTAGGGAAGTAGCCAGAAGGTTTCTGTGTTCAGATTGGAGCACAGTGATGAACAAAGATTTAATGGACTGATAAGGGGGAATCAAACAGGGTCTGTGTTGATAGAGGAGAAGGTGACTAAATGTATGAAAGATGGAGATGCCAAAGCTAAAGGACTGCCTCACGATAGTGAAAGATCCATGGCGTCACTCCAGGAAGATATCTGATTTTTGTTAAGGCAAGATCAGAAGCAGTACAAAGTTCAAAACTTGAATTTCATTTAGATACTATAAGGTGAAACTACTCAATGCATTTGATTTCTTAAAAACCTTGAATAAAACATTTCAAAACCATTTTGTTACTATGGGTAAATCCAGGAAGCCTCTAACCCTTCTAATTTGCTTCCCATTTAGCAAAGTAGAGTGTGAACCTACTAAGTTACATTGTGTTTTGAGAAAGAGAGAGAGAGAGAGAGAGAGAGAGAGAGAGAGAGAGAGAGAGAGAGAGCTGTAAAACTATCAATAACAAAGCTAATGGTTTTATACTCCTTATAAAGAATAGCATTTTTAAACTTTGCTTTTATAAATGTTCATATAACATTGAGTTAATGGCTACAATAAAACATACAAATAAAAAATATCATTTATAAACAATTGAGAATCACCTTAATACAATATGTCAATTTTCATAGTCCTGATTGGGAGTTACTTTCAATTGGTAAAAACTAATTGTGAACATAAACCCTAATAAAGCAATACATAAATCGAAGCAGGTAAAATTAGAGGAATGTGCTTATGCCTAAGGCACTTGTAATAAAATAGTCACCTACTGATTTCAAACACCACACAGTCAAGTTCAAGTATGTATTTTAACTTGTTTGCACTTTGAAGGCATATTTATTTTATTTTATGACCAATTTAACATTTTTTTCAAAATTAGAAAGATAAATGAATGTTTAAAAGATGAGAGATAGAGGATGCCTCAGTGGATAAAGGGCTTGCCACACCAGCCTGCAACTATGTTACTGGAACCCAATGAAGAGGCCAGAGCTCTAGCTCACATCTGTAATCTGAGAACTCCAATGGGAAATGGAAGGCAGGTAGGAGAACTGTGTTGGAGCTCAATAGCCATGAAGGCTGCAATCCAGGGTTGATAACACCAGAAATCAGATTCCTTATCTCAGAATATGTTGTACATCAGATCCAGTGTGTCCTCTTCTCTATGTATGTGCAATCTCACAGGCATCCAGATTTGCACATGTGCTACAAACACACATGAACTGTTTTTTGTTTTGTTTTGTTTTTAAATTGAAAACTGATTTTGCTAAACTTGGTAAAGTAAGCTTCATGATTTTTCAGTATAATTCTAAAAGAGATAAGAGATGGTAGGACCCATCTTGCTGATAAGCAGCAGGTAAAACTTATTGGAAGGTGCCAGCTAGAATCACACGAACTTATCCTGTGGCTGATCTGTATGTGGCATTGCAATAAAGGGAAGGAACTTGGATCCTCAGTGAGTGCCTGGACTGAGTCCATTAACCTCTCTGAATTTCATTTTCCCTATTGTGAGAGAGGTAATAATAATTCCCAAGCTTCAGGGTTGTTGGGAAATTAAAAATGCATTTAAAAGGCTCATCATAGGAACTGGCACATTGTAATTGTTCAGTTAAGTTGGCTTCGATTACTGCTATTCAGCGAAGAACATTACTGAACAATGCAAAGCACTGCTTAATAAGAAGTACTTAAAAGTTTAAAACAAATCCGTGAAATGATGTTGTGACTTTCTTTTAAAATATTAATTATAGTTGTCCACTATCTGTAATGAAAAAGGTACAAAGCATTAAAGAAACAAAAATGCAGTCATATAAATCAACCTCTCTTCAAGACCCTTCACAGAAGGTGGAGAATTACAATTGTCAGAGTTAGTTCAGCCATATACGAAGGAAATTAATGTTATGTCTGTTTTTTTTTTCCCCAAGTCATAATTCAAAGGGAATGAATACAATGTATACCATCAACACCCTTCAGGAGAAATTACAGTTCAAATGAAATGCATACATACACATCCACACATGTAAACATACACAAAGTACTTACAAAACAGACTATAATTATTTGCTCTATTATTTTCAGATTACTGTGTACTGAGCCCTCACAGATTTCCTGTGGATGGTGGTTGGGAGTGAATAGTCATAGTTTTCTGGTCCTGTGCTGTTTTAAATACCAACAAAGCGTGCTTATTTTATGTTTACATTCTTCAAAATATAGCACAGTTCCTGGGATATTCTAAAAGTGTAGTATATGCTCACTGAATAAATGAAAAAACAAATGAGATTTTTTTTTTGTTTGAGAAAGAACCCAGTTTAATAGCATCATTGATCATTAAAATTTGCAACAATTCACGAATAACTAATTTTGTATAAACTTAAGTGTTTTCTTTCCCTGAACAGAAAGATGTATTGCAATAAGCACACAACTGTTGATATTTTAAAATGTGTCAGCAATACTGAAGATTGAACCAAGGACTTTGCCTGGGATTATTTTCTCCATCCAGTTTTCTTTGTGTGCTTATATCAATTTTTATTTATCTTTCTGTATTCTGATCATTTCATAGATGTACTAACATACAACAAAATAAAGTTTGAGCTTAAAATGGAAACATAGATAATTATCTGTGATTCATGTTTTTCTGTTGTGTTTTATTTACTGTATTCATCTCCCTTTAGTATGTAGCAGGATACTTTCCCACAAATCTAGCCTTTTCCTCCATAAATTTTATTTCATGTTTATGTGATAGAGTATAATGAAAGACAATTGAAAGGCCATAAAAAGATCATAAAAAGAGTTACCAATTTTGTTAGATTTGTGACTGACATAAAGATGTGTAATATTAATATTAATTATATATAATAAATTAATTTATAATAATTAATTATTCACTTAAATGATGAAATTATGAGTCTGTTAAAATTTATATTTTTCTTCTTTAACATAGGTGTATAGGTATATTAAATAATATTAAATAATGCTATTTTCTTTCCCTTCACAGGAAACAAAAACATGTTAACAATTAAATTCATTTTTAGGATCAATTCAATTTAGCAACTAGTTAGTATTTTGGGGGGGTGAGATATTTTACTAAAAAATGAATTATTCTAAGAAGTTCATTCATTTACTTTTAAAGTATATTCTTGTTTCCTTGTGACACTGTGTGCCAGGGACAACTAGCTCTCAGTTCCTTCAGTAAGCAAAGAGATGCTTTCACCATCAAGTACTTTACATTTGTCTGAGAAGGAATATAATGACATTTCCCCTGTCCCTAAGGATTGCAGTGGTAATCAAAGCAAAGGACAAATATAAAACACAAATAATACAGTAACATATGAGCAAGGAATGAAAGGTTTATGTTATGACATTATTATGGAGTGCAGGGAGATTGATCCCATCTGTTCACATTAGAAAAGGCTTTGTAGAGTAATGGCATTTGAGGTATGACTCATAAGGGAAGTGTGGTGTTCGGTGGATGGATCTGGAGGAGGAAGAGAGATTTAAGGATATCGAACAGCTTCAAGTATAGGGTGTATAATATCAGTGTGTTTGTGACCAGCCTCAGGAGATTGTTCGCAAATGCTTACCAGGTTCAAGAGACTGAATGAGGTCAGAAGAGAAAAATGGGAACCTACGCACAATAAAATGTATACCTATGAAGGTGCACTTCCTATCCTAAAAATTGAGAGTTTTAAGTAAATAATTGGCCCATCCTGGCATAATATTATAAACTTAATTGCTTAAAGTAGAAAAGTGAGTTAATTTATTTCTGTTTTAAATTATTAGCCTGTCAGTAAACATTCAGATTATGTTTTATCAAATACTGAGATATTTTTCAATTGCTTCCCAGCAGGAATATTTGGATAAGAAAGGAACATAAAATAGCATATCTCACATACCTATTTCTTAAAACATAATCACCAAGAAGAATTTCAAAGACACTAAAAATTCACTTTGTCCAAGAAAATTATCCCTGTAGATTAGTGTTTTTATATCAAACACATATCAGTTTCTTCAAGCTCTACATAAAAAGCAAATAGACAAAAAATAATAGATCATTTCCTAGTTACTGAATTTACATGAATTCATTTGTGATTATGGAAAGTAATATGGTGAAACCTATTAATGTGATGATTAACACAAGACAAAATCTGTTAATATAGGATATTTTTATTTGACTTCTTTTGATAATATGGTTTTATTGGCTCTTAATTTCTGTTCTACCATTGTATAGTCATTTAAATCATTATTCTTTCCTTGTTTAGCAGCTTTAATTCTGAAGAAAGTTACAAAAAAATCTTAATTTATACAATCATGGTTCAATTTCATCTTCAGTCATTATACTCCCATACTACTTTCCAATGTCACTTTCTAAGAAGCACAGTTGCTGCACCTTTCTGATTCGTCAGTGAAAAATGGAAAACCTTTTTGACTTTGTAAATATTTATTTCTCTTCTCTGTGTTTTATACATTATAAAAGCTTGATAATCCAAAGTAGAGTTGATTGTCTCTCTTAGTCCTTAGTCATCATAAAATAGAAGAGAAACAACCAACCTCCACAAAAAAACCAAACGAGGAAAACTATAATTGGTGTTTCCAACAGAAAAGGGTATAAAACAGGGACAAGAGAAGGTAACCATGGCACAAGGGTTGCTTTAGTACATGTGTATTACCTCTATTGAGTATAAAATCAGTGGGAAAGATGCTGTATGCAGATTTGGACTGCTGTTTGCTTATTTATAACCCCTACTGATTTTAAGTGCCAAGAAATAAGATTTTGTATCTATATTTAATTAAATATACAACTATTGAATGAATTTTAGTTTCTTTTCTAGTTAACTGAGAAAATGCACCAGGTTATTATTAATTATAATCCATTAAGATTTCTTTTGCAATTTCTTGTGACATTGAACATTTTCTTTCTGATATCTTCATTATAGAAACTTCAACGCTTGTTTGGTATTCATATTCTTATTTTCCACATGAGTAAATTGAAGCTTAGACATGTTAAATAATTTACCAACATTTGAGCATACAAAAAGTGATGGGGCTCAAGCGAAAGTAAGTTAAGTTTGTCACGACCTTAAATCTTGTATCGTATCTAACTAAAACTGTATATAGCCTCCATACTGTCTTATGACTGCCAGAAATACTTATTTTATATTACTATTTGGCATATATAAAGTTACCAATCCTTTGACAAAAATGAAAATGCTACAATTTATTTTGAAAATACAGAAACGTTATAAGTTTTAAAAACCATTTTTGCATGTCACATAACTTCTATTATCTGCTTTGAAATACTTATAGAGAGGGTTGTGTTAATATTTTGACATGAGAACTCTTAGAGAACACATGTTTTCATGGTTTTGTTTTGAATTGTTGACCATGGTTCTACTTATTTGACAGAATCTTATTTAGGTTGCCTTCAACGGGAATTAATAACTTTAATAAAATATGACTTAGTAGGCAAAGGTTAATTGACTAATAAAGCTGCCTTGCAGATCCCAGGGGTCCTCTGCTACCTTCATTAGAAAAGTAATCTTGACATCAGTAATTAGCTGCTTAAGTTGCCTGTATGAAATATACATAGAATTAGTAAGTAAATACTTGATCATAAAATTTCCTTAACATTATTGTTCATTTTTAGCCGTCTAAACGGGAACATTCCGTTTTCAATTTTTAGTATCACTATCTTCTTGTTCTATTTATCTATTGTTCGTGATAACTAGCATGATCAAATGAACAGATCCGTTCTTATCTTTATGTGTTACCCAGATTCCTATCAATTGTCAAATGTAATTGAAATATTTTTCTAGCTGTTGTGTGGATTCTTTATTGATGTTGTTAAAATTTATTCCTCCTTTTTCTCTTCTTTCTTCTTTCCTTTTCTGAGATAAATAACAGCTAGTCTGTCTTCCTAACATATTTTAATTCCATACTAACATTTCTCCATGACATCCCTAACTTTGTGAATCACGTCCTACCCCATGTATCCTGACTTGTAAACTCACAAATCATGTCTTACTACTCATAATCCTGGAATAGAGACAGAAAGATTTCCAGGCAATGGAATGCTACTAAAATTCATTTCCTAGCTATCCTGTTATTTCTGGTTTTCTAGACAGAGCGTGTCTGTGTAGCCTATGCTATCCTGGAACTCACTCTGTAGACTAAGCTGGCCTCAAAGTCACAGAGATGCACAGGTCTCTGCCTCTTGCAGGCTGGATTTAAAGCTTGTGCCACCACTCCCGTCCATCTTTTATTTTTGGTGGAGAAACATGGAGCTTTCCTTCAAGACTGTATTAGAGAAATGATATTTTCTGAATTTTAATTAACTTAGTTAACTTGTTTATATGAGAATGGCATAGGAGGTCACACATGTGAAGGTCAGAGTGTAACTAGTGGGAGTTGGCTCCCTCTGTTCATCATGTAGCTCTGAGGAATCAAACTCAAGTCATCGCGCTTTGAAGCAGGCACCTTTACTTACTGAATGATCGTTTCATCTTAGGTGGAAGAATGAAAGTTATTTTTAGAGGTAAGATATTCTATCTGGTAGAACACTGATCATAATCATATACCTATGAAAACATGGCAAAGATGCTGTACATTTTTTTTAGATTTATATTTATTTGAATTTAAAACTATGAGGTGATGCAACTTTGTAGCATCTAATACTATTTTAAACATTTGTTGATCTATTATAAAAATTTAAGAAGTTAATACTAATGTTATCTTAAAATAATGCCACTACTAAATATACATACTTGTTTATATCTTAACATATCAAAACATATCTCCTTGTTAAATGAAGGAAAAAAGTACCTTTACTTTCGAATATCCACTATCTCTTTTGAAACTACCAGTAGTTGTGACATAGAAGAAATGTTATGCATTAAAATTTATCCACAGTGTTTGAATCTTTTTAAAAAAATTATAATAAGTAGTACCCATATATGACATTTCCATATTGCTTTCTAACATCTTGAGTTTATTAGTGAGAAATGTAATTTGTGCTAATTAGCCTGAGGCAAAACGAGTGAGAAATTAACTTGACACAGACATTTGATGTTATAGTATTTCTCAGTTTGCCGTACAGCCACAACATGGCAACCCAGAATAAACACACAGATCTTCAGTGTCACTTCCAATTACCACATTACTGCAAATAACTGTAACTTACTGAAAACCCGCCATGATTCATTATCTTCTGGGTTTTATCTGAGAAGGCATGCATCAGCACCGCACATGAAATGGCATGTTTGAAGATCCTACACTTTCATTACAGACATGAATCTTGATTTACGGTCTGTTTTCTGAAATAGTGTTTATCAATATTAATATGCCTCTGGAGTCATATTCGCTCAGGCTCTGCAGAGGCATCAAGAGCTGGCAAAGCCGTTTTCCCTCTGGTTCTCTGTTTACCCCTACTCTGTCTCACCAGGGACAAGGGATCAGAGAAAGAACTGGCAAACGGCAACTCCTCTCATCACTTCTGTTTCTTCTAAGGATTTGGCATTCTATGGTTTAATATTAGGTTTTGGAAAATAAAAACCCTAAAAATATGTTACAAATATCCAACTATCACATGTTCTAAACAATAGTGACCTAAGAATGTGGTACATAAATAAGATAATGCATGAAAATTATTTTTAAACTGGGATATTTTGAAAGGCTGGATTGGCTGGATTTAGTTATTTATCTCTAAATAAATAAGTAAAGATCCTGAATGTTTGGTTGTGACCTCCTATTTTTCATTTTCCATCCTCAATACTTAGAAATTTGTGGCAGATGCTGGCCCAATTTCAAATTGTTCAGTGCTGCAAATTTTGCCAATGGTCCTGCTTCCTAGAACCTGCTATTTCTATACCAAAATTGGAACAGTCATTTTCCAACATAGAGAATGGTTATCTCTTAAAGAATAACTACAACCAACCTCAGATCTCATGTGAAGATCTTTGTTATCTTCATCCTGTTCTCTCTGTGTGTATCAATGTATGTGTATTCATGCTGGATACATGAATATGGTGGTGTGTTTAGTATATGTGAGTAAACAAGTGAGGAGAGATGAGCTATCCATGAGAGGGATCTTCCTGGCTTGTTTTCATTTTCATTAATTTATCTTTGATACCTTCATGGTGTGTATGACCCATTTTTGTCACACACACACATCTTTCCACACTTCTTCTTGCCCTCTGGCTTCACCACCGTGCCTCTACTCCACCAAATCTGCATCTGACTTTCATGTGGGTTTGTTGTATTTTCTTTTGCTTGTTAACTCAATGAACTTAACCAGGGCCACCTGTGAGGGCATGGATATGACGTTATCAATTGTATCATGGGCAACTCACCAGTGGCTCTAAAACTTAGGAGAGTTGACTTCCTTTCTCACATGATTGTTGACTGCCATTAGATCCACTAAGTGAGCCAGGTTTATATGATTCTTCACCCATCAATGACTGAATGTCTAGGTTTCAGACTTTACAGAATAGATGTAGATAATTGCAGTTGCTATGAGTCCATGTTTGCCATGGCTGTGCCATGCCCTCAGGATATTTCATTGACCTTTTTCCAATCATCTGGGTTTTTTAATCTTCCTTTCGCCTCTTCTGCCACTTTGCTAGAGCCATTTAATGTTTGATATCTATGAGATATCATTTGTTCTCTGCAACTTGACTAGCTATGGATTTGTGTACTAGCTGTTGTTCTCTGCAGAGAGAAGCTTCTTGATAAGCCTAAGGGTGGGGCTAAGATCTAGTGTGTGTGCATAATCAAAAGTATTTAGAAAGCAGATTTATAACACATCTGCATTGGAAAGCCAAAATTGGTTCACTCCTCATGCCTATGACATTCTCAGCCATGAACATTTGAACTGGTTCTACAGGACCAGGAATGAGATGCCTCTTATGGATTAGGTCTCAGATCAAATCAGAATTTAGTTGTTTGTGCCACTGTTGTACTGGTAGACAAATCTTGCCTTGCAAGTTGGTATTGTATAACATACCTTATTCAAAATTGGAAAAGAACTTTCCCAGCTTTTCTCAGCCAGTTGCCTGTATATTTACTTACAATATTATTAATGCTAGCCATCAAGGAAGAAGCTTACACCTAAGTTCGTCTGTAGCTTCTATATGTTCTACATACTGGGGTTTTGTTTTTGTTTGTGTTTGGTGTCTTCAGTTGTAGTTTCTTAATCATGCACTTCTGGCCTATAACCAAGGATAATAGCTGAAACTTGTACAACATAAGAGCCTCTAGATACTTAATGGCCAACCACTCAAAGGAAGAAGGTATTCTAACCTAATACCATAATTTTCATTTAGAAAATCATGATATCTGGGATCAGAATTATCTACTTATGCATGGTGCCTTCAAAGTTTTCTTTTAAACTTATATTTTCAATTACTTATAAGGAGTATGCTTCTTTATACTTTCTGAGATTTTGCTAATGTTATTTTTTTCCATTCCTAAATTTATTCTATTACAACTATGCTACCTTCAATATTGTTTGTGTTTGTCTTTATATCACATACATGCTATCATTCCCAGCTCTTTCAAACCTCAATTTTGGATATTTTTATTGCCTCTCTAATTCACAAATTGTTATATTGGGTAGATAACAAGTTCTAGGGATACCTCTTTCTTTGCCATCCTAGGATTATAAACACACATTATTTTTTATATGGGTACTGGGGATCTGAACTCAGATCCCTGTGCTTGGATATCAAGTTCTTTACCATCTGAGCTTCATTTCTAGCCTGAGATCCATGTTCTTTTGCCTACTGTGTCTAATAATTCATATATATATAATATATATATATATATTGTGTGTGTGTGTGTGTGTGTGTGTGTGTGTGTATGTGTATACTATTAATACACTATTTGATGATACACTGTTTTCTTAGCCCATTTACAACTTAACAATCCCTATTCTTATTTCAAAAACATATTTTGTGCTATAGTATCCAATTCAAGATTGGCTTCTAAAAGGGTGTCAACTAATCATTATTGTCTAATGAATATACTTTAGATGTTATTGATTGTTGAACTAAGTAGTAAACTGGACTTCAAGGTAATTATATCCAAGAAAATGAGGGACTTTATAGTGCAACAGAGACCTAACAGTAACAGATTGGATAAGGACACCAGCTACCTGAAAGACTGTTGTAACACTCACTAGTAAATGGCAAATGGGAAAGAGGAAAGGGAAAGTTAGGAGACTACTTTTAATAAAATTACATATGTGGTAACTCATGGCTAGAGGATACAAGAAGTGAAATGTATGGAACTGTGAGCAAATGAAAACTATCATTGGCAAACTGAGAAGATATCACCAGGGATACAACACCCAAACATGATGAAGGGTTCTTTTCTGTGAAAGCCAATGATTCAATATACATGGAATGTTTGCAGTTTTCTACACAGGAAAATGATCTTGTTTTTCTTCAGTGTACAGCCAAGCCTATATGGCAGCGAAGTACATATGGAGTTATGAAATATAACACACACCATTTTGGCTTATTGAAGAAAGAGCTGTTGAAATTTGCTTAAGATTTGTTACATCACTTTGTTCTAACAGTTAGAATCCTCGTTGTTATACTGAATGTTTCAAACTATGTGAATAAGCTTAAAGATGCCAAAGTTCATTAATAAAAATTTTCAAGTTTGAATGTAGATGTCCATTACTTGTTCACACCCAGTCTTATATTAGAATGTATGAAAGAATCCTTCTAAATCACCTGAAAGTCTTGTAGTTTAAAGTCTATAACTTAGATACAGCAATTTATAGAAGGCAACTAACTCAGAATTGTATTGTTCTCTCATATATCCAATGCTAGGATTGCCTTAGAAAGTTAAGCTTCAATCGCAACCTTGAATCAGTTTTTACTTTTACTCCAGAAAATCTCACTGAAATATTAAACTTCTTAAAATTTCAGTAGTAAAAAGTTAGTTATATCTAGCTGTTTCGCAAAGCTTCCACAGAATAGTGGTGAAAATGCCATTATGTTTCTTTCCTAGAATGTCACGTACTTTCTACAGAAAGATTTCATAATTAGGCATACATTTGAGGGGGATCAGTTTGTCTACCTGGCTACCTAAAATAGAAATGCTCTTAAAGGCTGTTCAGCACCACAACGAAAGATGGCAAACACAGGCAACAAGGGTTTGCTGTGCTTTTAAAGCGTAAAAAGGGGCATGAGGAACACAAGTTAAGGAGGCCCAGGAAATGTATTTCTGTTTTGCTGAATTACTTCTCTGCTTGCAGTCTTTTAGTTTTAATGCACAATAGATTTTAAAGGATACATGGCCAACCCCAAGAGGCTCTGGCATCTGCTTACCTAGAATGGAAGAATAGAAGACAGATTTCTGTGATTTTGAAAAATAGTGAGGAAGGATTTTTGATGCTGTGTCCATTTTTCCACCCATGAGATAATTTGTTTGTCTAAAATATAAAAGTCAGAAGTTTTTCCACAACATATGAAATAAGGAAGCCAAAACTTTCTTTGTTTCATTAACCATTGCCATTTACAAAGACCTACAAGTTTGTGGAACCTGCTATAACTATTTTCATTTATGATGATGTGTTGATTGGATTGAAACACATTTTTTTTTTTTAAGACTTAGCTTAGTATCTTCTTCAGTTCAAGGACTTTGGAAAAACAATATTCAGAAATTCAGCTCAATAGACCTTTGGTATATTATAAGGTTGTACTTTTCTTACAGATGTGGCAAAATATCACAGAACACACAAAATTCTGGTGAACAGAAACTACAGGCTTGGCTAGTTTGAAGAAAGTGCACAGGTGTTCACAAATTCTGATGTGAGGTCATCTTCAAATTTCTAAAAACAAGCAACTGGTTTTTCATTTCCCGCTGCTAGAGGTTCTACTACTCCATGCAATGCTAAGTTTTAAGAACCTAGATTTTCTGTCTTGTTTTTGCTTTTCTAAATTATGCACTATGTTTCTACGACTACTATAAGAACCCATCATTAAAGATGCTCCACAATGTTGAAGTTTCAGGTCAGTCTACTTGGTTCAGATGGAAACACTGTTGAATGTTGTCCTCAGGGCAGTGTAGCCATTACAATATCCATTGGAACTGTGACGACTTGCAAGAGATCTTTAAAATTAGGAGTACTGACATTCCCTTATAAAAGAAAGGGGTAAGAAGTGTCAGAACTTTACCTGAGATTGCTATCTGCTCTCTTTTTATACCCTCGTTGTTGTATATAAACTGCCCAGAGTTTGCCTGATATCATATTCTCCAGAAACAGTAAAGCACTTAGTTTGGACAGTTAACTGTTACAGAGACTCTATTAGTGTAAGCATGGCAAAGTCATGATTTGTGCTGGAATAAAATTTTTCTGTGTTGTGGCTAATTGTAAGGCCAATCATGTTCCTGTAAGCAACCCACCATCCTAGTTCTGTAAGTAACCCTTATTAACACCTTGACTTATTGACTTGGGCTTTAGAGGGATACTTACTTTGTGTATCACTGATGTCCTATCTAACTTAAAGTTATATACTATGTTTTCTAAAGGCATAGGGTCAAAATATCTATCAATATCCAACCTCCCAGAAACTACTATAACAATTAAAAACTTTTTATTTCTGATATTCTAAAGTGAATGTGTTTTCTGCCATTGGCTTTTCAGATTGGATCTTCTCTCTCTCTCTCTCTCTCTCTCCTCTCTCTCTCTCCTCTCCTCTCTCTTCTCCCTCTCTCTCTCTCTCTACTTCTATCTCACCTATCTTCTCTCTTCTCTATCTCATCCCATCCCTACCCTACCTATCTCCATCTCCTATCTACCTTCTATCTCCTACCATCCCCCTCATCCATCTACTCTATCTCTATCTCTATCTCTATCTTCTATCTCTATCTCTATCCATCATTATATCATTACATTAAAATTTGTGTATGATGTTCACTGGATTTACCTATCACCCATTTATTGTCCTCTTTAAACATTTTTGGGTAAGCCACCAAGTTACTCCTATTTAGATTTTACAAGTAATAAAAGAGATATAGCTCAAAGACTTTTCAGAGATTTGTCCAAATCACACAAAACACATCAAATTGAATGTACTAAATTCTTACACTGTTCTTTACTTAGATCATAGCACTAATACAATTTTAACTTACAAAAGATTTATATAAATTTTTAGCTCATCGTCTAGGCTAAAAATTCTTCTGAGAGTGACCTTTGATGAGCCCTTATGAAGGGAAAGGCATGTATGAATATGGTGACTGGCCATCCACTTGAAGACAGAGAAACTTCATTACCTACAATGATACTGTAGTACTGAGGCTCTGATGTAATTAGTGCAACCAATTCATGAATTTAATTGAATGATTTTTCTGTCAGTGGTAAAAGAAAACAGTCTTACAGACTGGAATGAACTTTTCACTTCTAGTAGTGTAAAAGATTAGGAAAATTTCTTCATTTATCAGGAGTGCTCTTGAGGTTCAGCGTTTCCTAAAACAATTTCTCCTTGGACAGGCTTTCTCCTCATTATACATCCTCCATCACTGCAGACATATGCAAATGACAATGAATGAAATCATTTTGGATTTCATTTCTTGACTCTTAAATAAAGGGTAATACATTAAGAGTCTTTTGGTAAAACTAGCATAGTGGTCTATAATTGTGAAACTCTCATAACCTCTTTGAAGTGTCTTTTCCATAATTGGTATGGCATTAGGAATGAGAAAAATCTCCCCTGTGCCTGACTCATAGAAAGGCCCTCTTATTCTCCTCTACAAATCCCATTTCTTCTTCAAGAGATTACTGAATGCCAGTACATATAGAATCTATCATGACCTCTGTCTTTTCTACACTGATATTAACTATAATATGATAGAAATCTACAGCACATGTAACTAATATCATTCTGCCTACAATAACTTTTGAAATGAATAGAATTAGACCTTTAGAAGATGAGACAATTCAACAAATCTTCATTATTTGCTTAATATCACACAAATTTTTAAAAATGACATGAAATATGAGCCTAAACTTGCATGAAACAAAGGTCCATGATGAAATGATAGTGACGTTTGACAGTTCCATCTTAGAGTGCATGTTAATGTGGCATCTGGCTAGAATCTTGGGATTCTGAGCACTGAATGTAGGGCTGGCTTGTAGGCCACTTGTTCAGTAAACCATTGTATGAATGCTTGACTCATTTCTTCTTCATGTGGTTGAATATATAACTTGATTTATCTACAGATTTAGATGCCAACTTATGAAGAGAAGAAAGGTGAGAGGGAAGCGATAGGTGTTATTAGACTGTCAGAGAGAGAAAAGAAGAAAAAAATGATGTTGGACAAAGAAACAGAACCTTTTTGATCTTTATTCTTTTAAATGTCAAAATGACTTATAGGAAATTTGGCAAGGGAGTCTGAGAAGTACAGAGATCTAAGGAACACCGGGAACCTGTTTCTGCCTTAGAATGTGTGTATGAATGTGATTATATAAAGGATCTTCTGTGAATTCTTGGTTATTATGATGGATTTTCTGAGGGTATTATAAAAAATGTGGACACATTAAAACTGAGGACATAAAATATAAAACTTACAAAACTGTTGTTTTAGTGAAGTTTGCAAAAGATTATTTTGATGTATACTTTAGTTTTGCAGCCATACTAGATACAGCAAAAAGGAGGGAGGGAGTACAGAAAAGAAGCCTCAATTTTAACCTGCTATTATATTTTAAAAAGTGCCTATAAAATCATTAAATATAGCCTAAAGGAGCATGTTTATCATAAGGAAAAAAAAGACACTAACTTATATAGGCTGTCTGTGTGGTATGAATACAGAGTTAAACTATCTCTTGTCTCACACTCACTCTTGGATATCCCTTCCTTTGTGGGTGTGTGTGTGTGTGTGTGTGTGTGTGTGTGAGAGAGAGATGAGAGAGAGAGAGAGAGAGAGAGAGAGAGAGAGAGAAGAGAGAGAGAGAGAGAGAGAGAGAGAGATTTATCTGATTTTCAGATAGAGGGTCAAATGAAACCTGTTTATATTGTCAAGGAAATCAACAGTATTATTTAATTTATAGAAACTAAATTGATGAATTTTCTTAAAAATTAGATAGTATTTACCTGTTTCTTGTTTTCTCACATATTTTATCTTTTGCCCTAGACATAATCTCCTTACACATTTCTGTTCCCTAGGTATGTTTAGGATGCTGTATTCTTTTCTATTTAGGTATAACTGTCATTAAAAGATACCCATGGAGGTATTTAATTTAATTGAATCAACTTATCAGAGTAGTAATGACTTGTTCTATCTTCCAAAAAGAAATTAAATTGACAAGAATATTACATGAGATGCATATCAGTGAGTTATTATATGCAGCATGTGAAAGTCTGCATAAATTAGAGATCTAATGAACAAACATGTAATTATCATAATTTTAGTAATTCTACTTACTTTATTTTACCTTAACTTGTAAGTTGTTCATCCACAAAGTGTTTGCTATAATTTTAACTGTCCTCATCCAGCATTTGAAGTTTCTTGGGCAACATAGTTTCAAAAGATAAATATGGAGCTATTGTAAAGAAGGATATGTGTAAGAGAATCAGAGAGTCGCCAGTTCAAGAAAATGATGGCTCACATGTGTCAACATTAGCAAAGGCATTAGTGACCAAATTCCAGCATGAGCTGAGCTCAACTTAAAATGATGAGTTGTAAAACAAACTTAAATTGGAATAGGGGCCGAGGCATGAATATAACTCATCAGATGAGCATAAACTTGGAGCTGAGCTATCTAATCTCTCATGTGTCCAGCCAGAAAGTTTCAGATCAGATGTTCTTCTATATATTTTACATTTATCTTGTGTTCCTTGGTGTATATTTTTGATAAAAATCATTATCGAGAAATACAATAGGCATTAATTGTTTATGACTCAAAACAATGTGTAAAACCTAAATCAGGTGCAAATGTTCCTACAAATGTCTCCCTCTTACAAAATATGAGCTCCCTAATAGAGCTACAAAGAAGTGATTATAAAGTGATACATAACTGTATCAGTGGATCAATCAATGTATCAATCAGGCTGGTTGGCTTTACTCATAGGGAGGTTTGTTTTTTATGGGAAGATATTATAAATGTGTAAATATAAATTATTTCTTAGCTTTCATTTAAAGCCTGGTGCAAAAAGTTTAAAAAGAAATTATACAAACCAAATGAATGAACCCACCAAATCTTCCTTTATATTTAATTAATGTCATTTTTGAATGTTTTTGGAATTATCTATGAATTCTAGTCACTGTACAAGTCATTGCTACACCTATTCTGTAAGAAGTCCAAAGGCAGAGATGTTTTTAACATTGAATATCTGAGTCAGAATTCCAAAGAAGAGATGAATAGAGGTCGTCTCTCTATGTTGAGAGAGTCATGTTCTTTAGTATAACATCTATAAAAATGCTTTGTAGTTATGGTGACTGTTTTGTAATCTTTAATTTAATTCATCAGCCTGGGATCAAAACATACAGAATCTATGATTTCCCCAAAACCATGGATGTATTATGATCAGAAAATCAGAGTGCTCATAATATAAAATATGAATTAAACAAAACTATGTTTCATTCAAAAGTGCTGTGCACTGAGTCCTGAGAATTAAGCAATAAATTGGTATCAAACTGGAAAGCTGATCAGACCCTTTGCTGTAACTCCAAGTGCCATATGAATTAGTATGATAATTATTAATTAAAGGACAGAAGAGGAGGATCAGTAAAACAACTACTAGAGATGAGCTGTTATCCAAATGAAATAGATGGCACTTTGAAAATACGTTGTTAGCCTTTATTTTTATGAAAATAGATAATCTCTAAGAACAATTTGAGTGTTGGAATTATGTATAGAAATATGAATGATATATAACACTAGATTTGATTGATGTAAATGTAGAGAAAATATGGGTACATAAATTATACTTTTAAATTATAAAAAGCAGACTAAAATTCCTAACAATCAGAACACCTAAAGGATTTTTTTAATGTAAAGTTACCTAGAAGACAATGAGTCTGTATACATGAATTATAAGAAATCAATAATCCCAAAAACTTACTCACTTAATAAAGAAATTTCAAATTTCTACCAAATTCTGTGTTTTATGAATGTCCTAAAATACTGAGATATGTGTTTTTAAGAGAAAAAATTAGGATTAATAAACTTCTCAAAATATTCTCTAAGATTGGTGTCCAATAAGGCACTCACTCCGCATCCATGAATCCTCTGGGACTGCATCCATGTTTTCCTACTGATGTCCATTTCTCTAGAACTACTGTGTAAGAGATAGCTTTGGTTAATGGTTCAAATGAAACTATGTAGTTACCAACTGACATTAAGAAGCTGGCTTATTCATTAAAGTCTGAATATCTAAAGAATATTTAATGACTACAATCAGGTATATTATGTAGAATACTTTCCCTTCACATTTCATTAAGATGTCATAACAGAAAATAGAGTGTCTGGGTAACCTATAGTACAGACAGCATATCTGTTTAGACTTGTTTCTACTCTACCTCTGTGTCAACCTATGGCTGAGGAAAGCAATGGAAACCTGAAGTCATATGCTGTCACTAAGGTAGAGTATGTATGAGGAAGAGAATGTAAAGGTGTAGATGTAGATGAGCCAGGGGGAGGAGAGGATCTAGAAGAAGTTGGTTGAGGAGAAATTGTAATCACAGTATAATGTATGAAAAATGTCTATTTTCAATAAAAACATGACAGGTTCATCTCTGTTAGAATCAACACCTTAATAAATCACATGACGAATGTTATTACCATGGGGTGTGTCCTTTTCAATATGTTCTTTCCCCACATTTCTTCAGCTTGTAATGACATATCTAGTGGGATCTAGGTTGGTGGTAAATCTTTTACCTATAATGATCATCAGAACCAGCAACAATATTTGTAGTTGTGCATATTTCTTTAAGCCACACATTGTATTTTCCACTTATGTCACTGTAATTCAGCAAGTTTTAATGCTATTCATCCATAATGCTGGTTGTCAGTCCTATTCTTTCATGAACTATCACATTTATAGCACATTTTATGGCAAAACTTTAACAGTGTATATGACCAATCAGAATAGACACTTTTAAATATAGTGTGCTTGTTTCCTTAAGAATCTGGTTCACAAGTGCTTATTAAAGACCAGTAATAATTAATCTTTTTAAAACTTATGGTGGGAAACATTTGCCTGAGCAAATGCTCTTGACATAGGTATGCTGTTGTGGTTTCCATCTTGAGTGAAATAGCCAGCACATAGCTTACTTAGAAATGATTAATGTGTATGGTCACCTCCAAGTACTAAGAATCTTGACTAATATGGGAGGACTTTAAATTATTTCCCTGGAAATGCCAGAGGCATCATAACTAGAAGTAAATATTAATTTGTATGTGCCTGCTCAAGGGTGTGTGTATGAACATTGCTTACAGGAATGTACAAGGTCTTTAAACTTGCAGCTGAGTTGAAATCTTAGCTTTTGTAATGTGTGAGTGAGTGATAGTTGGTTCTTCTTTGCCTCATTACTTCATTGATGATAAGATGCACATGATGTTTGCCTTTGAAGCTTATAAACAGATGAGACTTATAGATGCTGCTACCCAAAGCCATTGTCATTCTGATTAGAAAGTTCCAGGTGCACGGGAAACATCTAGTGATTATACTCATTACAATTCATCAATAATGTCATTAAAATAATTAAACAGTGTATTTTAATTTGATTTACTTGAAGAAGTGAGGGTATACAAAGTTAACAACTGTCTCTTAATTATTTTAAGAAAAAATGTCTTTTTATTCTCTTTATTTAAATTTTGGCTTATCAACTGGAAAAAATACACATTTTTCTAGTGTGTCTCTTTTTCCTTAAAGCATCATTAGTCAAGGTGTGGACATGACCACCTATGACCCATCATCCAGTCTCATCCTGTAAGGTGGTCTGGCAAGATGGTAGAACTGTAAAATCTCTTCCCTAGGGACACCTCTCCCCTACCACCTCCCCTTTTGTTGCCCTTTTATCCTTGCTTTTGTTTCTCAGTCTTGAGTTACAACATATCTGTGATTGGAAAAAAAAAAGTGAGTAAACAGAAAGCAATAAGGGGCTAGTACAGAACATAATGCCAAGTGGCCAAGCATAGCAACATAAGAACATTTTTTTTATAGCTTCCTGGCTTTGGTTACTTGTGGAAGGTAAGTGTTCATAAGGGACTCTCATCTCAGCCCAAGTACTATATTAGTAAAATATATTTGTCTGATTTTCACAACGAATTTGGCTCTTTTCCTTAGCCTATTGAAGATGAGTTACCAGACCTGAATTGTTGGGGAACAGAGTGTGAATATATATATATGAAACCTGGGTTCAACCCTAAAGCACTAAAAACTCTACAAGAAAGTTTAATATGAATCATCAAATGAAAGGATCTTAAGCAATATCATGGAATACATTGAAATAATGTTTCCATGAAAAATACTTTAAATCTTTGTTTCCATAAATTTAAGAATAAGTAGGTTACATTAATTTGTAAAAACATTACAAATGTAACTCCATTCCCTATCATTCTAGGACTTTATTATGCATATTGAATGTATACTTGGCCACTCCTCCCCAACCATTATAAAATCAAAGTGTTATTACACTCCAACAGTTTTTAAAAAAAAAATCCAATTTCAAGAAAAGTCTGAATGTTCAGTAAATTTTATATTAGTTGTGTTTAACTATCTAGATATTGTGCTCCACAAATTTAATTAAAATAAATGGCGCAAGATGTGAATATGTTACAGAATAATGGAATCTAAGTCAGTTTTAATGTGAGCATATTTCTCTGTAATTAAACATAATTATTTCTAATTGTTTCCTTTTTTCCTTTTACTTATGTAGTTTTTTATAGTTGATTTCCCTTGATTTGAGTCAGCTCTTCATTGGTGATTATGGATTTGGGTCTACTTCCCACTGGTTATTGAGCTTTTCCTGTGCTGAACCTGTTTCTATCTGATTATCCTTAGATTCCCCTGATGTGAACTTGATGAAAACGAGGTAGGGGGCATACAAATTGAAAAAAAAGTTAAAAAAAGTCAAGCTATTGTTGAAAGGAAACAAATGCTTATCAAACGCTGACTATTGTTCTGTATTTTCTTTCTTCCTGACAATCATGCCAACATCCTGAAGCTATGTATGCATAATGTATACAGGAATGTGTTACTGCATGTGTGTATATTGTTACAGTTTTTAGGACTTAAAATCTAACCATAAACTTTCCTCTTCAAATAGAGAGTATTCTATTAGAGTATAAAGCACAGAAGCAGGCAAATATGTAAAAATGGGTTGTGTTCTCTAGAGTGTAAACATCAGAATTATTATCTCAGCCCTGTGCCTTTGCATTCCAGAAATTTTTGAATACAAAGGGTCAAAAGTATTTGCTTTTGAAGGTCACTTGGAGAAATTGTATGGTGGAGTTGATAGACTGCGTGATATAAAAGGAGACAAAATATAGGGGAAAAAGTCAACTATAAAGCAATTTAGAAGATGTTGCTACCATGACACCAACCTCTGGGATGGTGAGGAGGAGAGTAGTGACAGTGACAGAGAGGACAGTTATGACTCCCAAAGCACAGTGTTTTAAGTGTTTTACTTTGTTTTGTTCTCTTTTACCTGATGTTCCTGGCATGGGTTCAAACTATGTCTGCTGACAAATGAATAGTCACTGAAGAATCTGTAAACCAGAAACATGTTTCCATTTTAGAAAACGAACTTTATTGACAGAAAACTGAAAAGGGGAAAAGAAGAAAGATAATGTAGTTAACACTCTGCATCTGAGTAAGCCCAGCCATGCTCTCATACCACCATGGCTGCAAGTCAGTTTTTGAAATATTAAAATAAGGTTTTTCTTGCCATTATTCTCCAAATAATAAAATACACCACTTAATGGCCCAGTATTGATATTGTACTAGAGAATGTAGATAATCTATGAATGACTTTATATATATAGGTGGATATATAGATGAGTTAAGTAAAAATGTTACCATATTGGATAAGAGAATTGAGAGACCCAAATTGGGGAAAATAAGCTTGAATGTACTCTAGAAGGATAATTGGATGAGTTTAAGTATATCTGGTAAAGGGAACAAAAGGCAATTTGGAAGGGACATAATGATCCAGAGAATTTGGAAAGACATTTGTGTCAGTATAGTTTTTGCTTATATTTAAAATAAAATTCTCTTTGTAAATATTTATTATTAGGAAAATCAATATGTATGTATGTATGTATGTATGTATGTATGCATGCATGTATGTATGTTTGTATGTATTTAGAGATAGGGTATAATTATGAAGTTCTCCTTGGAATTCTCTATGTAGACCAGGCTGGTCTAAGACTCACAGAGATCCACTTGCCTTTGCCTCCTTAATGCTGGTATTAAAGGCATGTGCCACCACATCTGGCTGAATATTTATGTTTATTTTATAAATTTACAATAAGCATATATGCTTCTTAGAGTCTAAACTGGTTGAAATAAAGATAGACTGTGTCTTAGTTTCTCTCCTCTTGCTGAGTTAAAAGTGCTATAACAATAACCTACTTAAGGGACAACAGGCTTATATTAGTGTACCGTTCACATATATGAGGCTCTCAGGTATCTGCACAATCAAACCACAACAGTACACATTCCAGCATATAAGGACTTCATCTTAATCTAATTATAGCTGGCAAGATCCTTTTATAAGGTCACAGTTTTCAACAGGCATAACATTTTAGAAGACACCATGTCTAACATACTTCCCAGTCCTTAAAGCAGGACACATAACCAGTTCTTCAATTTCCTCCACCAGTCTGTTTTCTGAGTCTACATATTTGGGCTTAGATTAATTGGTTCCATTTTAGTTGCCATTCAAGACATACTGTTGCCTGACAGATTTAACTAACAAGAAATTATCATACCTAATCATTACCAGATATATTTATTGATTAAGCTCAAACTACTAGAGCCCAATTTGGAATGAAGACTTCAGCTTTGTTTCTGGTTAATGATGATTAAAAGATGAATTCTACTCAACCTCTGTCTTCAGTGAAATAATAATCACTTAGGGAGGGGAAAGGATACTTTTAATTATCCTTTAGTAATTAGTAATGTGACAAGTAAACACCTTAACACTGAAACCTCATGATGCCCTAGGAGAAGACAGTGAGGCTTTAATTCTACCCTGGGCATTACTGTGTGTGCTAAAATGATAAAAATACTAACGAATGAGATATGCATTGAACAAATCTTAAAGAACACTTCATAGCTAGTGTCTTAGGGTTTTTGTTGTTGTGAAGATACACCATGACAAAGGCAACTCGTAAAGGAAATGCATTTAATCTAGACTGGATTACAGTATGAGGAGTACAGCCCATTATCATCCTGAAGCATGACAGACATGGTGTTAGAGGGTCAAGAGTTCTACACCCTGATCCAAAGACAGCAGACGATGCAGATTCCACACTGGGCAGAGCTTGACCATGTAAGCCCTCAAAGCTCACCTACACAGTGACACATTTCCTCCAAAAGGGCCACACATACTCCAATAGGGCCACAGCACCTAATAATTCGACTCCCTATGGCCAAGTATTCAAAAACATGAATCTATCAGGGCCAAAGCTATTCAACACACCACAGCTAGTAAAATTTATTCTTGGCAGAGACGCCTGATTGACGTTATTAAAGAGAATTGAATGGAAGCAATGAAAAGTTGTTTATGTTTATGATAAATGACTACAAAATGAATTTAGAGCTGGGGAGATGGATCCATGCTTAAGAGCTTTGGTTTCTATTCCAGAGAACCAAGGTTCAATTCCCAACACCTACTTAATGTCCATAAATCCATAGACTGTGTGAAGGCAAAACACCCCGAAAATAAAAATACAATGAAAAAATTAAAAATAAAAAATGTCTATGCCCACAGGATGGAATAGAATATTTCATTAGACAAGAGATGTTGCATATATCAAAAAGGTTGGTAGATGACAGTGAGAAGATGCATATTTCAAAGATATTTAGGAACACCGGGATACCAGGGAGTAGGGAATGTAAAAGAACATCAGTAGGCATTCAAGAGCTCAGATTTGGGTTGTAATTTATTGTGATGAAACCAACCGCAGGCATAAGAAATAAAGGATTTTTACATTAAACAACATTATCCTTTGATTTATCTTCATGTTTAATTCAAATCCTAAATAATATCTAGCAATTTCATAAGTGGCAACTCTCTGCCCTCCCAACTCTCATTTTCCTTCTACCAAATAATACTGCCAGGGAAAAGGTTTTGGTTTGGTAGTTGTATTGATTTACTATGGCTATGATAACAGTATACAACAAATTTGATAGCTTGGAACAATAGAAATTTTCAGTCAAAAATCCAGGTCTTTGGTTCTTTTTCTTTCTTTCTTTCTTTCTTTCTCTCTCTCTCTCTCTCTCTCTCTCTCTCTCTCTCTCTCTCTCTCTCTCTCTCTCTCTTTCTTTTTTTCTTTCTCTCTTTCCCTCTCTTCCTCCCTTCCTCCCTCTCTGTTTCTCTCTGTTTCTCTCTGTTTCTCTCTCTCTCTCTCTCTCTCTCTCTCTCTCTCTCTCTCTCTCTCTCTTTCTCTCTCTTAGAGAGCTGCAGCATTAGGAGGCTTGAGAAGTACTGATATAGCAAATCTGTCCTTTATATTTACATTTGGATTTTTGTAGCTGGGGTAATTTATATTTCCACCAATTTGAGAAGGGTCGAATAATTACTCAGGATGGAATGAGGTGTAATTTTCAATTTAGCTTTTATTTGCATTATCATTGAATATTTCCTCACATATTTATTGGCTGCTTGGACTCATTCATTTGAAAAGCAATTGTTCCATTTATTTCCCCACTTATTGATTCAATCATGGTAGTTTGTACATTTAACTTGTTGAGTTCTTTTTTTTTAATTTTATTTATTTAGTTATTTAAATCACATCGTAATTTACATATTTACACAGAGGTTATAAACACAAAAAGGCAGGATGTGGGGAAGGGAATGGCACCGGAGCATAGGTGTTCAGGGGGAGTACAGATACCTTTCAGAACAGGGTATCAGCTGGGTGTAGGTTAAGGGGACAGGTCTACCTATGATTCACTTGTCCTTATCTAAGTTGGTACTGTCCACCGAGGATGCCTATTTATAAGACCTATGACTACTAGGTCTGGTAAATTTCCACAGAAGCTGTCTGTTTACAATAGCTTATAGCCTTCTGTTTCAGTGTTTTTCCACAGAGACCCAAGACTTTGTGTTAGCATGTATGTGTGTCAGGCCTATTGCTAACTTTAGGCCTATGGCTGATTTTAGGCCTTTAGTGTATATGCAGGGCTGCTCCTGACATCTCCTCCCTTCTCTAAGTATAGAAGGGCCTTGGCAATTCTATTCTTGCAAAGGCGGGGATAGAGGCCTGACCTCCATTAATTGAAGGGGACCTTGCAATGGCTCTGATCCTCCTGTCGTTGTCTAGTGAGGCATGGGGGCCATACCCATCCTGATGTCTTTTTCCTGGAGAGGGGATACTTTTGACATCAACCCCTATGCAGTCAGGCTTGTCCCTCAGGGAACCCAGATAGATATTTTTAAGTTTTATTTATATTCCCTTGCAGTGCTTAGCCTCGCAGCCTAAGCAAGAATTCAGATCACCAGTCAGAGAGGGTTCTGGGTAGCCTCTCTCTCCTTGATCTAGGGGCAGAAGTCCCCTCTTTTAGGTTGGGTGGAGATGGGTTTAAGGAACACCTTGGATAAAGTAACAACCTCATCTTGAGTCTCGTGGTCCTCCATAGCTAACTTATGATAATATATCTAAATAGGTTTTGCTACCAAATTATCTATCTGTTGTATCACAAAGTTAGTCAGCCTATTTAAGGCCCAGGACCAAAAGAATCCGCAAAAATAATCCAATTAATTGTCCCAAGATGGGAGGAAGTGGGGTTGACAACCATGGAGAGGTTGAAAAACAGTCCTTGTACCAGCTCTCATCTTTCTCTTTCTCTCTCTGTCTTTTCTCTGGGCCTTCTCTGACCTTTTTCATGTTCTCTTTAACCATCCCTGTCTTGTCTATGTAAGGGCAACATTCTTCTTTAAGGGCTGTACACAGTCAAGAGCTGTACACAGTCTTTTCTATTGTAGAAGAGTAAATCAAGTCCGATAAAATCCTTTGCAATTTTTGGAGATCATTTCAGACATCGAAATGAGGGATTTCTTCAGATTAGTGATGTCAATCTCTAGCTGTTTGGTGTCCTTGTCAATGGCCCATCAAAGGTCTGAGTAGTATAAGTCTGGAGGCCAGCATCAGGATTACAGCTTCTACCAGCAGACATCACGGGTGTTTCATTTTTACCTGAGATACTACTTGGGTCAGAGCTCCTGGGTGCCCCCAGTTTCCTCCTTTCTGATGTGTCGTTGAGTTCTTTATATGTTCAGATCCTCTGTCACCTGTCTAATGAATACTTGGTAAAGATTTTCTCCTATAGTCTTAGATGTCTATTCATGATGATATGTTTTCTGCTTGTTGGTCAGAGAATTTTTTGTTTGATACAATCCCACTTATCTTTTCTTCTGATTATTTTCTGAATTCATGGGATCTTATTCAGTGCATTTCTGCTTATGTTTCAACATGCTGAAGTGTTTCCTGTTCATTTCTTTACCAGTTCCAAAGTTTCAGTTCTTTTATCCATGTCTTTAATTCATTTTAACAATGTATTCTTGTCACTAGCATGTGTTTGCCCTTGGTTTGAGTCTACATAATTCCAATTTTCTCCTTATGTACACGTGGCTTTCTTCCGAAATACATAAAAATATTCCCCCAAATGAAAAATGTGCTTTTGTCATGTAATGAAACATTTTTGGGAGATTTAAGGTTTCCCTAGTTAACTGAGGGTGATTTCATCTTAACCTTCTTTATTTAAAATAGCTTGATTTTATTTTTCTTTCTAAATAATATAATGAAGTGCTTTTCTGGAATTGTGAAATTCCAGTAGGGAAATGACAAAAGGAAAATTCTGGTGTAATTGACTGGCGTGAAAGTGTATGACTCCTTTTGAAGACATGGATAAGAAACATTAGCCACTCTGTGCACTGAGCAAATATTTCCTGAACATGATGTGGCGTGTTCTAAAGTAGTCAGTCAGGTACTAACGTGGGCACCAGTGGCACCTCAGTTTTTCTTCAGTCTGTGAACACTAACTTAAACATATTGAAAAGAGGCATATTTCAAAATAGTACTATAAATTAAATTTCTGTGCATCTCATAAAAGTTTTCTATAAGTGTTCTCCCATATGGAGCTGCTTAACCACATTATGAATTAATGAAACTCAAATGATAAAATGTGATAGAATATTTGAAACTGTAGTTTTCTAAATACTTTTATTTGTTTACTAAGAATATCTAGTTAAAAAGATCATTAGGCAGATTTTCTAGCCTTATACATTATGTAAAAACTTGCCTGACAGTACCAAAGGGCAATTAATAAACAAAAATTCTTAAATCCCCAAAGTCAATCAAATAATGTAAATTGATCAACACAGCTCCCATTTACCGTCTGGCTTATAGATCTTGACACCAAAGAATCAATATATCAGGGTTCATATCATAACTAAACTCAATTTGCCTGGCTTAACTGGAGAAGCAAAACAATCATATAGTAAGAGCCACAAACATGTCTACCTAGCAAGGTAAGTCCTTACATTTACTGAGATCAAGGTGCATACTTTATGCTAAGAAAGAAACATGGAAGTATTTTATTAGAATACTTTTATTCATTGCCTAAAATATTAATTCAATAGAAAAATCAAGATTTCAGATTATCCAAAGTAGTTTCACACAACTAAAATTCCTACTATTCATAATGCGAATTTGTAGCTAGTCGATACCATTTATTGATTAATATTTATATGTAAATGTTTGTATATGTATATTATCATTAGGAAATTATTTAATATTCTAATTCCTCAAAGGACAGAGAAATTAAGAAATCCCTTGCAGAGTTGAGCTTTATGTTACAGGTATATAAACTAAGATACTTGGGAGGCTGAGGCAGACGAGTAGCAAGTTCAAGGTCATACTGTGTTCTTATGAGACCCTGTCTCAAAATAAAAGTAATAAAAAGAGAACTGGGAACATATTTCAGTAACAGCTTCTTGTCTAACATGTAGAAAGTGCTCTGTAGTAGCAAACTAATGTGTAACTCATCTGTTAATCAATAGCATAACTAATGTTGGTTAGAATAAATTAGAGGAGAGCAACTAGTCTGTACATAGTAGAAGAAGTGATGAGAATGTTGTAGTCTATGACTATATGGCACAAAGTAAAGTCAAATGCCTTGGAGCAAGTTTTAACGCCTAATTTAATTTTCACAATTACACCATGAATTACAAATGTCCATTATCCTGTCTACTGATAAATTTGAGCCCCTAAGTATGTTCTAATTTGCTCAGAACGCCTAGCCAGCAGGTGAGTTTATATCATAATTTACAAAAGAGGCTGTCCTGGGCTACAGAGTGAGATCCTGTCTTAAACTGGCAAATAATAATAATAATTTTCTAATTTTGCTAAAATTATTAAAATATTATTGAATTACTAATAAATAATTATAAAGTGATTATTTTTTATTTTTCTATCCACTGTTTTAGATTTTTCTCTGTTCTATAATGAGAACATTTTAGCCCATGTAAAAATTAGCTAAATGTTCCCCTGTTTCACATTCAGTTTTTTTTTATTATAGAAGGTTAAATTTTGATCTCTGCAGTTTATGTCTATCCTCTCTGAGTCAGTTATATTGATGCTAATTCATTTGATTTGTTAAAACTTGGCATTGATATGAGAAATCTGCTCTGTTCTTCTTGTCGTTATCTTAGTGATTCTGCCTAGGTATGAACAAAATACAAAATGAGTGGAAATCAATACTATAAACCTGTCCAGTATTGGGTAGTTACTTGATTCTAAGTCCTTTCTCATCATGAGTATGTCTGGATTGAAAATATAAAGACTATAAAGTATCTATCAGTCATTAGTCACTGATGAACCAAGAATGTTGGTATCTGCTTGCTGAGAATGAAGCAATTTGAAAGGAATGAGATATGGATTTATTAATCACAGGTTGTTACAGAATGATGGTAATTAAGGATCATACAAAGGTAGAGGTTGATGTGGATGTCAGGATGTACATGCTGACAGGAGCCTGATATAGCTGTCTCCTTAGAGGTCTGCAAGAGTCTGACATACTCAGAGGCAGATGCTCACAGCTAACCATTAAACTGAGCATGGGGTTCCCAATGGAGAAGATAGAGTGAAGGCAGAAGGAGTTGAGAGGATTCGCGACACCATGAGGAAAGCAACAATCCCAACCAACCAGAGCCCCCAGGGTCTAAACCACAAGCCTGGGAGCGCTTAGGGAGGGACCCATGGCTCCAGTTATATATGCAAGGGAGCTATATATAAGTGGGAGAAGAGATCCTTGGTCCCATGAAGGCTGGACGTCGTGGGGGGGGGATACTCGAGGGTGGGGAGGTGAGGTACAGGGGAGGGTGGAAGGGGGTACACCAACGTGGAGGCAGGAGGAGGGGGGAAGGAATAGTGAGTTCCTGGGAGGGAGGGGGGAAAAGGGGTAAGGAGAGAACATCTGAAATGTAAAAAAAAAAATTTCCAATAAAAAAAAAAAAAAAAAAAAAAAGGATCATACTAGAATTTAAAAGCAACCCAATGTTATTGCATGAGTTTCTCATGCCTTCTTGCCGAACATTCTGAATCAATTCACAAGTTACACTGGACACCATGAGCATATTACATGGTGTGTTTTGAAATAATTAGATACATAACTTCATGCTTATATTATTATTACTATTATTAATTAATGAGGTTGTTCCCACTGCTCTCCAGTCAGCCCATGCCACCCCTCCCATGTTTTCCAGGCTTTAACTGCTTCTCAGTGAAGCAAGGGACAATTAATTTTACTGGAACCATTTAGTATAGTTTCTTAGTTTCCTGACATTCCAACGTCTTCTATAATAACATGGGCATTTTGATTAGTGCTTCAAAAATCTATGGACTCAAATTAGTAAAGCTCATCTCTTACTGTCTGTTTGAGGTAAATTCTGACATTGTGTGGTTTTCAGATTGCAAGCAAGATAATTGCTTGCAACATGCAGCCCTTATTAAACCTAATCTTAATGTTTCCCACCTATATCTTAAAGATATTTTTGTCAAGCCGGGCAGTGGTGGCACATGCCTTTAATCCTAGCACTTGGGAGGCAGAGGCAGGAGGATTTCTGAGTTCAAGACCAGCCTGATCTACAGAGTGAGTTCCAGGACAGCTGGGGCTATACAGAGAAACCCTGTCTCGAAAAACATTTAAAAAAAAAAAAAAAACAGAAAGAAAGAAAGATAAATTTGTCAGATACTACATTGGGCCAGCTTGAGATTATCATTATAGTGCTGTAAATATGGAAGCAATAAAATGTCTTTATTTATTCTTCTTAGCTGTTCTTTTCACTTTTTATTGGTATTTTATTTATTTACATTTTAAATGTTATCCCCTTCACAGATTCCTCTCCTCAAAACCAGTATCCCCCCCCCCTCCCACGTCTCTATGAGGGTATTTCCCCATCCGCCCACCCACTCTTGCCTCAGTACGCTAGCATTCCCCTGCTCTGGTCCTGAAGCCTCCACAGGACAGAGGGGCTACTCTTGGAGTGATGCCTAATAAGCCACTCCTCTGCTACATATACAGCTAGAGCCATTGGTAGCTTCATGTGTACTCTTTGGTTGGTGGTTTAATCCCTGGGAGCTCTGGAGGATCTGGTTTGTTGATATTGTTGTTCTTCCTATGGGGTTGCAAAGTCCTTCAGCTCCTTTAGTGCTTGCCCTATCTCCTCCATTTGGGACACCTGCTCAGTCTGACAGTTGGCTGCAAGCATCCATCCGCATTTGTATTGGTCAGGCTCTGGCAGAGCCTTTCAGGGGACAGCTATTCCAGGTTCCTATCAGCAAGCTCTTCTTGGCATTAGCAATAGTGTCTGGGTTTGGTGTCTGCAGATGGGATGAATTCCTAGGTGAGGCAGTTTCTGGAGGGCCTTTCCTTCAGTTTCTGCTCCATTCTTTGTCCCTGCACTTGTACACTCAAATTATTTTCATTCAAAGCATCTCATCTCTCAAAGTTATCCTTCCTCCTATTTTTGATGTAATTGGTTTTCCCTTTGTTTGAGTTAACACTTCCATATTCTTCTTATAGCTTCTAATGGTTTTGCTTTATTTTAAATTCTGTTCTTTTTTGTTTCGTGTGTGTGTGTGTGTGTGTGTGTGTGTGTGTGTGCGCGCGTGCGCACATGCATATGAATCTAGGTCCTCCTGCATGTTAAGCAAGCACTGAATTATTTAGCTATGCTATAGCTCTGTGCTTCTGTTTTACAGTGTCATCTTGGTAACCACAAGTTATTTAAGTATTGTGTTAGCCTAGACCAGTCATACTGCTCTATTCCCTGCTGCCCCAAATAAAGATGAAACCCAGCTCCTTGCTATCTAATTTCCTCCATAGCCCACCTCAGCCTCACTCTTGCAGCTTTAAGTATGGCTGATATTTGGGAGTTGTATTTCATTATTCCAGTTTTTTTTACTTTAAATGTTTTTTTGGTAATGGTTTACTACTTATTAGTGCCTTATCAAATCATTGTGTGTGTGTGTGTGTGTGTGTGTGTGTGTGTACATATATGTGTACAGCAATCAATGTTATATAAGAAATGAAAAAATGTCCAAAAATCTTCATTTTCTCTGCAGCCCCTTATTCAATTAAATATATGGTTATTATGTTATTAATGAAGAAACATGTTTTCCAAAGAAGTTTTTAAGTAAAGTGAAAGTAAATGAAAGTTTATGGTGACTATATTTTAACCTTTCTTATTTATATTAAGCTTTATTTTCTTTCAACAATGTAATTAGTGCCCAATAATTTCATTAGTGCCCTGACCATTAGTAGCTAAAATGTGGTCTCTAAAGTTACACTACTCTTGCTCAAAATCTAGTTCTGGTCTTTTTCGACTGATTTTGATAGAATTTCAATTTGGTCTGAACTCTTTCTCTGTAAAATGGGAAGAATGATTGATTAGTTACTGCTGAAATCATTACATAAATTAAAGTGGCTATAGGTGCACACATGCCTTGTACAAAACAGACACACATGGATATTATAGAGTACGCCACTTTACTGTGGTCATGAACATCTCCTAAAGCTTAGAGTTCACCCCCTTCTATTTTAGGTCTTAGTATTGAGCTGATCTGATCCTGAGACTATTTTCTTTCATTCTTTACAGTTAGGAAAGTATGGTAATAAGAAGCAAAGATGTAAATGAAACATGCAATTTTCAACACTAAGTAAAAAAATGAAACCTAACTCGTTTACTAATTCACTCACTAATTAACTAACAACTAACTAACTAACTAACTAACTAGGTTTTTCCTCCACTCTAGATTTCATTTTGGGAGTCTATTGTTTAAAATACTCCCCTTGGTCACCACATTCTATTCAACTATTCCATCATTTCATTGTTGGGAGGATATTTGTCTCTGCCTTTTCAATTGTTACTTGTTTTCAATTACATATTAAAAATATTTGCTCTTTGGTTCATCAGCTGAGATTTAGGTGTATATATGAATCTGAGTGTGTGTGTTGTATGTGATATAGTGTGTGTATGTGTGTGTGTGTAGAAGTTTGTGCATGAACATGTATGTCGAAGACAGAGTTCAATCTCCTATGTTTCTTTCAATCACTCTCCACTTGATTTTGTGATGAGGTTTCTCATTGACCTTGGAGCACACAGGCTAGACAACTGTCTCCGACGTCTTCCAGGCTTGACTTCTTCAACACTGTCAATTAGGCAGGTAGTTTCTGGAGATGGAACTTATGTCTTCTATATTTGTGGACATGAAATCATATTCCAACTGAACTATTACCTCAACCATCCAACTAAGTTTTCTTTCCTTTTGTTATTTTAACACATTTTTCTCATTTTTTATAATATCTGATATTTCCGATATACTATTTAATACTTCATGGAAATGCATAGCTCCGGCTCTTTCTGAAATGATTCAGCATGATCACCATACACTTTGATGTGTTTTATTTTCATCACCTTATTTTTTCTGACTACTTTGTTAACAATATATGCTATAATGATACTACTTAATATCACTGATATTAAGTAATGTTTGTGATATTACTTAATCATCTTATGTTTAGACTTTGCTTTGTTGCCAATGTGGTGGCTCACACATTTAATCCCAGCACTCAGGAGACAGAGACAGTTGGGTCTCTGTGAGTTCAGTGCCAGTGTGATCTACAGAGCAAGTTGCAGGACAGTCAAAGCTACACAGAAAACCTCTACTGGATAAACAAAAACAACAAACTATTTTATTTTGTTTTGATTTGCCGTTGGGTTTCAGCTTATCACTGGAAAAGACAGATTTTTCTCTCTGCTAATTACTGCATGTAGCTCTGAAAACACAGTGAGGTGAGACACACATAGCAGCTTTATTCATAGTAGCCAAAACTATAAACTAGCTTGAAATAGAGAAAAATTGGCACTGACTCTTTGATGTATCAGTTGATCCATCCAGTATTCCATAGCACCCATGAGCCACTGCAATATCTAAAACCGCTTGCCTGTGTGCATTTCCGTTTCTGAATTCCTCCTGTTTATTGTCTGATTTGATCTCAAGTATTTTCTTGATTCTAATAAATATTTTTCTTTGCCATTATTAGCTTCAGATTCATTCATTTCTCTAGGCAGCACTTAAAAAAATCCACACTAAAGAGAACTCTAGAATATTTCATCTAAGCTGCTGGTTTTATAAAAATGTTATTCTTGAACCTTTTATTCCCACTTTGCTAGTATCTGTTTAGTAACACTCAAATATGTGCATTTCTTTAAAATTGGATCTATAAATATGGCCAAATTGTAAACTGGAAATTTTCAGTACTACCCAGTCTGTGTTACTTAATGATCATCCTTTTAATACGAAGCAAATGTAGCGTATTTACCTTTTTTATTAGTACATTCCTAGCTCATTTGTTTCTTCAGCTGATTATGAGGAGGCTATGGCCTCATATGCTATTGATAATTCTTGGATGAAGCAATTTTGTGGATATTAACTTAAATGCTTCATAAAGTTTCTTTCGTACAAATAAAAGGATGTTATTTTATCATCCCATTTTTTTTTCATCTTGTCATTGTTTAGAAGTCGATTCTGCTAGGTTAAGATCTATCAGGGCAGAATAAACAAATAACTTATTTTAAACCCGTGGTTCTCATTCAAGCTGTGTGGTACATAGCACATCTTCCTGTGGTAATGAGCTGTTAAGGAGCCTGCTAATGGCAGTTTAGTAGCTGTAGCTAAGGATTTCCCTACCAATAAATCCTGTTTCCTTGGTTATTAGACAGAAATCCTTGCATAGCCTCTGAGCTCAAGTGGCACTGATTAATGGCCACAGAAAATAAATACTGTTCTCAGGGAGCAAACGTAAACACCCCATAACACCATTAAAATCCAAGGCAGAACCTTAATATTCTAATGTGTTTGCAAAAATATAAAATAATGAAGGAATATGTTTGACTGTAAAAAGCCATTAGATTTCGAAAAGTTAATGGATGCATCTTATCTGTAGAAAATAATGCAAGAGTTCTTTTTTTAACCATTTTGCACATAGATTTTGAAATCATAGCCTGAATGAACTATAAGCTAAAGAAAAAATGTTTAAAAACTTCTTAAGGTTACTGGATAAACATTAAAGTGAATTCTCTGGACCCTACCTTTTTGAAAAAAGCTAATGTTTTACATAGACTGAAACTAAAATTTATATATTTGACAGACGTTTGATACTTAAAATAAGATAACTTAAAAGGTTTAAATGTTTAATTTTTTGTAATAAAATGTACATGACACATGTTATTTCTTCTTTGCATGTGATAAACAATCGGTATTAGATTTAAAGTACTTTATTTTCTTTTTCTTAAGAGTAAATATTAGTGTTTATTGTCTTGCTTGTTCTTTGACTATTTGCATCTATTGTATTGCTAGTTCCTCAACCTAGAACTGACCTTAATACTTGCATGAAATTAAAATGATATAAAAGCAAAAAGGAGGAGGAGGGATGGGATGGTGGTTTATGGGGGGAATGTAAATAAATAAAATATCCAATAAAAAAAAGCAAACCAAAAAAACAAAAACAAATAACAAACAAAACAAAATAAAAACTGGTAAATATTCTGTTTTTTGCAATATCCAAAGTTAACATTTCATGACATATTTGCCTTGTTTCCCTTTTATATAATTGAATGTGCATTCCTAATATATATATATATATATATATATATATATATATATATATATATTTCTAGCTTTTTTGACTCTATTGACCACACACCCACAGTTTTATAAATTTCTTATGAATAAATGATTAGGAATACTGTATAAAGCGATTCACTGAATAAAGTACTTACAAATAAAAAAACAGAACATAGCTTGGCCATATTAGCCACACAATCGCTTTGCTTGAGCTAAAATCTATATAGCTCAGTTAATTTCTGTAGTGTCAGAATGGCCATTTTGATGCCTTGTAATTTCACATAGGGTTTACACTTTCACTATCAATTACATTTTATATCACACATCACACATACACACACACACACACAGAAGTTCAGTGTCAGAGTTAAAAACAAAGAAACAATTAGCCCAGCATCCCCACTGTGTCCTTCCCCCTCATCTAACAGTCATCTTTCTCTGACTCCTTTTACATGTTATACTGTTTATGTGCATACATGGATAAATTATAGGCTAGGAACTACAAGGATGGAGAACATTTTGCTTTCTTTCTGGGATTTGGTGTCCTTAAACACTATACATTCCAAATCCATCCATTTTCCTAGAAATTTGTGTTTTCACTTTTCTTTGGAGATGAATAATATTCCGTCTTTCACATGCGCCAGATTTTCATCATCCATTTATCTGTTTAAGGACAACTAAGTTGATTCTATTTTCTTGCTTATAGCAGTAAATATGGGGCACAAATATCTCTATGATAGATTATGGAGTTCTCTGTGTATAAGCCTAGGAGTAAAATAACTAGGTAATATAGTATTTTCATATTTATTTATTATGAAACAATGTTTCTCTATTTAGCTCTGCCTGCCATGGAATTCACTCTCTAGACCAGGTTGGCCTTGAACTCAGAGATCTGCCTCTGACTCCCAAGTACTGGGATTAAAGGCATATGCCACACCTGCAAAGTGATTTTTAATCTTTTAAGGAACCTTTAACTGATTGGCATAATGGCCGAATTAATTCCACACCTCCTCTTTGTCCACATCATCTTAAACATTTTTGTCAGATTTCTAGACAATCTAAGCCATTATGACAGAGGTGATATGCTATTACACTCTTGTTTTATTTCATTTTTCCAGTGACTAGAGAAGTTTAGCTCTTTTAAAAATACTATTGGCCATTTCTGAAATTCTGAATTACTCAGGTTTCTCCCAGGTTTCTACTTGTAAGTACACACAAGCAGACGTGCACTTGCATAGCTATCCCCCATTCAAAAATATCAGTGTACTATCCATTCATAGCTACAATTATCATATAAATTAATGTGATTAATTTCAAAGTAGTAAACAGGGATTTGGGCTATGTTCGGTATTTTTTCAGCTCACTTCCCTCCCCTGCTCAGCGTTTTATGATAAAGTCTTGGATGCTCTTTTTCAAGTCATCCTCAACTAATTGAAACTAAGGCTTAATCCAAACCTTGAAAATTTGGGTAAAGATTGTATAGGCTGTGTGTCCATCTACTCAAGGAATGTTGTACTATTGTGCTTTGTATCATGTCTTAGGAGCATGAATTTAAAAACGCAAAAAAATGACAACTCATAGGAAATTGATTTATGCTAATGATTTTTAAACTAATTAATTACAATTACTTATTTTATCACAAAAATCAATTACTTACGTATTCTGTCACTTTAATTAAGGCAGTCGATAAAATCAGATGAATGGGAAGCATGAAGTTATATAGGAAAAACTAATTTTCCTATTTAATAAAATCTGCTACAGGTCAAAACTGAATAAACTCCCAGTTATTAAATTCTGGTAAAAATCTAATTATGCCCTTATTGAAAGATTTATTGTAGTTCAATTAAAATTTTTTATAGAAATAAAAGTTTGCAGGCATTTCACAGATGATGACTAAACATTCTTCCTATAAAAGTTTATTGTTGGCCTTAGAAGAGGTTTCAGTGGGTAAAGGGGTTTAATCGCATAAGCATGGAGACTGTTTAATCCCCCAGAACCCAGGTAAAGGGGGCATGGAGAGCTGACTTCATGAAGCGTTCCTCTGTTATTCACTGTGCACTGAGGCATGTGTGCCCGCACACATATATCATGTACATTTGAACACACACACATGCACAAAGACACACACAGATAAAAAGATAATAATAGGTAATTTTTTTAAAAAAATTAAATACATTGTTAAATAAATGTTATCTTGGCCTTAACTAGAATTGTTAGAGTTTTATTACCCTTTAAGTAAAATACAGTAGGGCTGGAGAGATGGCTCAGCCAATAAAGACTAGGCTCACAACCAAATACATAAGTAAAAAGTAACATAAAGGAAAAATAACAATGACTTAAAATTGTCATAATTTACAATAAAATATCATATGTTATATGCTACTGTAAAAATAAATATGCATATCCAATAAGAATTAATTTAATAAATAAATAAACAAACATTTATATCATGCAATGGACACAGGGACTTGAGGCATTATGATTATGTTAGATTTTTGAAAATTTAACACAATTGTTATAATGATAAATATATGAGATTGCCCAACAGTCTCTTATAGATCTCCAAGAATGAGTGTCATAGCATACTTAGATCCAGTAAACAAAATTCTCTCCCATATTCCAAATATATATTGATTGATTGTGTTGACTTCTTGATTTCAGGTCAAGAGGTTTTACACTGGGAACCAAACTTGGAATATTCAAATTCTTTTAATCTCTGAATACTACTTTCTGTCTTACTTGGGCATTGCAGTATGTGACTGTGCATGAATACATATGCAATAATCATATACCTTTTAGAACATGTGAAACAATCATGAGAAGATTCAGAATTTTTGAGATGCATTGGGTAGATTAATGATTGTCAAAATTATGGCAATGTATAATATAGATAACATAGCTACACAGACAGTATCTTCTTGGCAATCACTAAATCATTAAGTTACATTTATTCTCAAAGAATAGAGAAGCAGAAACAACTGTGAGAACAGAGTAAAAGAGAGAAATAGAGACAGAAGTCTTTAAGCACTGAGCTCCTGCATGTATGCAGAGACTGAGAAAATATAGAAGAAACATTAAATCAACATGTAAGTATGGCCTGTCAACACAGTAACTAAGGGAGATATTTTAAAGAGTGCTTAATAGTATTTACAGGTGCTCATGATCAGCATAATTTGAATTATTTTAGATATGTGTATCTTAACATATAATCTTACTTTAATATATTTAACATGAAATATACATTATTTTAAGTGTTAAAGCAATGTTATATACTAAAATAAATTATTCTTTTCTAGAGGTTATATGATAAGAAAATTTCCTATTTCAAATATAAGATAGAATTTTATTTACTTGTTCTAAGAATGATATCATATAGTTATTAATATATAAAATACATGTCATGCTTAAAGAAGTTTAAGGTGACTTAGAATACATACTTACGTGGTCATTATCATGCATATTCACACACTATCACCACACAATCAAAATTGCAATCTTTTTACTTTCTCTTTTCCTTCTCTTTTATTTGGGGGGTGGGTGGAGGTTAAAGGGAGTGGGTGAGTGGGTAGGGGTGGAGCTGGGAGGACTGGGAAGTGAATGGGATCAGGGTCCACTGTGTGAAATTCCCAAATAATCAGTATAAATATGATGTTGGGAGCAGATGTTTGCTAACACAATCTCCTTAATATTAACATGTTATTTATAGTAAATCACCATGAATAGTTAACAACTAATAATTTGTGGGGATACAATGGAGTATATCAATCTAGGATCTTGACAAGTGTCCAGTCCATGTAGATTATGTTGTTCTAACAAGGAATATACTTGGTTATATGCCAACCCAATAAAAATTCATATTCCCCTTTTAAACCAAGTTTTCAGGAAAGAATTCTTTTGGACAAAAATAACTATACTGAATCCTAAAGATCCTCAACAGTGGCTGACTTGGAAAATGCTTAAATACACACTCAGAAGGAGAAATCCAGATAATTTTTATTTTACACTTCACTAATTTTATCATGTTTGGCAAAACACATTTTTATCTTCAGTTTTATGGAAAATATTTTAAATATTCATAGTCTTTTGGGGTGTTTGGATTTTGTTTGAGAATTCAGATATGGTCACTCATTTCAATAAATTGACATATTTTTACTCTCGAGTACAAGTTTCCTGAGGCTTAGAAGATGTTTGAACACTGAAACAAAATATAAACTGTAATTAGATATAGAATTAGTTAGTGTAGCTGTCATTGACAAGTCAAAAGTTGACTAGGAGGATTTGCAGTCCTTCTCTGCCTAGGTAAGACTAAAACGCTCATTTACACTCTCGCAGCTAGTACTACAAAGAAGGGATTCTGAAATATCAGACAGACAAGTTGATGAGAGCCCTCCTTCCTGTGGCCCTCTGGCTGAAGAGGCTGCATGCGCAGACCTTCTGTTTCTCTTCCCACTGACATCTTTCACGTAGCTATAGCAGATTCAGAAGGACAGCAGAGATGGTTAGTACTTGTAGTAATGTCTGCTGCTTAATCAAAAGTGATCACATGTGACAGGACAGCAGCTGAAACCTCCTTTTGTCTCTTTGGCATGCAAAGTCCATCTGAGGCTTGGTGAAGTCTTTATGTCTCTCACAGTGATTAATTGAAACTGAGCAAGTATGACCGTGAAGGTGGCCCAAGGGAAATTCTTGTCTCACACACAGACACTACAGGAAAGCCTCTCAGACCCTGTGAACAAACCATGTGAAAAAATACCTTTTACTATACAAAGGAGTCAAAAAAGAGATACCAAGCTAAGGACTGAATTAGAAAGGCACATAAAAGGCTAATGTCTGTGAAGTATTTGTTAAAATATCACACACTTAAACAAATACTGCAATGCCTTTTTCACTGAGAAAATATGCTCATAGCTTAGGGAAAATCTTAATTACACTTTAACAGTGGATGCTTTCAATTTCTAATGGGATTTCTCTACTTAATTAAGTTATGGTAATATATCCCCAGTAGGCATGACCAGGAAAAATAGGTAGCTTCTTTTGCTGTTATAAATGTTCTGATGGAATTGGAGAGATGGCTAAGAACTATAGCCTGCTGTTCTTGCAGAGAACCCAGATTGATTCCCAGCACCAACAGCGGGGATTGCAACCATCTGTATTTCCAGTTCCAAGAGATGTGATGCCTTCTCCTGTCTTTTGTTGCCATGTACAAGGTACACAGGCATATATCAAGGAAGGACACAAATACACATTAAAAAATAAAATAATTTGTCTTATGAGTTCTCAATTTTAAGCATTAGAGAAGCATACCCATTTCTGTTAAATTTTGAGAATTATTTAATGTCACAATACATTCTATACCAGTAGATACTAAATATAGATGATTATTAAAATAAATTAAGACAATTTGAGCCTTTGGTCTTATGAAAATTTTTGAATTAAGCAATTTTTAAATTTATAAAGAGATGCCTAATCTTAAATATTAATGGCAAAACTGAAAGAGACATTCTAAAATGTATCTAAGATAAATTTCAAGTGATATTTAGAAGATTGAAGTTAAATAATAATAATAAAAAATTGATATTCATGATGATGATGATGATGCTGATGATGAAAAATAATTAACTTTAATATTATCTCTTGGCAAAAATAAGTGTTGTTCTTAGACATCTATGTTTAGGTTCCATTCAGGCTTAATTACATTAACTGTTAAGAAGACAGGGTAAGTATCACTCAGGGTAAGGGACATACAACATAATAGATCTCTAATAACTGAACTTAAGGAACATTCTTCTAAGGATGATTGACATTAGTTGATGAAACTGCATATGCAATGCCTTTCCCCTAAATTTCTACCAGGCTCATTCAACCGCAGTCATTCAGCCCAAGTGCACACATGTACTTTAACTATGGTATAGTACCGAGAAGGTTTTCTAGTCAAGTCTCAGGAGCTGGATGAAGTCATATTGCAATTGTGATGGAAGGGGTTTGGGCTCACAAAGAAGCATTTAAGGTGGTATAAAGACAGGGTTTGCCTAAGATGTAGACAGTCTTTTTGTAAATGCCATGACACGCACAGCACACTTAATAGCTATCAGGAACTTAATGGTTCTGCATGATTTCATGAAGACTGAAACTAGAGTTAAGAATAAAAAATGAAAGTATCTTAAAATATGCTAAATTTAGCTAATGATGCTAAACTTAAATTTAAATCATATGAGCAAGAATGGAAGGTCAATGAGAAAGGATACATTTATAATGGAAAATTTTTTAGCTGAATATAGTGGTACATTCACATATAGTCAAAGAATTTAGGAGGATCACAAGTTTGGGTTGAATTTGTGAACTGTATATGTGCATTTTATATGTCTAATGTTTATTATATATTCACATATTATATCCATATATATGATATCTTAGATTATATACCCCAACTTGTAAAATATATATTTAATATATTTTACAAATTATATAAGCTGATATAAAATATTTTGTTCTTGTCTGACAATAAATCTAGAAAATACTAAGAACTATGAAGGATCTAGTAAGGACAAGGCAATGCCTATTTGACCCATTCTCAGATATCTTTCTATTGCATGGTTTCACACTGTTTTCTCCTGGGATGTGGGCTGTGGTCCATAAGTTCTTTCACTACTCATGTTAGAAAATTCTCAGAATGTCTGACCTGAAAAGTGGCAACGCATTCATATTAGGCATTGAGATTTGAATTTCCAGAAACTTGTACACAATCTTATGAGGTATATGGAAGGCAAGTAATTCTTTCCATAAGATCTTTTTGCTGCCTGGCTATGCCTTCTATGTCCTATTTTCGCTGTTTCACTCTGGCTGAATTCCAGTCATCTGTGAGATGTGATACCTGAGCTGCTGTCTGGAATGTGCTTTGAGTTATAGAATCTTAATAGATGTAAATTTTACACCTAGAAGCTAGGAACTGATAGAAACTGCTAGACTGACAGCCAGTTATGTGTGCTTGTTCAGACGTATTGACTGAAAAAAAAAAAGTACAGTTGTTTGGATAAGAAAATAATATGTATGCTTTACACCATCAAGCCAAGAATTAGATTCCAAATGAAGCCTTCTACATACTAGTAGACCACACATGTTAATATTGCACTGTTTTGAGTTAGTAAAAATTTCTTAATGTGGAAAATTACAAGCTGTAAAAACTAGATATGTTTGATCATATTGAAAGTGATGCAGAGATATAAACATTGAGACAATATGTGTGTTTAACTTATTAGCTTTGCTTATTACTTACTAATATTAAAAGCAGTAGATGGAAATATATGTGCCATTAAAGTTATAAAAATGCAAGTTCATATTCTCAATGTGTAACATAACATACAGAATATAAATTTTAGATACAACATTCTAATTGAGTCATTTTGTTTTCTTTGATCTTCCTTTCTTTCCCCTCATGTAATTCTCTGGTTCTGTCCCTTTTAATCCTTCTTTATCTCCTTCCCTCTCTCCTTCCCTCCCTCTCTACTCTCCCTCTCTCTCTCTTCTCCCTCCCTCTTTCCTCCACCATCTCCTTTCTACACCGTCCAGTTTTAAGTTATTTTCATCTCCTCTCCACCTTCTCTTTTTCTTTCTTCTTGTTGGTGTTATTTTGGGGGTTGGGGGGAGATTTCTCTTTTTTTCACTCTAGAAACTACCTTTCAAATATATAAGGAAGCACGACTTTTTAATTTTGTCAGAATCTTACTTTCATTTCTTGTGCTTTATATTTCTACATTTTAAATTTAGCAGTCAGATACCCTCAATGATGCTTCTCTAGGGCATAACTTGTATGCTCCAACTTCCACTGTGGTTGTATATCCAGGAAAATAAAAGAACATTTTAGTCCTGAGTTTGTCAGTGTTCTGTTTGTCCTCAGATATCATGAGTACATCGGCTGAGTACTAAAAGCTTAAATGGCATGGTGGAAGATCAACTGTTCTGTATTGAGAGTTACATGCAAAAGAGGTTTGTCTCCACCGCTTTATTCATGTATTTACTTTTGTTTAGCTATATTAACATTTTGGTTATTTTCTTCAGAGTTCTGTACAATGCTATAGGCTTAGCAAGAACCAAGGATCTTATTGTTGTGCAATGGCAAATTGTTATTTCAATTTGTCAGAGTGATAAGATAGCTTTCTAGGGGTATTGTTACTCTTTTATTGGAAGTAAGTCAAATGCTGACAATATGGATAAATGTTTTGAGGCTGCTTGTAGCTTCCATAGTCCTAACTATATAAGCCTCAGGGGTATTTCATTAAGTGGATTTTTTTTTTATAAAATGAAATATACATTTCTTAGACATCATACATTTTGCCACCCATGGAAAAATACACTTGGAACTTTTTCACTAAACGTTTATTCGAAGTTCTACAAATTTTTTAGTAGTTGACAAATTCTGATTGTAAGTAGGGTGATAAATTCATTTATGCGTAAATGAATTAGTGGGAATCATGAGCATGCATGCCAGTATTTTCTACATGTTTCATTTATATCGTGGTCATAATTTCAGAGGTCATATTTACCCATGGATTACTGTTATTATGAATAGAGAAGGACATTCAACCTTAGAGATGAATGATTCTATTTTGCACTAGCTTCATTCTATGACTTCACATCAAGAAATGAATGAGAGTTTTCTTTCTGAATGAGACATTTAAATATAACATGGGTGGAGTTAAGAAAGCAAGTTCAGTACCCTTTAACATCATATTATTTATCTCACTCAATGAAGCTCAATTTTATACTTATTTACTTATTCAGTTTTATTTTTGAGACAGACCTTGCTTTGTTTCTCTGGCTGGCCTTGAATTTGCTGCACAGCAAATGAAGATCTGGAATTTCTGATCTTCCTGTATTGCGGGCATATACCACCACACCCAGTAAGAATAACAGTAATTTTTTATTAGCAAAGAATAGAATGCCATTAAATTGTCCCCTCGATTAATAACCAATATGTCTCAGGGAACTAGTTCATCAAATACTGGGTTAATACTGTATTTGATCCCTTCTAGTTGTAGATATATAAAATATAATTGTTGTCATTGGAGGAATTTCAGTGCAGAGTCTAATCTAATGATGTGGCATTATAAAAGTGGTTTACCATATGATATTGATTAAATAGAAAGAATATTATGTATTTGATATATTTTAGAGGTTTATAAAGAACAAATCAATCACTAAAATATAAAATGAATCTATAAAATAACAAGTTCAGGCAACTAATGTACCAACCTTGATATGTGTAAAAGTCAATAAATATAATTTTGGATGGTAGATTTTTTTTTAAGTGATAGAAATGGGCTGATTATGAAAGAAAAAATGCCTTCTAAAGAATCATAGTAATATTTACGAGATTATGAATTAAGTTTGTTACATTTTGCTTGAAGACATAGTAAAGACTCACAAAACTGAAGACTGCAAACATTTTGCTAGAAGCTCATTCTAATTAAGGTAGGCTAGTTGGTAAATATTTGTCTCCACTTTCTGTGAATAAGAATCTGGAAGCATGTCTATTACAGACATAGTTCTGTTGAAATCGGAGATAAGAATGGGGATATAAAGCAATTAACTTTGTAAAGAAAATAGCAATTTATCATAGAATTTGAATTCCTAGAAGAAGAGATTGCTGGTCAAGTCCATGCATTGGTTTAATTTTATAAAATGTGTTTGAGATCCACCAAATCACTTCGATACATGGGAATAGTAACAGGGAGATTTCTTTTTCTTTTTGGTTTGGAATATTTTTACCTCATATGTACATTATACCACACTGCTTGTATTATCCCATGTTATTAGTCTTTTTTTTTGTTCTTTAATTTATTTTTACAGTCAGACTTTATCCCCCTCCCAGTCCACATTCTACACCTCCTCCCCCCTGTCTTCAAGAAGATATCTTCAGCCCACCCCATTTCTTATGGCTTTGTTTTCTTATATTCACCAAACCTGGATATATGATTTTTACAAATTAAATCCAGATGTAATAAAAATTCTTGTAAAAGCATATATTTTAGGCAACTCATGTGATAATGTATTCCTAATTGTGTCTATTGAAAAGTAATGAATACTATTTAAAAAGTCATTTATAAACAAGTAAACAAGAAACAAAGAATGTATCAAGAACAAGCTATCCCTGAGAGTGGCCAAAGAAAACATTAAAATATGGATATAAATGAACTTACACTTAAAAGAAAGGGAAAAGAAGAGAAGAAGGAATGGAATGAGAAGCAACTGAAAGAGAAAAATACTAGTCTTAGTTGAATTGATGACATTACATTAGCTACATTCACATAAGAAAAGAAAACACGAACTTTGTGTGCATCTACTATTGTGAGCAAGAATCTGGAAAATTGAAGCTATGCCTCAAACAGTCCTGTTGAAGGCAAGTAGAAAGCTACATAATTCTACAAAATTCAAGATAAAAACTAGCTTGTCACAAATGAAAGAAATTGATGCACTTGTAAATTTAGAAGTAAGACAGCGAGCAATTATATAACCTTTACACATGTACAATACAAATTATGCTGTAAGTTTACAGTATTATTTCATTTATCCTAACAGCTACCATATATGGTGTCTAGACCTTTTTTCCCCAAAGGATACTGAAGTGTTGCATGATAACTCCAGGAAACACTGGCCCCTAGCTCATCTTGACCAATGGCTAATCTACCTCTCAAGTGTTCAGTTAATTTATTTAACACAAATGTTAAAAGAAATGGACTCAAATGCAATGCTTCCTCTTGTGTGTGCTCAATACACTCTCAGCTCCTTGTGAGTCTAATTAATCATAAATCTAGTAAAGAACTGCTTGGCAGATAAGAGCTTCTATTACTAATTCTGAAAATAATTAGTTATGTGATCTTGAATACATCATTTTCCCCATATTTTTTCTACACAACAAAAGATATGGCCAGTGTATTAATTTCATAGAGCTTCAAGGAAATACTGAAAAAGGTATAGCTTTAAAAAGTAGGAATACTTTGTCTCAGTTATGGAGGATGAAAGTCTCAGATCAGGTGGTAAGCAGGGCTAGTTCTCTCTGAGTGTTATCATCAGGATTCAATAATTTCCTTTAATTCACATGCAGAAAAACCAACCCTGATGTGATAAGCCTAGCTAGAGTCAATGGAAAGTGTTAAATTCTGACTATTCTCCCCAATGTATATAATTAGTAACTTCCAATTGAAACATGAGGGCACTATCTCTGGTCTCTGGAAACTGGTACCATTGCTTTTTGACATCGGATTCAGTGTCATATTCCTAACCTTTTTGGACTGTAAGCCTTGAGCAACAGATGTATACCTTTTATAAATCACCCAGCGTAGAGTATTTTATTATAACAATGAAAAATAACTAAGCCAATTTCTCTAACAAAGTCTGTTTCCCATCTATAGCATATCAGTATTTCCACAATAGAAACCAAGATCTTCCACTTCTCACAGATAATTAATATAAAGAACTGTATTGATAACTTCCTTGATTTTCATCTTGGTGCAGATTTAATCCTTGCTTATTTTACACGTTTAAATAAATGAAGAAATTTGTTGATTGTAAATGACTTAAATGCTTGTGTTTATAGTTTTAATTAGCCTAAAACACTGATACTTTGAATAAAATGTCAATATTTACTTTCTGGTTTTTTTTTTTGTTTTGTTTTGTTTTTGTTTTTTTTTGCAGTTAAGATTTTAAAATATCCATGATGCAGACTCAATCGACCCACAGATTGGTACATAGAACAAAATAATCATATGTCTTTAATACCTGTTGCTATTTTCTGTGGCATTTGCTTGATAAACTATCAAAATTAACTAGCTATACAAAAATGACTCTTTGATGCAAACTGACCAAACTCCAGAGCTATGCAGAGTTTCTATCTCAAACAAAAGGGTTTTGGTTCCCTCCTCTTAGTAATTGGAATGGTCATCTATCCAATTAGTCTTTCCAGAAGTGCTAGGTCTACCTTACTTTAGTCTTCTGTATTTATTATACAACAGTATTTTTTAAGGCTCTCTCTGTATTTAAATGATTCCACTTCATTCTAACCCAGTGTATTTGCCTTCACCAATGTCCTTGCTATTCCCTGTGCTCTTGGTAGAACCCCTATTTTCCTTATAGCTAATATTTCTATTTTCCACCCTTATCTATGCCCTTAACCACTAACCATCACATTCCTTGTTTAACAGCCGTCTTTAACTTCTTGGTTCTGAAATAAATAACACACTCCTCAATATCAAGTAAAAAATTCACAGTATGCCAAAAATTACAAACCACATTGAAATATAAAAATCAAAGCCAGCTAATGCTATATGCCACAAGCATTTCATAGCATAGAGATAAATAGGTACTAAGGAATACTAAAATTGTTTTTTTTTTATTACTTATGCTTTTGTAAGGTTAGAATGACATTTTTTACAGGACAGAAATCAATGCAATTGTTGTAAAGAATTTGTTTGCATTTCTGTGGGCAGGACTCATTTGCTCCTCTATTAGCAACACATAGTTTACATTGAATATCAGGAATTGGCAAAACAGTGGAGCCAAAGAGAAAGGCACTCAGGTCTGCAGAATTAAAAAGCCTGGACGACTCCATAGGAACACATCATACTATTCCGAAAGGACTCATGGTGTCCCTTTCTCCAAAGTTTCTCAGACTTTACTTCAAAGGCAATATATGCTATACCCCTTCTGCAGTTGATGTTCAAGTATTTCCTAAAGTAATTCTTTCTCTGTTCTCAATACTTATAAAGATTTTTATGGTGTGTGTCTGTGTGTGTGTCTCTGTTTGTGTGTATGTATGTCTGTGTGTGTATGTTTCCCCTGATCTTTTCCAGTGGGTAAAAATATCATTTTCTCAAATCAGGGTCTGTGAGATTTGTGTTATGTTAGGATGTTTCTTTGGCATAGTGTATTGTAGTGACATTAACACTTACTAAATTTTAGTTGGCTGATCATTTTCTGAGTGATCCATTAGTTTGAAATTGTATGGTGTCAGTGACTGTCTCTTTTGTAATATGTCTCTAGTGACCTGTATGAGGTACCCAATACCTCTTCATTTTTTTAGGATGAAAAAGCATTACATTATCTTTATACCTATATTTATCTTTGTGTCTTGTTGGAAGGTCTTGGCATTTTAAATATAGTAACAGTAAGTGATAGCCTTTTCTAATTATATCAATAATAAGCATTTATTGATTATATGTTATATATTCTATGTTATATGTAATAGAATATATATAATCACCCAGTCTAAGTAGATAAGTTAATAAAAATTGTTTCACTTTACTCACAGTGAACTGAAAGGGCTACTGTCATAATTTCTTCCACTCAATTACAGTTCTCAGGTCACTGTTGGCTGTTGCATTGTTTAGTAAGAAAGAATTCAAGAAATATCAAAATTCTCCTTTGCAGTGTATCCAGCGGCAAATGTATCTCTGCATTGGATGTCAGAACTGGGCACAGTGGTGGTACTAGAAAGTGTGATATCTTCTGTGCAGGCGTGTGCAAGTTGTCCACAGAGATACATGCTGCAATGTTGTGGCTGCTTCAGAGCACAACAGGACCTTTCAAACTGAGGGAAGGGGAACATGAAAACATGGTCATGGCAGGCTTCAGGGAAAGGAAACTTCTAAGAATCATCTCAGCACAGTCTGTAATTAGGGTGGGAGCCAGAGGTTGAGGGGAACTCACTTGAGTGCCCTGTAACACTATTGGGACATATAGCTGTAAGTCAAGAATCTCAAGTAAATTTGGATTTCAAGATTCATTCTATGGACTGAGAGGTAGCTCAGTTGATAGAGCATTTGCCAACATACACAATGCTTTGGTCTAGGTGCGCTGCTCCAGGCCTGTAGTCATCACTCTTAGAAGGTGGAAGCAAGAGATTGTTTATGGCTACACAATGAGGACAAGGCCAGCAAGAGACACATGAGACAATCCAAAAGAAGGGAAAAGAAGACAACCACACAAACAAATGAAAAAGTATAAGTTTTACTCTAATATTGTCTCTGTGTTAAATTTCGCTATTTATGTATCTTTGAATTTGAAATTAAATTAGGAAAATGAGTAAAGCCACCATGTACATGATTGACCCTGATACTTTCTCTGCATACGGTTATTACTTAAAGCAAGTGTGAAGGCCCAGGATGTGTCGTCTAGGCAGACATTCTTCAGCTCACATCAATTCTTGTCAGTTTATATTTGTTTCAATAAAGTGGTTCTCACATATAAAATAGCTTTGAATTTTATCTTGCTTAGTATTTTAAAAATAAGTTTTTTTTAAAAAAATTTTCAGAAAGCCTTGAGTTGGATAGAAATAACACACTATTTAGGGAAGAAAGCATCCCTGATAGCATGCATCAACCCTTGGATATTATTCAACTATATTACAAGGTGAAAAGGCTCTGATAATGTATTCAAGTCTGACAAGAAAGCCAAAAGAAACTGAGATGATTAAAAGCACTGATAAAATATAGATTTTCATATGCTGGCTTTAATTATGACTGTTGACACCACTATATAGTGTATCCCAAGAAATGAGTTAAGAAAGCATGTGGCCCTCCAAATTTGCTTAATTGCACATAAAGCATTTGAAAAATAGTTTATGGAGATGTTTAAAGTTATTCAATAGTATACACAATTTTTCATACATTATGGTAGATATAACAGTGAGTTTTTGCAAGTTTATTTTGAGATTGCTTGGTATTTTCAGAAAATCACACAACTATAAACCATGTAATCTAAAAACAAAAGCACACAATTGAAAGGCATGCCTCAAAATATTTTCACTGTTCCCATATGGGTGGTTTTTAAGAAGGTGTGCGTTAGCTAGTGACTCACTCATGGGATCAACTATAAAGAGGAGGAATCTCACTTGAATTGTAATGCTTTTTAATTTTATCTTTCCCTTTAGATTGTTGGATAGGAAAACTTTTGGTAAATGTCGAATGGATGTTTGAGTCTTCTGATCTATTATTGTAGTCATATATATGGCTTAGAAATTCATAAAATAAAATCAAAAATTTTTCCTTTAGAAGCAATTTTACAGATAAAAGAGTTCAAATATATGAAGTATTCCGTTTATAGTCAAGCTTTGGATTGTGAACCGATGAATTCCTATAACCACATATAGTAAGTAGTTCACTGTATGTAAAACTTATTATATAGCTTATTATAGGTGAGTGTTTTGGTAATATCTGTCCTATATAGCTTCATTTAATAGGAATTTATATATGCTTCCTAATAAAAGAAAGTTAGCAAGTACATATAAAAATTTGAACAAATTCATTAGCATAGTTATTTTATATTAACATTTGTTAACGAAGCAATGAAATGAGTAATTCTTAAAAGAAATCCTTATCCACATTCCATCAGTAACAATGTTCTACAAAACTGAGGATTATACTGTATGGAATTTAAAACATATATATGTTTTAAACTATATATATATATATATAATATATATATTATATATATGCATGGGCAGATGTATGTGGGGATGGATAGTGCATGTATCTATGTGTGCAGAGGCCTGAGGTTGATGTATAGAGTCTGGAGTTGTTCCCTCTTGTTCCTCTACCTTACTATTTTTGAGGTAGTATCAAACAAAATTCTTTTCCTTTGGAATGTGAACCTTAACCAATAACAGCAGATTCTTCTCAGCAGCTCTAAGCTGAAGTCTGAGTTAAAGCTTGCTCCTATCCAGTTTTCTCCAGGGATCATCTGCATTCACTAGAAGCTAAAATAAGAGGCTAGCTATTACATTCACCCAGCATGGACCCAAATGACAGTCCTCTTCCTGTGTAACTGAGCCATTCTCTTAGTATTCTGTTTATGTCTAAGGTTACTTAATAAATATAGACTTTATTTACACTTTGAGTATAAAAGTTATAACATGAGTATAAAAATATAGTATTCCAAGTAAACTGACTTTATATGCTCCATGTATTAAATAGATGTGCTTCTTATTTAAGCAAAAGGTCTGTTTGTATAGTAGTCTATTGAAATCACAAATAAATACTACTACAGATATTAAAGTATCTTTTACACTTCTGCTACTCTATCCAGCTTTATTAAAGAGAATTATAAACTTAATTTATACTCTTCTGTAGTAATAGTGCCCAACTATACAATATGTGTTTTTCAATATTTTACTCTGTTTTTCACTAAAAGAGGAAGACACGGATCATATAGGGTAAGAGCTTACATGCTTTCAAAGACTAATGTTTGCTGTTGGAGTTAAGTGTGAATAAAGTTAACTACCAAATATAGTTGAAAGGAAAATGAATATCAGAACAACCAGGTCTCCTTTGTTACCTAATTCAGGGATATTTTACCATTTCAAAACTATTATAATTCCCAATTTAGCATAATTTGATTTATGTGCATTCCTATATATATTATCGATACTTGAGAGATATGTAAGTCTTTTAATCACTATCGACATATAAAAGCATTTAAATAGGAGATTTGCTTTGAGTCACCAAGGGAAAGCAGAATTTACTATTCTATCTTTGTTATGGAGTGCTGTCACCCACTTCATCTCTGTCACAGAAATCCAGAAGGAGAACAATAATTCACCACTAGGAACAATGTGGAGTATCTCTTCTCAAGCTGTTCTAATTTAAATATTTGTCATTTGAGTAAATGAGTTGATTAAGTAGAAAGATCTGCGATGTTCTCACTGTGTAATGATCTAGGAAACAATCCTTTTATACATACATTATTGAAAACAGAAATCAAAAGAAAAGAAGCCAGTCTTTCGTAAGTCTGGAAAGGTAAAGTCATGTGATACAGCAAATGACTTTGATCAAGTGTCATGATTTAGGGAGAACCAGTTTATCGGAGCATAAACCTGAAGAAAAATATTCAACTAGATGTACTGTTATCTGCACAATGAATTCCTTGGTATAGTATAATTTAGTATAGTAATGCAATGTATTTACATCATGTCTACTCTCTGCTCTGAATTTCAACTCCTGCACATTTCTTCCTCTATCACTCTCCCAACTCTCTTTCTCTGTGAATCATTTATTAATAACTTTAATTTTAATTTACTTTTGGTGAGAACTTGATTAGGAACACTTTTGAAAATATGTATTAGAGAAATTTATATACCAGAATCAGTTGTACATGCATAATTAGAAAAGAAGTAAAGACTGTAAATTGTGGAGTGCATTCATGGTGATCTAATGTCTGAATCATCTAATGATCTAATAAATATACATCGAGTCAATTATAGTTGTAGGTAGTAAACCTCAGAGAGGGGCTGGATAACATGGCAACCATGACAGACTTCATGGCTCTTTTACTTTTCTGAGGTGAAACAGGCACTTAAGTAAACAAATAATTATGCATTTCATTGATGATAACAGTGAAACAGCATGGAGTGAATTACAGGGATTGGAACTGACATTGATCAAATTGTTACCTTCTGCTCCCGCCTTCTTGGCCATGGAAGCTGAAAAAGTGTCGGGGGAAAGAACTAATACACAGATTTTCTTAAATTAATACATACACACATACATATACACATACACATAAATACATACACACATACATGTACACATGTTGTTTATATAATAATATGGTTACACATAAATATATACATATAAATATATACTTAAATTAACATATTGTCAAATAATATTCATAATTATTTGATGAGTAATTTTGCCCTAAATATGACTAATGACTCCAATAGTCTATCCAAATGAAAATCAAGGATTACACTTTGCACTTGTCTGTGGTTGATAATAGCAGTTGCTTCATCAAAGTAGACTTATTTTCCCTGTTCAAGTAACTTGTATATAGCTTCTTTACTAGTGGTGTTTTTTTTGTGCTGACTACTTCTCTTCCAAGGAGGGATTTTTCTGTCGTGAGCTGTTGCTAGTCTTATTTAGGAAGTCACAGAGTTTCTGTGAGTTCAGATATATATTAATCATGTTGTGTCTGGAAACAGCAGTGTTCCAAAAAAAAAAATCATTCACCACCTTTGGCCCTAACAGTCTTTCTGCTCCCCTCTTTCACACACATCTCTGAGCCTCCTCCAGGAAAGGGGTGTGACAATTGCATAATATCCAGGTCTCCATTCTCAAAGCCTCTCACTCTCCTTTTGTTGTTCAGTAATTTGTCTCTGTTAATTACCATGTACTATGAGATGTAGCTTCTCTGAGCTGAGTGCTCAATTGGCCTATGGATATAATAATATGTCTTCAGGACTTGTTTTTATTTTTATATTAATTAATTCAAATATTAATAATAGGCTTTCCACTAGGCCAACAACTTATCTAGCCCTATGTTCATGGTCTCATTAACAATACCATGCATGGATTTCATCTCATGGAGTGAGCCTTAAATCCAAACTTTAAAAGATGGTTTGTTAGTCTCCTAATATATTTGCTCCTATTGCATCTTGCAGCTTATTACAACTCAGAAGAGTCACAGAAGTGGGACAGGAGCAGTTACCACAAACCAGACTCCATGTTCCTTTTATTTTCTTCCAGTTATATTTTTAGAGTAAAAAATCATATTGATTGGTTAAAGAAGAAAGGATAAAGAATTGCAGTTTGTAGTGCAGTTAAAAGTGGTTAATGTTATACCTAAAATAATAAAATGATGAGAAAAATGAAATTAATAAACATTATACAATCTACAATTGACATTTTTTAATATTTGTGAATCTTACCATTTCTCGTTATTTTGTTAAGGCAATTCTTTGAGATTTCATATACACACCAACTTTTTAACAACTACATTTTCTATACATTTTCTATATATGTTCTATATTTAATAATATGTGAACAACAGTGTTCCTATTGTTTTAAGAATTTTGTGAAATTCCTCTCTTCTCTCCCTGTCTCTCCTGTCTCAGTATCTCTGTCTGTATCTCTCTCTCCCTCTCTGCTTCTCTCTCTGTTTCTTTCTCTCTGTTTTTCTCTCTCTGTTTCTCTCTCTCTCTCTGTTTCTCTCTCTCTCTGTTTCTCTCTCTGTTTCTCTCTCTCTCTCTCTCTCTCTCTCTCTCTCTCTCTCTCTCTCTCTCCCTCACCAGTTCAAGAAGACAGTATTTCTGACAGAAAAAAATCTGCTTTAGTATTTTCGTGTGAATCCATGTAATTCTGAAACCCTCATGTTTAATTTTAAGATCTAGAAATCTCACTTCGCCTTTAGATTTAATAAATCTTCATAGTAAATTCCTGAACACTTGATTGTTTTTCTGAGGCTAGAAGTGGAATTGAAGTGTTCTAAAGGTCAATATGCAGATAAATGCTTTACAAAAATGTTCTTGCCAACCTGGCATCTCAAACAGATGTTGCCATCCAAAGACAGATATGTAGCAACCTGGACTCTGGGATTTCTTTTTGGTTCTATCCTCTTAACTAATATTGTACTGATAACCAGGAAAGCTACAGGGAGAGAGTAAATAGGACAAATGCCACAGAGCACTCAACTCCTAATCAGTTGCTGTGTGTGCTGCAGTCTGCAGGGTAGACTACTGCACTTCATGGTATGAGAGAATGTTTCTGCACTATAGTGAGAGAAAAAACAGCTAAATATGTGCCTGGTGGCTCTAAGGACTAAGTGATTATTCCAAATACTAATTATATTTGAATTTCTTAAGTACTTTATCACTGAATGAAAAAATCATGTATGGCAAGAGGCATGTGGAGGTTTTGTTTTTATTTTTGTTTTTGTTTTTGTTTTTTTTTTTTAGAAGTGGTTGTGTTGTGGGAGTCTAAGATGGGTAGACATTTTAGGAGCAGTCTAAACTATATGTAACTGTATTTCTCTGTCTTTATAACAAACAACTAAACCTTCTCTTGGAAATTACTTTTTGAAGGCTATATCTTAACAATATCATAGCTAAAAAAGAATGACAAGATACTTTGTGAAGTTGGGATGAAAATGTCGACTTAAATTTGTTTGTGCAACTAGCTGGTTTGAAAATCAGAAGCCTAATTTCCATATACTCAGAACTGTAATGTATTTACACACAAGAGTCTAATTTCTATACACCTAGTTCTCTAATGTTTATACATGTACACAAGAGTCTAATTTCCATATACCCAAGACACAAGGGCCTTTTTTATGTTCCTTTCCATTTTAAGACCAAGAGGGGCATATATGTCTCATAAGAAGAAACTTAAATTTTGGGATTTTTTCAATTGAGTACTAACCTAATATATATTAAATATAACAATGGATATCCTTGTGGGCTTAAGATGTACTTTGTCATAGGGTCTCATGATTTGTCCTAAAATAACCCCGAACTTAAGATTTTCCTGCATAAACTTAACCAAGTTCTTGGTTAAAGGGATGTTCTACATATAACATCTAGCTAAAAAAAAAAAAAAAAAAAAAAAAAAAAAAAAAAAAAAAACTCTTTATTCTCTATTATTATCTTTTCCAGTAGCATATAAGTCACAGATATTTTTTAGATTCCAAACACTTTTATAACAGTTTAACTTCTGTTTTACTTTAGCATTTTAGATGTTGCCATTGACTTGTTGGCCACAAATGATATTGATATTTTTGCACACCTGATTTTTATAATGATATTTGATATCTATGAAAAAATTAACATATAACTTTATATATAAAAGGAGCAAATGTCTCCCATGAAACCTACATATTATTGAAATAGATTTAATTGATTTAAAGTTAATTTCATTTTGATTACATTTTGACAATGGAGCTAGGAATGGTTCATTCATTTCCAATGACTGCTGTGCATTTTGATTCAATTAAGCCCTTGTGATAAAAATTTGCTTTCTATGACATCCAGCACTTTATAAAAAAAAAAATAACAAAATAAAACAAATGCTGAGTTTTTAGCTATGATAATATATGTAAAATATTTCAAATCCATGAATGAAGAAGGAATGAAACCAATTAATTAAAACTGTAGGGAATTTTTATGGAAGCAATCTGTGATTAAACACAAAGCTTTATCCAGTAGCAATTAAGTAAACGTGGCCTCGGGTATCATTCCTCCTTCCCTAGGAAGGTGTGCTGAAAATTTGGTTGAGTGTTACACTTTATTAGAGATTTATCTGCTTTAATTGATTCAATTTGATTATAAAAGTCTGATGGAACCACTGACACACAGGACATACTAATCTTACATGTAAAGTTTCCATGAATTAACTTTAACTTAAACAAGAGAAGAAAACATTACTCATCAGGGTGTTCTGCCCAGATGAGAACAAAATGTGAAAGTGAACAAAATACTTATAATTAATCATGTCCTCAGGGTATTTTCTCATGTCAATAGATCATTAAAAAGGATTTTTAGTTTAATTTAATAACTCTGTCTGGGAGTCCATTTTCAGTTTCAACCCATGTGCTTTGGCTGCCAACATGTTGATGTTGTTAAAGATAAGCTTTAATACAATAGGCAGGAATAAAAGTATTCCAAGGACAAAAGGGGTTAGCATGATGCAGCTATATATGCCATTCTTGAAGCTTGACTAAAATAGAAATACTGACCTCAGGCCATGGGTAATTTTATCAACAATATCTGCCACATCAATGCTCAGCAGAGCAGCATTCCAAGGACAGGTAAGATTCTGCACAGAGCCTTACCAACCTAAGACATAAGTGCATTGATTTTGATAATGCATATTCCACTATGGGTAAGGAAGACATTTTTAGCAGATTGACCTAAAACAGGTTCAGTATTGTTTATGAAATAAAAAAAGGGGGAGAGGTGGAGAGCTTTTGGGGCTGCTTGGCAAAAAATCTGACATGGGCCAAAGACAAGGAAATGGGCTACTTAGCAGAAATGACATTGGCCAATGACAAGAAAGTGGGCTTCAGGCAGGAATCTGACAGTAGTCTAGAAGAATGAAGTAATTTCAGGCAGGAATCTAAATTTTAGGCTAGAACAGGGAAGTAAGCTTCAGACATGAAAATGTCTTTGGGCTAAGAACAGGGAAGTAAGCTCAGATATTTTGGTCATCCTGATAAGCCCTTAGAAACAGTGATCACAGGAGTATTCATGGAACTTTGTTTATTGCCTTGCTTGTTCTTTGACTATTTATGTTTATTGTCTTGCTTGTTACTTGACTATTTGCATCTATTGTATTGCGAGTTCCTCAAACTAGAACTGACCTTAATACTTGCATGTAATTAAAATGGTATAAAAAGCAAAAGGAGGAGGGGAGATGGGATAGAGGTTTTCTAGGGAGGGAAAATGGAGAAAGGGGATTGTATCTGAAATGTAAATAAATAAAATATCCAAAAAAAAACAAAAAATCCAAAGTATTTGTAGGCCTCCATAGTAGGTATGGAAAATATTTTCAATATCAAATCAAATAAAATATTAGTAGAAAAGAATAATTCTCCATGCAGAAAAAATATTTCTTTTATTATTGACTAAAACTGAACCTTGATAATCTTTTACAGATATAAAAATGCATTTTGCTTAGCCTCGCAGCCTAAGCAAGAATTCAGATCACCAGTCAGAGAGGGTTCTGGGTAGCCTCTCTCTCCTTGGTCTAGGGCAGAAGTCCCCTCTTTTAGGTTGGATGGAGATGGGTTTGAGGAACACCCTGGATAAAGTAACAACCTCATCTTGAGTCTCATGGTCCTCCATAGCTCACTTATGATAATGTATCTGAATAGGTTTTGCTACCAAATTATCTATCTGTTGTATCATAAAGTTAGTCAGCCTATTTAAGGCCCAGGACCAAAAGAAATCAGCAAAAATAACCCAGTTAATGGTCCCAAGACGGGAGGAAGTGGGGTTGACAACCATGGAGAGGTTGAAAAACAGTCCTTGTATCAGCTCTTATCTTTCTCTTTCTCTTTCTCTCTCTGTCTTTTCTCTGGGCCTTCTCTGATCTTTTTCATGTTCTCTTTAACCATCCCTGTCTTGTCTATGTAAGGGCAACATTCTTCTTTAATGGCTGTGCACAGTCAAGAGCTGTACACAGTCTTTTCTATTGTAGAAGAGTAAATCAAGTCCGATAAAGTCCTTTGCAATTTTTGGAGCTCATTTCAGACATTGAAACGAGGGAGGGAATATAAATAAAACTTAAAAATATCTATCTGGGTTCCCTGAGGGACAAGCCTGACTGCATAGGGGTTGATGTCAAAAGTATCCCCGCTCTAGGAAAAAGACATCGGGATGGGTATGGCCCTCATGCCTCACTGGACAATGACAGGAGGACTAGAGCCATTACAAGGTCCCCTTCAATTAATGGAGGTCAGGCTTCTATCCCCGCCTTCGCAAGAATAGAATCGCCAAGTCCTTCTATACTTAGAGAAGGGAAGAGATGTCAGGAGCAGCCCTGCATATACACTAAAGGTCTAAAATCAGCCATAGGCCTAAAATCAGCAATAGGCCTGACATACATGCATGCTAACACAAAGTCTTGGGTCTCTATGGAAAAACACTGAAACAGAAGGCTATAAGCTATTGTAAACAGGCAGCTTCTGTGGAAATTTACCAGACCTAGAAGTCATAGATCTTATAAATAGGCAGCCTCGGTGAACAGTACCAACTTAGATAAGGACAAGTGAATCATAGGCAGAGTCATAGTGACCTGTCCCCTGAACCTACACCCAGCTGATACCCTGTTCTGTAAGATATCTGTACTCCCCCTGAACACCTATGCTCTGGTGCCATTCCCTTCCCCACGTCCTGCCTTTTTGTGTTTATAACCTCTGTGTAAATTAAGTAAATTATGATGTGATTTAAATAACTAAATAAATTTTAAAAAATGCATTTTGCTACTCTCACACACACTGTCTCCTGTCTGCCAACCACCCCTCATAGTCTGCCTTTCTCTCCATCATTAATTTTCCTATATTCATGTCTGTTTTATTTATAATTGTGGTCCTCTAATTGTTTTATGTGACAATGAATTTGGAAGCATCTACTGGAGTTTCACTGCTGAATATAGAAGAAAATGACTATGACTCCCCAAGAATTCATCAGTAACCTGTAGCTCAGTAGGAAGGAGTAGGACTCCATGAGTTTGTCAAGGATCCAAAATTTACTGTTGATAAGCCCTGTCTTAGGCAAGTCCAGTACAAGCCACTGCAGAGACTATGACCATGAAATGACTGTATCATTTCCTGGAGATAGCATTTGCAAGGTCTCTGCTAGTGTTCTGGCTCTTCCATTCACCCTTAGAGAGAATATATAATTGTTGACTTTAGGGCAGAAGCTGAAATATCGCTTATCTTTCATTCATCAGTTTATATAGTTTGGGCTGGATACTCATAGGGGTGCATGGCAGAACAACCAATTTAAGCTTTTCTCCCACCAGCCTACAAACAAATGAGACTTAGCATATGGTTACTTTATTTGGCTTTGACAGTTACCGTGGGGTAACCCCTAACCTATTTGTCTAAATGCTGGCATGACAACCTCCCCAAGGGTGTCCCCGAAATACTTGCTGTTTCTAATGATCTATCCACCCTCATGGCAGATTCCTTCTCTCCTCTTGTCCTCCCTCCTTGTCCTCCTGATCTCTCCTCTCTACTCTCTCTTCTCTACCCTTAACCAGGAAAGGCAAAACCCATCTACCTCTAATCCCTCCAGTAATCGACTGTGTCCAATTTTATTTAACCAATGGTTTTAAATCAAGAAACAAGGTTTACACAACAAAAGCTTCTAAACTTGAGAATTCACTTTTAGGGCTACCTAGTTCTTCAGGTACAGAATTTAGCATTACAATACATAGCAACAGACTAAAACTCAAAAAGAGAATATATTTAATAGAGTATTATGATTGAAAATTTAGTTCTTTAGAATTTATATATCCTAATTATTTATTTTTATTTTCTGGACAAGCATATGTAGCAAAAAAAACAATGTATTGGTATTTTTTTTATAATGTAGATTTCTCATGTGAATTCAGCTGTTTAAAACATACTTTAAATCATGCACAAGACCTAAAGGGACTAGAAATAATGTACTTACATTCATAAGACATCTAATCATAATAAACACTGAAATAATACACTATTTTTAGCAAATTAACTAACTCTTCATCAGAATATGATTAGAAACAATACCAGATAGGAAAGCAGACTTGTAAGTTAGACAATTTCCTTCCAGAACTGGCTTTTGAGGTTTTTTGTTCTTCTCATTCCTTTTTGTTTTGTTTGTCATTATTTTTAATTGGATATTTTCTTTATTTACATTTCAAATGTTATCCCTTTTCTGGGTTTTCCCTCCACAAACCCCCTATCCTATGCCCCCCCCCTGTTCTATGAGGGTCCTCCCACCTCACTGCTCTGGCATCCCCTACACTGGGTCATCAAGCCTCCACAGGACCAAGGACCTCTCCTTCCATTGATGTCTGACAAGTCCATTCTCTGCTACATATGCAGCTTGAGCCATGGGTCCCTCCATGTGCACGCTTTGGTTGGTGGTTTAGTCCCTGGGAGCTCTGGGGGATCTTGTTGGTTCATATTGCTATTCTTCCTATGGAGTTGCAAACCCCTTCAGCTCCATTTAGTCCTTTCCCTAATTCCTCCACTAGGGAGTCAGTGCTCAGTCCAATGGTTGGCTGTGAGCATCCACCTCTGTATTTGTGAGGCAATGACAGAGCCTCTCAGGAGACAGCTATATCAGGCTCCTGTCAGCATGCACTTCTTGGAATCTACAATAGTGTCTGGGTTTAGTGTCTGTATATGGGATGGATTCCCAGGTGAGGCAGTCTATGAATGGTTTTCCTTCAGTCTCTGCTCTACACTTTGTATGCATATTTTCATTATTTTTTATTGTTATTTTATTATGTTTATATCAGGACACAATTTCAAATGATACAGTTTTTTCCTCGAATATATGTAGGATAAAGCATCATGCAACCTATAAATGTCCAATCACAATGCTTAATACATGTATAATTATTAGACCACCATGAAAACCAATATTGTTTTATATGGAGTTTCTTTTTGTAGCCCTGGCTATCTTGGAATTTAATTTATTGTCCAGACTGACCTCGAACTTGAACTCATAGAGTTCAACCTACCTTTGCTTCAAGAGCACAAGGGTTAAAGGCATGCACTATCCCTACCCCAAGTTGTTCTAACACTCTTAAAGTAAGGTTTTAGAGAAGTGAGCATTAACATATATATATAATATATATATATATATATATATATATATATATATAATTTTTAATAATGTAATGTGTATTTCTTGATGTTAAGTTTATGAACATTTTAAATATATGTAGGGATTTGGAATAACTGTTCCTATTGTTTTTCATGAAAATGTGGCCATGGAATGAAACCTGGGAGGTTTAATGATATTTCCTTCCTTGTAGAGATAGGAGTCTATAAAGCATTAACTGAAATTTGCCCAGCATTTTATAATTTGTTGGTACAATATGGACCAATCTAAGGGACAATAAGAACCACTTTAAGTAGTCTCATAATATTCCTTTATTACTCAATTTATCCCTATTTATTTCCTCTTACTTTGCCCATATTTTCCATTATCATGGAATTACACCCTCACTGGGATAATGAAAGAATTCCCTTAGCATTCAGTTCAGCTAGTTCATCTTAAGCCATCCTCACATATTTTCTAAGATTCTTGACTTTAAAAACAGAGTGAAGTATAATCTATCCTGATAACGATACAATTTACTGTGGAAGAAATTATACATAACTACTTATAGAATGAGTATATCCATTTTTATATAGGATAAAGCATTAATTATATATAGTCTATATCACAATCTCCTTATTAAAAAGGAGTAGGACTCCATGAGTTTGTCAAGGATCCAAATTTACTGTTGATAAGCCCTGTCTTAGGCAAGTCCAGTACAAGCCACTGCAAGACTTGACCATGAAATGACTGTATCATTTCCTGGAGATAGCATTGCAAGTCTTGCTAGTGTTCTGCTCTTCCATTCACCCTTAGAGAGAATATATAATTGTTGACTTAGGCAGAAGCTGAAATATCGCTTATCTTTCATTCATCAGTTTATATAGTTGGCTGGATACTCATAGGGGTGCATGCAGAACAACCAATTTAAGCTTTTCTCCCACCAGCCTACAAACAAATGAGACTTAGCATATGGTTACTTTATTTGGCTTGACATTTACCGTGGGTAACCCCTAACCTATTTGTCTAAATGCTGGCATGACAACCTCCCCAAGGGTGTCCCCGAAATACTTGCTGTTTCTAATGATCTATCCACCCTCATGGCAGATTCCTTCTCTCCTCTTGTCCTCCCTCCTTGTCCTCCTGATCTCTCCTCTCTACTCTCTCTTCTCTACCCTTAACCAGGAAAGGCAAACCCATCTACCTCTAATCCCTCCAGTAATCGACTGTGTCCAATTTTATTTAACCAATGGTTTAAATCAAGAAACAAGGTTTACACAACAAAAGCTTCTAAACTTGAGAATTCACTTTTAGGGCTACCTAGTTCTTCAGGTACAGAATTTAGCATTACAATACATAGCAACAGACTAAAACTCAAAAGAGAATATATTTAATAGAGTATTATGATTGAAAATTTAGTTCTTTAGAATTTATATATCCTAATTATTTATTTTTATTTTCGGGACAAGCATATGTAGCAAAAAAAACAATGTATTGGTATTTTTTTTATAATGTAGATTTCTCATGTGAATTCAGCTGTTTAAAACATACTTTAAATCATGCACAAGACCTAAAGGGACTAGAAATAATGTACTTACATTTCATAAGACATCTAATCATAATAAACACTGAAATAATACACTATTTTTAGCAAATTAACTAACTCTTCATCAGAATATGATTAGAAACAATACCAGATAGGAAAGCAGACTTGTAAGTTAGACAATTTCCTTCCAGAACTGGCTTTTGAGGTTTTTTGTTCTTCTCATTCCTTTTGTTTTGTTTGTCATTATTTTTAATTGGATATTTTCTTTATTTACATTTCAAATGTTATCCCTTTTCTGGGTTTTCCCTCCACAAACCCCCTATCCTATGCCCCCTCCCCCTGTTTCTATGAGGGTCCTCCCACCTCACTGCTCTGGCATCCCCTACACTGGGTCATCAAGCCTCCACAGGACCAAGGACCTCTCCTTCCATTGATGTCTGACAAGTCCATTCTCTGCTACATATGCAGCTTGAGCCATGGGTCCCTCCATGTGCACGCTTTGGTTGGTGGTTTAGTCCCTGGGAGCTCTGGGGGATCTTGTTGGTTCATATTGCTATTCTTCCTATGGAGTTGCAAACCCCTTCAGCTCCATTAGTCCTTTCCCTAATTCCTCCACTAGGAGTCAGTGCTCAGTCCAATGGTTGGCTGTGAGCATCCACCTCTGTATTTGTGAGGCAATGACAGAGCCTCTCAGGAGACAGCTATATCAGGCTCCTGTCAGCATGCACTTCTTGGAATCTACAATAGTGTCTGGGTTTAGTGTCTGTATATGGGATGGATTCCCAGGTGAGGCAGTCTATGAATGGTTTTTCCTTCAGTCTCTGCTCTACACTTTGTATGCATATTTTCATTATTTTTTATTGTTATTTTATTATGTTTATATCAGGACACAATTTCAAATGATACAGTTTTTTCCTCGAATATATGTAGGATAAAGCATCATGCAACCTATAAATGTCCAATCACAATGCTTAATACATGTATAATTATTAGACCACCATGAAAACCAATATTGTTTTATATGGAGTTTCTTTTTGTAGCCCTGGCTATCTTGGAATTTAATTTATTGTCCAGACTGACCTCGAACTTGAACTCATAGAGTTCAACCTACCTTTGCTTCAAGAGCACAAGGGTTAAAGGCATGCACTATCCCTACCCCAAGTTGTTCTAACACTCTTAAAGTAAGGTTTTAGAGAAGTGAGCATTAACATATATATATATATATATATATATATATATATATATATATATAATTTTTAATAATGTAATGTGTATTTCTTGATGTTAAGTTTATGAACATTTTAAATATATGTAGGGATTTGGAATAACTGTTCCTATTGTTTTTCATGAAAATGTGGCCATGGAATGAAACCTGGGAGGTTTAATGATATTTCCTTCCTTGTAGAGATAGGAGTCTATAAAGCATTAACTGAAATTTGCCCAGCATTTTATAATTTGTTGGTACAATATGGACCAATCTAAGGGACAATAAGAACCACTTTAAGTAGTCTCATAATATTCCTTTATTACTCAATTTATCCCTATTTATTTCCTCTTACTTTGCCCATATTTTCCATTATCATGGAATTACACCCTCACTGGGATAATGAAAGAATTCCCTTAGCATTCAGTTCAGCTAGTTCATCTTAAGCCATCCTCACATATTTTCTAAGATTCTTGACTTTAAAAACAGAGTGAAGTATAATCTATCCTGATAACGATACAATTTACTGTGGAAGAAATTATACATAACTACTTATAGAATGAGTATATCCATTTTTATATAGGATAAAGCATTAATTATATATAGTCTATATCACAATCTCCTTATTAAAAACTTGTTACAAGTTTTGAACAAGGAAATATCAGCTGAAATGAAATTAATTTTATTTTTCTACCACACTTCCCACTCACTTCTGGCCACTCAATGCTGCTTGCACTCAATGTCTGTCCTTGAGTCACAGCATACATTGCAGTTGTGATTTTGTTTTTCAGTCACTTTCTTTCTAAAGGTGATATAAACATCTGAAGTCTGTTTTCTTCCTGTTTCCAGAGAGTCTGCTTTAATGCAAAATTTTGTGTCCTATATGAATTCTACATTTGTATTCTATATTCTACTAGGGCAAAATTCAGATATTAGTTTTTAGTGGAAGTCTAAAATTCCATAGACTACATATTACTAGCATGGATTTAGATTTAGCTTGAATAGAATCTTTCATAAAATAGAAGTAACAATGTTATTAGGGACAGTAAGGGGATTGTCCTGTAAGCCCTAAAAGGTAATTGTGATTGAGTCATGGAGTAGCTAATTATGTGACAGATAACAAATCCTCTTGTAATAAGCATCTTGATGAAATAACGAATACAGTTTAATAGTGATTAGAGTATTTACTTAGTTTTTCTATTTCAATGGATGGATACTTTATCTGACTTTATCTGTCATTTTGAAAGTATGGTTTGAATGTTCTACAGATATGGACAAAAGTATAGCAAGCTATATTTGTAGCATTCCAGTTAGAAAATAGTGACTCAAAGCTTTAGAAATTGATGATGTGAAGGATTCATGACAGAAATTCTGAAATGTATAGTTTGTATTCTACAGTAATTCATAAAAATGATTCTGCAATAGTCTCCATTTTCTGTTTAGAAGTTATTATTTTTATGAAAAGAGATACTAAAATTGTCTCCATTTGAGTCACAATGTTTTTGGTCTTGACTAATGTTTGTGTTAAAGCTGATGTTCTTGATATGTCTTGGGTAAGATTGTTTGGTATTGGCAAAGTAAATATTTACAAAGTAAATGTCCTCACTACAGTGCATAAGGAAAAAAATGCTATTATGAGCTTTTTTTCTGAAAGCATTCATGTTAGCACTAAAGGGTATCATCACTGAAGCTTTGGTGTACATTTGACTGGCCAGTAATATCTAAAGGAGGTTGGAGTCATGACTTTATAACATTAAGACAAAGGTAAAAACTTTCTTTAGTTTGCAGGGAAAACTCAGAAAAAAATGACTATTAAAAATAATTTGAGACTCTTACAACATTCATATGATATACAAAACAATCAATATTACTTATAATTGTATAAATTTCAAAGCATAATCAGTGTAGTTTATATGTAATTATGTACTGAGATGTAAATGCAATGAAATTTGTTATACACCTTTCTAAACTTTATCTTATTCTACATAATGAATATCATTAAAAAATACATCCATATTCTAAATGACTAATATAAATAAACCTTAATATTAATATAATAAGGATATAAAATATATGCACCATGATGATTAACTATAGATATTTAAGAATTGAATAAAATTACTAAGATAAAGGTTCTAAGTTTAATGAATTCCAGATTATGATTACTTAAATTTCTCTTGTTGCAAATGATAGACACCCTTGCATGGTATATTACCATCATCAATATATTTTATGTACAAACTCTGTTTCTTTTTTTATCAGTTAACTCTAATTTTGATACAATTCTGGGATAGGATCCTCTACCATTTTTTCAGCAAAACAAATTTGACCATTATGCTTGGGCCATGACTCATGAGAATAACAATGATATCATTGTGTGTCTGATAATTCTCTGTTTCATGATTATGTATAATCATAAGAGGATTGGAAGAAGGAGATATGTTTCCTCACAATTATGTAGTAATGTGTGGATATATATTATCTTTAAATTCTTTCACATTTTGTAAATTTTTTTTAACAATAAGCAATTCTTTCTTTCCTGTACCAAGATTTTAAATAGATATTTTGTTATATTCATGTATATATTTTACATGCCCAATTCTTCTTGGGACTAAACAGCATCAATTAGATACTAAGTATGAAGAATAAAGGGAACAAATGGATAGCATATTAGAAACAAATTGAATAGTGGTAATATTTTGAGCAATTGTCTTACTAAAGGTTGTGAACATATATTCTGGAAATTTTCTTCTAAGACCACACTGTGTTAGCAGCTTATGGCTATACAGTTATCTACCCTCTCAGTATGAAATATATTAATATATATTATCTGATGTAGAATGATATGTAAAAGAGATACAGGAGATGATTATGTGAGTATCTAATTTGCCACCCAAAAGCTCAGCACATGTCAATTGAAATAAACAATAGGTAAAGCATGTATACTAATAATACCAAAATTCAATTTATGTTTGGAATATTTCTTTGCACTGACTTTGGAAGAAAAACATAATACAAGATGAAACTGAGCAAAATATATTTTAAAGTCTGTGCCTCTTTTATAAAAGATATGGAATACTAATTCTTCAAGTAGCATTTTCAAAAATTAATATGCTACTTGGGAAATATTAACTTGAAAACACATGTGTGGTAGTATAACAGTATATAAAATGCAATGATCTTTAATTTAATGAAACACCTCTTGTTACTGACAAAAGATATTATCTATTCAATACTAGTGCTTATAATAAAATTATGTGAACACATATATAACTATTAAAAATATTATGAATGATTCAAAATTATTTTTTTAATTTTTTCTAATGGCACATGCATTCATATATTCTGACATCTGTAGCAGACATTTGTCTTTTGAGTAAAAATGCAGTACATATGGAGATAGCAATAGTAAACACTATTTGCATTATATTTAGTAGCTCACAGAATCCCTGCATATGCTTCTCTCATCTTTGTTTTTTCATTCATTTATGATGTATTCCTACTAATATATTATTTTGTACAATTCTAGAATGAGAGTAAAATAAGCTGGACACTCAAAAATGAGCAATGATATTGCCTGTATTCAATGAGGGAAATTTAAAGAAAATATAAGGAAGAGTAATGACAATGAAATTTGATGCGCTATGTAAAACAGAAAACATACTGCCAGTTCTACAGTAGTGCATGCTCAGGAGAGCACTTGGCTCTGAGTGGTAGGCAGGCTGCTAAGAGCACTAATAGTATTCTAGTGGTCTGAATTTACAGCAGTTGATGTTGATTTGAGCACTAGAAAAGAGTACTTCTGCAGAAACTTAATGCCCATGACCTATTTTGTTTTATTTCTTTCTTCATGTAGTAACACTTTCCATAAGGGATTTGTGATCACTGTGAAGTATACCTCACCAAGAATGATTTTCTATTTCTTTTTTCTGATTGTTAGTATGTAGAGATTACATCAGATTGTATTATCAGAACTTCCTTAAAACAATTAATGGAGGGTTCTGCAAGCAACATGTAACAGAATGTATCTATCTCTCTCTCTCTCTCTCTCTCTCTGTGTGTGTGTGTGTGTGTGTGTGTGTGTGTGTCTGTCTGTCTGTGTCTGTGTCTGTGTCTGTGTCCATGTGGTATGTGTGAAGTTTCTCAATGGTAAATTTCAAGGTGGTATGCAATTTCCAACCATTCCCACTTAAAGTGTTTACTAATACTGTTTTCCAAGATTCTTAGGTAGTTCGTTATCTCAAAGCCTCAACACAATTAATAGAATTCTGAAAAATAAAATTGAAATTTAGTGAACAGTTTTAGAAGTGGTTGATTAAAGGTAAATGTTCTATGTCTATGAAATGCCTTCATAAAATGCAACTTTATGTAAAGCAAAAGCTGTGATACTGGTGAAGGTGGCAAGGAGGAAAAGTAGTAAGACAAGTGCAAGTAAAATATCTGTTTACCCTGCTGCTTAGGGGCTTATCCTGAACCTAGTACCTGATGCTTGTAGTCTAATCCAGTACTGTTGACTGCTGCTGATGTGTGATGTGCTTGATCAGCCCTCTAATTAAGGTGATGTCATTCACTTGGGACTGGAAAGTTATGTGTTTCGTTTTTACAACATAACAACTTATTATTTATTAATTATTATTAATGATGGTAATTAATATTGATTATTTAGGAATTTCATATAATGCACCCTTATCTCATTCACTTCTCAGGCTTCACCTCGTAACCCATCCCTTTAAAAAGAAAAAGAAAAAAGAATAAAACCCCACAAAGACACAGAATTCCAACTTGTGTTGCCCACATACTCATTAGAGCATGATCAAACTTCCAATAATCAGCTCCTTAAAGAAAAAAGAGTCCTTCTCCATCTGCACCTGGGCTGAAGCCCAGCCTATCTCAAAGAAAGGCTATAAGTGAGAGTAACTAAAAAGATGATCCATGCATTTGTCTAATGAACAAAGAAGGTTAAGAAGGGACAGTCCATTGGTTCATAACTGGAAGAAAATACTTTCTTCTATATGGATATGTTTTTCAAAACAAATTGCTCTGGATACTTCTTTATTTAATACCTACCCAATTGTCTTAATTAATATTTTCAAGTGGGACAAACTTCAGTGTATAAAGATTAACTATTAACAGTAAGTTAATAAGTAAAAGGAAAGAAGAAAGATGAGAAGGGAAGAGGGAGAGACAGAGAAAGAGCAACAGAGAGAAGCAGAAGAAAGAGATGATAAATATTGTTCTTTCTTTGAGTTGAACATTCAGCTTATTCAATCTCAACCAGAATCCCCAGAGCTCCCAGGGACTAAAACCCAAACTGATTATTGTATTATTTCTTTATCAACACTTGCATAGCAATGATTTCAAAACCCTCCTGTTTCTGTCATCCACTCACTAGTCCACTGCAACTGTGCATTGTAACTAGGAAAATTATTGCAAAAATAGAACAAATTGTCACCTAACTGTTCCATGAAAGATACCACTGAATACTCTTGGTCTTGCATGGTACTTAAAATTCCATATTCTAAATGAATCTTCTCCTCCTTTTTCCCAAATGAACCTTCTCTCTTGATTGCCTATTTTCTACTCAACAGTATTAAACCTGTGAAAACTAAGGGCTGCTCTCTAGACATTTTGACAAATGTGCATAATAGTTTTTATTTCTATCTAGATGTCAAAAATAATTCCAACATATTTAGTTCTTGAGTGTGAGGAGAGAGAACATGATAGTATATAATATTTTACTATCTGTAATCCTTCCTTCCTAATTTTGCATACAAATATAAGTCACAGAATGTACAGAGTATCTTTATTCCTTTCTTCTCTGTGTCTGGTAACTCATTTTATACATTTGGTTATTGGAAAAATAGCATATCTACTGCAACATTTATAACACTAAAACACAGGTTAAAGGAATTTTGAAGTGGCTTGATCAACCTACAAAAAAAGAAGTTTGTTTCTCCAGATATACTTTCTTAAAATCCAGTTTTCTCTGAAGTAACTACAATTCTTGCTTTTATAGAGATTTTTCATTGCATTTCTTCAATAGATTATTTTTAACATTCAATGCTGTGTTTTGGCATGCTAACAATTTAACTTAATACTGTTCATTAAAGACAGAACAAAGTCCTTTGTTAAGGATAGTAGCAGGGACAGAGACAGAGACAGACACAAGTAGGCCAACAGTAACCACACACACACACACCACACACACACACACACACACACACAAAAAGAAAGAAAAGAAAGAAAGAAAGAAAGAAAGAAAGAAAGAAAGAAAGAAAGAAAGAAAGAAGAAAGAAAGAAAAAAAGAAAAGAAAGAAAGAGTAAGAAAGGAAGGATGAAGGGAAAAAACCTACAGACAAATGTAGGAGATAGAGAGAAAAGTAGAGAATTCTTCAAACTTGGACTCACTCATGTCTGATTTAATACAAGAGGAAGCACTTCTTTTTTTTCCATAATATAATGTTAATGGATTTTGGTACCTCTGAGATCATTTGTAATATGCTAACCAATGCAATAGATTGTAATAATATTATTCTTATAATCCATTTCTGTCGATAACTTAGATTATTAATTCATTTAAAAGTTTATAATGATAATGTTCAAATTTTTGCTATAAATATCAAACAAATTTTAGCTTTCTCAGAACATTGTGAAGAAAATATAGAGTCCTCTATAATTCATACTTTGCTACAAATTATTATTTTTGACTAATGCAGGACATTCATTATAGTTAGTGAAATGATGTTGATTGCTATCTTACTAGGTTTAAATATTTATTTTTCACATACTTGATAGAGGTGTGTGATATAGGGTAGATGACAATGTTCCTATGGAATTTCTACATTGAAACCTAATGCTCAAATGACATATGATGGGCTTGGGGTGGGGGGGGATAGGAGTAGCTCATTACTGTGCCATTATGACTGAGACTAACAACTTTACAAAAGAGACCCTCCAGTGATCTTTTAGCTCTTCTGCTATATGAAAACATCATAAGAGAATAGGATATTTTGGGATAGAAGAAATAACTCATACTAGCTGCTCAGTGTGTTAGTGCTTGTGTTAAGGTTTAGTTATAAAGCATGCTTCCTGGGCCTCATGAACTGAATACGTGACTCCCATCTAGCATCATCACTAAGAGGTGATAGTGCCATGTGGGTTCTCACCATCACTGACTACCTGAATGAAATAAGGGAGATAGAGCCATGTCTAAAGTGAGGATCATGGGAGTGGACCCTTGAAAACGTATTTCCCTTGCATTCTCTGCATCCTGCTGACATGAGGTCACCGGGCCTCCCCAACTCTGCCCCTCTTCTATGATATTTCTCTGTGATCTTAGGCTAATGGCAGTGTAACCAGTGCATTATGGATTTCGGAACCATGAGCCAAAACAAATATTCTCTTTTTTTTTAAGTATGTCATTTCAAAAGTATTTTTATTAAAGCAACAAAAACCTAACAGATGCAGCCTTGATCTTTGACTTCCTAATAACATCCAGAAATAAGAAAAGTAAAAGTTGTTCACATGCCCTGACATCTTGGATATCCTATTATGTTAGTGCTCACAGAGTGAGGAGTTCGCTTTATTTTACGACTTGATTATGTCATACTGTGGATTCCATAGGAAAAAGAAAGAAAACTTCAAAAGCAGTTTTCTGTTTCATATATAAGTTTTTTTAAGAACTTGAAGTGTTCATGTATTACTGTCTAAAAATGATAATTCACTACATTAAATGACATTCATTAACTTAGATTTAAAATATACCTGATGGATCAGTCTGTTAAATTATTATCATTTCTTAAATTAAAACTTACTTTTAATTTGAGGGACAATTAATTGACTCTTAAACCCTGTTAACATGATCCTTATTAGTTCGTGAATCTTCTTCATTTTCTGGTATAGTCCGGTGTTCAGGCTTATTGTGTACTCTTTCTGCCTTGGATCCACAAACTGGAAAATTTCCATAAATCCAGCTCAAATTGTATAGTAAGTACATAATAGATCTTTTGGGGAATTAGTAATTGAATGGAAGCGTGTACCTGAAAGAAGAGGCATACGTGGAGAAAGGGAAAACAAGTTTGTGTAGTAACCTACCATGTGCCAAGTGCTTTTAAATACTGTTTTCCAAATTAAACAAAATAAAACTTAATCTGCTTTTAATTGAAGAAGCTCAGGTTATGCCAATAATATGACATTATCAAGCAGCTAATAGGCAACTCTTTAAGTAATTGTCCTTCCTGCCTCTGTTTTGGTAGGTCAGGATCTAACTTTACAGGCTAGAAATTGGGTCACATCTCCAGTGTGAATTCCTTCAGGAAATCACATTTCACTTCAAATATCTGTTTGCAAATAACCTTACTTTCTAAATACCAATAAAATACATACTTAAGAACCTTCAGAAATACTTTTACAGAATTTTTTATGATATGATATACAATATAATATGATTGATATGATTGATGTGAAATGATATGGGAAGGCTTAGCTTTCCATATATTTTTAGAAGTTTTTGTTTGTTTATTTGTTCTGACTTCAGGAGTATGACATGTACTATAACTGTGATGTAGGTTCCTACCTAGCTGATAGTTTTTCATAAGGATAACAATGAAAAAAATATTTGTAAAACACATTTTCCTGTGAACATGGCTTTAAAATGAGAGAGTAATTGTCAGAATATTTTGATAGAATTTTAGATTTTGATTTCAGAAATGAGATAAATTTTAGGAGGAATTATGGATCTTTTTTTTTAATTTCTTCATAACTTTTTACCTATATAACTTTGAGAAGGATTTTTAACTCAGTTTCATTATTTATAAAACAGAAGTAATACACTGTGCTATATCAAGTAGATATTAATCATATAAAATATATTACATATAGAAAATATACAAGAAAAACAAAAAGTCATTTTAGAACAATAAGTAGGTGCATAGAAGTTAATAATTTGTGTAAGAATGCAAAAGTAAGAAAACTATTCTGATTTCTGGTCTTCATGCTTCTGGTCCAATTGATGTTATACTTGTAGTTTTGATTGTTCCCACAGAAATCTTTATGATACCTACTTGTGATGTTTGGATGGAAAATTAGAAGCCTCAGCAGCAGCTTCAGAACCTGTTCTCATTGAAGAAGATTAAAAACAGTATTTGTTCTTTGTAAATTAATTAAGCCTTTTGTTTTGTGTTGCATGGCCAAATATTTAGACAGATACTAAAGAGTATCTTGGCATCTTGTCAAATCCTAGCCTGATACTTTGGCTGTCCTGTTTCTGGAGTTGCTCACCCTTTTCATTTAAAAAAACAACAGCAGACAAGTCTCACAAGCAATCACCTCTAACTCTGAATCCTCGAAGGCCATTTTCCATATGTTTTACAGCAGAGGCAGCTGTTGGCAGACACCATTTCATGCAAGCCTATTTTCCTCCTTTAAATTTTGAGTGGAGGAAATCACATTTATAAAAGACCTCAGACATGAAACTGTCACTCTCAATGTCGACTGAAATGGTACCAAGCAGTTTTCTTGTCTAAACATTGGAGATGCTTAGTGATTGCCTTAGAAATAGAAGAAACAGGTTTTGTACATGCAGCATGTTACAGTTTGTGTGTGGATGCTCCCACGGGCCCATCTGTTTAAATACTAGGTTTCCAGCTGGCAGCACTTCTATGGAAATTTGGAGGGCCTTACGAGGTACAACTCAGCTTAAGAAAGTGAGTCTCTTTGATGGTGAGAGTCTGTCTAAGTCTGACCTGCAGTTATGAGTCTTGATCTTAGGTATTTGACAGGTTACTATCTTAGGTATTTGAAAGTTTCTACCCCATGGGTGATGAGCCTTGGCCACCATATGTTCCCTACCATGGTTATTGTACTTCCTTGATTATTGAGCAGAAATAAATCTCTGCTACTTATAGTTGCTTCTGTCAGGTTTTTTTCACAGTGATGAAATAACTAGTACAGTAAGCAACAGAGGCTGTTCATTGAAGGAAATTTACACTTGTGAATTCAGAAAAATATTAATGAAGGGGAATCTTTATGAGCCATTTTCCTCTTAAATATTTTTAAGGTTGCATTTATTTATTTATTACTTATTTTGTGTACATGGGTGTTTTGCCTCTATGTGTGTCTGTGCCCAACATTCATGCAGTGTCCAGGAAAGCCAGAAGATTGCCATTATCTCCTGGGATTAAAGTTGCAGATGATTGTGAGCCACCATGTAGATTTGGAAATAGAACCTGACTTCTCTAGTAAAGCCATCAGTTCTTACCTTCTTGCCCCTGAGCCAAGCATTGTGTTAAATATATCAATAGGTTATTGTGGCTGTGACTCAATAGTTGAAATTACATTAGCCTAAAAGGAGAAATGGAGTCTTTTTAGCATATAGCCTCAGGTGTTCATTCTTTATACTCATCCTTGTTTCTGTCTTCTGGGAAGGCAGGGCTGGAGAAAACACTATGCAGCAAAACTGCCTTCTTCAGGGTAGCCAAGAAGTAAAGAGAAATAGAAGAGCACAACACAAAATAACGTTCAGTGGATTATCCCAATGACCACTTCTCATTGAACCCCTCTCCTGAATGTGCTACCATCTTTTAGATAGTCTGTCTGTAAGTAAATTAATCCAATGATAAGAAACCCCATTATCAAATCACATCCCAAATGCCCAGGCAGTGCCCACTGCTGCAGTCAGTGTCACAACTTCAATACCCACGCCTTATAGTGGCACTAAATCCATGCCATTGTGGCAACATGCAGGGATACACTAATGATTCTAGAATCTTCAGCACTTAATATTCTCATGGCATAAATGATGAATCTAAACCACAAACAGATTAAAAGATTCATCCAAACTTAACTGTTCAAGTCTGTGATATCAGGCAGCCTGTTTCTCAGCTCTTAACTGAGGCTAAAACCACATGATTACATGTCAGAAGAACTTGCTATCTTCTGACTGATACCTCTCCCTTTGACCTGTAGTGGATCTTCTTCTTGTGTCTTCACAAGATAAGAGTAATAACCAAAATCTGCAAGGTTACAGAAAACAAGTATAGTCTGTAGGACCTATTATTAAAACTAGTTTATTTCTCTGTGGAAGAGAACATCCATCACAATAAATAAACATGAGTGACAGCAACAGAGCTTTATTTTAGCTTCAATTATTTGGAAGTTTGGACAACTCAAACTTTCCATTTGCTTTAAGTCATCTGTATATCTAAACAAAGTTTAATTAAAACCATTTCTATTATTTTATTAAGTTCAATGGTTTTTTTCAATGATTGTTACTCTTTTTGCATATATACAATGTTTCTCATCAGATAATATTTTATTCCATGGTTCACTGGGGCCTAATACACATATTTGATATGAAAATATTAATTTACTAAAATGCATAATTATAGGATAGTTAAAAATAAACATTTAAATTAAAATTTTAAAATATAAGCTCACCTGTATTATGACAAAGACAGTTAATTTACATATAAATATTTATTTATGGATGATGAAATTTGTAATGCCATGACTCTTTCTAAGAACATTACAAAGTCAGGGTGCTTGTATGATTACATAAAGAAGTCTACAGGTCATATTTCAACTAGTGTAATTCAATAGAGGTATCTTTATGCAGAATAAAAACGAACAGGCTTTTAGCACAAAGAATAATTTGCAATTCTTAAGTTCATCTGCAGCAGGTAGGCAAGCCCAGGGACCTTCAGTTAGCAAAAGAGAAGGTGGTGTTTTTAGGAAGGTAACAGAAATGGTGCAAAGAAAGCATATGGACAGTTACTACTATCCAGTCCTGTTTGGAGGATGGTCCATTTTATGGGCATATTTGATCGTTGCTGAGCTAAATTTCTAGGACTGGCTGAGACTCTGCTTCTTATTAAAGAAGGTGTTCTTGTTTCAGTTTGGTTTCATGCTATTTCATTGTAGTTTATTATTAAGGCATTTAAAATGAAGAGGTGTTTTAGAGCTGAATTGGAGATATCATCTATATAAAACCAGGGAAAAAAGAAACAACTAAAAACAGACGGAATAAGTACTATTAAGTTTTCTCCCCACTGCTCAGGACTTTATAAAGACCCAGGAAAGATGGTTATTTCTGGAGAAGGAGAGAAGAATGTCTGTTTACAGTGGATGAAAAATATTCATTGCAAAATGAATGTTTGTGTTTGTGTTGAGTGCTGGCTAAGTAGTCAATACTGAAGTAACAGCCCACAGGTACCAAGAATCATGGCAGGCTTAGTTCATGGAACTGGCTCATAGTTACTGAGTGTAGTTTTGTTGGAATGACAGGGATCGGAGTTTCTGATCCTTCAGTGTTACTTCTTGTTGGGTAGAGTGAGCAAGAATTCTACACTACTGCAGTTAGCTACATGACATTTAACATGCTCTTTTTTCCCCCAAATATAATTAGATCAGATACTGAGACCTAGCTTCTCAGAGTGGTATAGTGAGGAGTTTCAAATAGTGGAAACCTGAAAGCAGAAACCCAAAGCATAAAACAGTATCTCTCTAAGCAGAAGGAATATGCAATGCTTGTTATTAGCTTATTAATTTCTTCTTGTAAACTTCTTAATATTATGTCATCGTTAAGAATGTGTCTGCTTTAGATATTACTAGACATGATAGGAGGGGAAGGGACAGAAAGTAATTGCCTTAGGGAAGTTAATAGAAAATCTTACTGATACAGAAGCTACAATTTGCTGCTACATTTGTCACCGTCAGAAAAGGCATAATTTCTGCATTCATTACCAGCCGAGGAAACTTCCTATCCCTCAGCCATCCTCTTTCCTGTCACTAGAGTTTTCTATTCCCTCTCCTCATGATATCACAGTCATTTAACTTCCAGTCTCCTCAACACACTAATCACTATTATATTTATGAATGTCTTTACTCATGGAATGTGTTAGTGTTTAAGGTAATTTCTCATTAGGTCTGGGTACATAGAGCACAGCAGTAGAACAATTCAGAACTATTTTGACTAGCTAAGGGTGTTTTTAAACATAGATAAATAGGAAATGGCAGGAATCTCCAAGAGAAGCTTATGTGAAAGAAAATCAAGAAGCATGGATTTAATGCAAATAAATCTTAAGACAGAATAGGACACATTTGGGAAGCTATTATTCCACCAAAATAATAATGAAGGAAGGAAAGAAGGAAAGAAAGAAAGAAAGAAAAGAAGAAGAAAGAAAGAAAGAAAGAAAGTGGGGAAGGAAAGGAAAGAGGGATAAAAGAAGGGAGAGAGGGAAGAGGAGGGAAGAAGTGAGGGAATATCAAATCAGGAGTTGTGTCAATTTAAAAATAGTTGTTTTGAGAACTGTGAAAAAAAAGTCATAAGTTTGGAAATAACAGTTTTTTTCTGGAATACTCAACATATATAAAGATGGCATTGTGGACCAGCAGACTTTTCATATCCTTGATTTTCTTCAAATACGTTAGAAGTAAAGATGCATTCTCATTGGTTAGGAGATTCCTCAATTATTCAAGAACTTAAAGATCTTCAATTTCATTAACTCCCTGGCTACAGAGCCAGTATAGACAATAGAAAACAATCTGTCTTATAGAACAGATGTTATCTCCATATGATGATGGTGCATCTCTAGGTGCTCATACCCTTTGTATTTGACAAGGAGCATTTCTGATCCTGAACCTCTTCAAGTAAAAACATGGTGAAAGTTTTCATTTTGGTGAACTTTCTGGTGATTTCTATTTGTTACAGTGGTTCAAAAAATGATTTCATGTTTCAATGTTTTCTATTAGCATTAAGCTCACAAAATCATTTTCTGTGGAAAATAATAGCTTCAAGGACTTAAAAGCATTTCATTTTAGATTTTAATTCTACTTTATTAAATAGCCATTAATGAATGTCTATTCAAAACCAGGGTCAATAGGAAGAGATTAAATATGCAGACAGAAAAATGTAGGAGGCATTTCTGAATTGGAGAAATAAGTTGTAAGCCTTAAAGATAAGATATAAGCATGCTGAAGATTATATAATAAGATTTTAAAAACAATAGTTCTTATACTATGATATTATGACCACTTCATCTTCAACTGATTGTCCTGAGACAATCTGTCTGCCTGGCTATTTTCTGAGGTAATATTTATAATAGCTCACATCTATTAAATACAATTTGCTGTACACCTTTGCTCTATCTTACAATGAGTATAATAGTTTTGTAATAGGTATATTTTTACAATTTTTCTAAAGATGAAAAGACTGAAGATTTTTGAGACTTAAAAGCTTCAACAAGTTTATGTAACTAGTAAGGAAAAAGGCTAGAATTAAGGCAAATTTGCCTGTCAGGCCAGCTCACACTTCATGCTGTTATGCTTTTCTATTGTACCTCTTATAATAGCTAATATATAAAAATATAATATTATATATAATAGCCCATATATATGTATGTAGCAAAATTGTATGATTTTCACAACAAACTTGTAGAACAATAAAAGTGTTACATTACTGAGATTTTTTCTGATGGCCTAAGGACTAGCCCGAGGAAGAACAGACATGATTATAAGATAGTTCAACACTTAATCTAAACGTTTGATGTTGACCTCTATTATTCAGATAGGATAATGGAATTGAGACTTTGTAAGCATCAGGAAATCCCCTTGCCTGAGATTTTGTTTGCACTCTGCATATGTATCTTAGCTCAGGGAATCTGCACTTGTTTCAGTCACCTGCTGAGTTGGGCCTCTCAGAGGACAGTTATACTAGGCTCCTGTCTGTAAGCATAACAGAGTCTCATTAATAGTGTGAGAGACTGGTGCTTGCCCATGGGATGAGTATCAAGTTGAGCTAGGTATTGTTTGGTCAGTCTCTCAGTCTTTGCTCCATCTTTGTCCCTGCATTTATTTTAGACAGGACAAAATTGGGTTCAAAAGTTTTGTGGGTGAGTTGGTGTCCTTATACCTCCACTATACCTTGCTACAGGAGGTGGCTTCTTCAGGTTTCATATCTTCATTTCTAGGAGTCTCACCTAAGTCATCCCATAGACTCCTGAGAGCCTCCCCTATCCCAGGTTTCTGGCATGTTCTAAAGAATCCCCTATACCCTCCAACCTTGCCAGCAACTGATCTCCATTTACCCTCCTGACCATTTATCCTGTCTATTCCCACACAGGATCCCGAACCCACCCCGTTCTCCTCTCTATCCCCTCTCCTAGCCAGTTCCCTCCCTCCATTTAACTCCTATGATTATTTTATTACACTTCTAAATGAGATTTGAGCATCCTTGCCTAAGCCTTCCCTCTTGTTTAGTTTCTGTGAGTCTGTGAATTGTAGTGAGGTTATCCTGTACTTTATGGTTAATATCTACTTATAAGTGAGTACGTATTATTCATGTCCTTTGGGGTCTGGGTTATCTCATTCAGAATGATATTTTCTAGTTCCCTCCATTTGCCTGAAAAATTCATGACGTCCTTGTATTTAATACCTGAATAGTATTCCATTGTGAGAATGAACCACCTTTTCCTTATTTATTCTTTAGTTGAATGGCATCTTGGTTGTTTCCAGTTTCTAGCTATTATGAATAAAGCTGCTATGAATATAGTGGAGTATGTGTCCTTCTAGTATGATAGAACATCTTTTGTATATATGCCCAGGAGTAGTATCACTGCATCTTCAGGTAGAACTATTCCCAATTTTCTAAGAAACTGCCAGATTAATTTCCAATGTGGTTGTACAACTTTGCAATCCCACTAGCAGTGGAAAAGCTGTCCCCTTGTTCCACATAGTCATCTGCATGTGCTGTTCCTTGAGTTTTTAATTTTAGCAGTACTGGTAGATGGAAGATAGAATCTCACTGTTGTTTTGATTTACATTTCCCTGATAGCTAAGTGTATTTCTTCAAGTTCTTAGTCATTTGAGATTCCTCAGTTGAGATTTTTCTGTTTAGCTCAGTAGCTCAATATTTTTTTTAAATATGTATCTTTAATCTTTCTTTTTTACAGTTCAGTCATTATCCCTCAACAGGTCTGCCCTCCCACAGTTCCTTATCCCATTCCCCACCCCCATCCCTGTCTCTAACAGGATGTGCCCACCCTGTGGGGCCTCCCAAGTCTCTTGAAGGTAAGGTGCAGTTTCTCTCACTGAGGCCCATTCAGGCAGTTCTGTGTTGTATATGTGTCAAGTGTCTCATATCAGCTCCTGTATGCTGCCTGGTTGGTGGTTCAATGTCTGAGAGATCTCAGGGGTCCAGGTTAGTTGAGATTCCTGGTCTTCCTATGGGGCCGCCCTCCTCCTCAACTTCTTCTAGCCTTTTATCTAATTCAACCAGAGGGGTCCCCGACTTCAGTCCATTGGTTGAGTGTTTGTATCTGCTTCTGTTTCAGTCAGCTGCTTGTTGTGCCTTTCAGAGGACAGCCATGCTAGGCTCCACTCTGTAAGCACACCATAGCAGCAGTAATAGTGTCAGGCCTTGGAGTCTTCCCTTGAGATAGATCCCAAGTTGGGCCAGTCATTGGACCTCATTTCCCTCAGTCTTTTCTCCATTTTTGTTCCTGCAGTTCTTTTAGACAGGAACCATTCTGGGACAGAATTTTTGATTGTGGGATGCCCACCCTATCCCTCCACTTGATGCCCTGACTTTCTACTGGAGGTGAAGTCTACTAGTTCTCTCTCTGCATTGTTAAGTCCCTCCGTTTGAGTCCTGAGAGTATCCTACCTCCCAGGTCTCTGGTACATTCTAAAGATTCCCCCCACCTCCTATCTCCAGAGGATGCATATTTCCATTCATTCTGCTTACCTTCAGGGTTCACTCCTCTCCCCCAATACCTGATCATGTTCACCTTTTCTCCTCTCTCACCCAGGTCCCTCTCTCCCTTCCTCTGCTCCCCGTGAGTGCTTTCTTCTCCCTCTCAAATGGGATTGAAGCATCGTTACTTGGGCCCTTCAGTTTGTCAACCTCCTTGAGTTCTATGGATTAAGCCCTGGGTATTCAGTACTTTCTTGACTGATATCCACTTATTAGTGAGAATATACCATGCATGGTTTGTTGGCATCTATCTTCTTGAATTCTTTATATATTTTAGATATTTGTACTCTGTTAGATGTAAGGTTAGTATAGGTTGATTCCCAATCTGTAGGATGATCTCTTCTCTTAATGATAGTGTCCTCTGCCTTATAGAAGCTTTTAGGTTTCCTGAGGTCCTATTTATTAACTGTTGATATTTGTGCCTGAGCAGTTGGTGTTCTGTTCAGGGAGTTGTTTTCATATCAATATTCAAGGCTATTTCCCACTTTCTCATCTACTAGATTTAATGTATGTGGAGGTCTTTGATCTACTTGAACTTGAGTTTTGTACAGGGTGATAAGTATGGATTTATTTGCATTCTTCTACATGCAGACATCCAGTTAGACTAGCACCATTTATTGAAGATGTTTTCTTTTTCTCTTGTATGGTTTTGACTCTTTGTCAAAAATCAAGTGACTAAAGGTGTGTGATCTTCTTGGTGGGTCTTCAATTGGATTTTATTGACCAACCTGTCTGTTTCTATACCAATACCATGCAGTTTTTATTACTATTGCTCAGTAGTACAACTTGAAATTAGAGATGATGATATCCACAAAAGTTATTTTATTGTATGACATTGTTTTAGCTATTTTTGTTTTTTCACATGAAGTTGAGAAGTTTTCTTTTAAGGTCTGTAAAGAATTATGTTAACATTTTGATGGGAATTGCATTGAATCTCTAGATTGCTTTTCGTAAGATGGTGATTTTTCCTATATTAATCCTATCAATCCATGAGCATGGAGATATTTCTAACTTCTGATATTGTCTTCGATTTATTTCTTCAGAGACTTGAAGTTCTTGTCATATAGGTCTTTCACTTTCTTGGTTAGACTTATATCAATATATTTTATATTATTTCTGTCTATTGTGAAGGGTGTTGTTTCCCTAATTTCTTTCTCAGCTTGTTTATCATTTGTATGAAGGAGGAATACTGATTTTTTTTCTTTTAATGAATTTTGTATCAGGCCACCTTGGTGAAGCTATTTATCAGCTGTAGGAAGTCTCCGGTAGAATTTTTGGGGTCATTTTGTATATTATCATATCATTTGTGAATAGTGATACATTGTCTTTGTCTTTTCCAAATTTTACCTCATTGATCTACTTTCATTGTCTTATTGTTCTTTGTCAACTAATAGCTTGAAAGAGTTCTTTCTGTGGACACTACATAATTCATAGCATTACTTCTTGATCAATACCCTTGTTTTACTCTGAGTTTGCTTCATCTATAGTCTTCATCTACAGTAGAATAAGACTATTACTGTACTCCCTTTGCTGCAATAAACAAGGGTGCAAAGAGTCTCTCCTGAATGAGATTTGAAGAATGCAAGAAGAAATGATGACACAGTGACATAATCTAAATAAAAGATTGATCACACAACAGTGTTCAAATTCTGTATAGTGCTCATTGTGTCCTAGAATATTTAACAATGGTCATATATCAGTTAAAGTGCATCTTTATAATTATTACTTTTTGGGCTATACAATTTTTACCCACCTTTAAGAATTTGGTGTTAATAATTCAAACAATAGAAGCATGGTTGATGGATTCTAAATTTCCATAGGCCAGGTATGATTTCAAGATGTGCTATGCTAACCAGAGCCATCTACCTTCCATTTCTGTAGTCATCCACCTTTCCTTTTTTTTTTCATTCTTATATTCTTACTTACTTCAACACCCCTTAATCTCAGGAAGATCAGGAATAACTATGCTTCCAATGTGATTAGTGTAGTAATAACATTCATAGAGCAATTAAAGCTGTGTCCCAGAGTCTACAGCCAGTGCAGACTGGTTCTACTTTGGAACTTATCAGTTACATTCTCATCTTTCAATTGATTGGTGGTTTGATGGCACATCATTGTAGCTTATCAATGAATGACACCTTGATTCCTTTCACTGTATTCACATCTCAAGTTTGAGGGATGTCTCATAAAATAAAGTTCATTATTTTAGTATAACCACATTCACGACTTTTAAAAAGAAATACAACATATTCAAATTAAATCCTAACCCTTTGTGATCCACTATTAATCCAATATGAATATCATGAGGAAATTAGTATATTAAATTAAGAGCTGATAGCCGGGCAGTGGTGGCGCACGCCTTTAATCCCAGCACTTGGGAGGCAGAGGCAGGCGGATTTCTGAGTTCGAGGCCAGCCTGGTCTACCAAGTGAGTTCCAGGACAGCCAGGGCTATACAGAGAAACCCTGTCTCGAAAAACCAAAAATAAATAAATAAATAAATAAATAAATAAATAAATAAATTAAGAGCTGAAAATTTGAGTCAACTCATTTTAATTTGAATGACTGTATTACAACCTATCAAGTTAATTTCATTATCTCTAAGATAGACATTTGTTTGTGTTTTCACAGTCTATCCGAGAAGTCACTGGCTACGTACTAGTGGCCCTCAACCAGTTTCGTTACCTGCCTCTGGAGAATTTACGCATTATTCGTGGACAAAACTGTATGAAGATCGCTATGCTTTAGCGATATTCTTAAACTACAGGAAAGATGGGAACTTTGGACTTCAAGAACTTGGATTAAAGAACCTGACCGGTAAGGAAAACAATGAAAACTAGTGTATGATGTAATATAATACCCACAAGTATGCACATATGGAAGTGTCTGCAACATCTAACTGCATACTCATTTCATGAGAAATGATGTCTCTGTGCTACATTCACTTTTATTTACAGATATTATAAGTGCTGTGTAAAAGATAGCAGAATACTATATCTCGGCTGAACAGAAGTACACTCTAAGAAAATGTTCAGTGACTGAAAACAGAGATAGGAAGCAAGCTTAAGAATTCCGTTTGGTGGTTGCAGCTGGATGGACCAGATCATCAAATGCCTGCGATAACACCATAGTGCCCATGCCTGACAGAGCTTAGTAATGCTCAAGCTATTCCATCTAGTTCAACTAATCTTTAGATTTTTACAGGACCGCCTGAGTTTAGGAGAACAGTCTAATTTATTCAGTTTCAATTTCTCCCATTTAGTAGCTCACCGCGCACTGTCACCAATTCTAAGAATATTTTGGTGCCATCCATATGTTTTTCATTGCTACATATACACATGGTGACAAACTAGAGTTATCATCTATATAAGAAACTTTACAATGATTTTTTCACTTCATATTTGTTATAGTTCATACAGATTCTGATGGAATCCATCTTTACATAATCATGAATTTTACTGAATATATTTATAGTCAAAATGTGCCAGTAAAATATTCAAAGCTACTGTGGTAATTCAGTAGCTTATGTTATAATTTACTTGAAATCAATAACATATATGCAAGTGTTTCATAAAATATTCAGTGACTTATGCCTGCTTTGGGTCCACTCAGTGAATTTTTTGCACCCTGAAAAAATAAATACTTTAAGGGGCTGTGCCAAAAATTTAATTGACATTGTTAACTTATTGAGATAATTTTTAATATTCACAGTGTATGTAGAATATAGGTTTAAAGATGGAACTTTTAATTTAATAATCATCTTGATATGTGAAATAAAACATGGAAATTTGGGGTACAGAAAGGAATAATGATAATGTCGGGTGATGTAATGATAATGTCATTTTGGGGACAGTTGTTGTAGAATTGATGGAATGATAGTGCTTATGTTGAAAATGTATTGATTCCTATACCAACACTAAAACTTCAGTTTTTTTCTAGGATATTTTTCTACCAAATGAATGTCTTTTCAGATCTAATTGCTACTTACATAAAAGTAATGAGAGGAGGAAAAATTGGAAATAACATTATTAGGAAAAGGAAGCTGAATGGCTGGAATTAGAAATCTAAAATAAGACAATACAACTAAAACTTGCAAGCTTACATAGGAAACATTGTATCTTTCATGAATTTTCTATATTTATGTTAGGGAATAAAGGAATACATTCCTTTTTTGATGTCCTTATGATATTAGAATCTTATTTTTTAAAATTATTTTATTTATTTACGTTCCAGGCATTATTCCCCATTTTCCTGGCTCCCCTCCCACAGTTCTTTATCCCATTCCTCCTCTCCCTTGCCTCTGAGGGGGTGCTCTCCTTTCTCCCCCTTGGTATCCCCTTCTCTGGGCCCTCAAGTCTCTGGAGGATTAGGCACATTATCTCCCACTGAGACCAGACTAGTCAGTCCTCTGCTGTATGTGTGCTAGGAGCTTCAGACCAGCACATGTATACTCCCTGGTTGGTGGCTCAGTCTCTGGAGCTCCCAGCAGTCCTGGTTAGTTGATAATGCTCGTCTTACTATGGGGTCTCCCTCCCCTTTTGCATTTTCAACCTTTCTCCTAATTCTACTATAGGGGTCCTCTACTTCGATCCAATAGTTGGGTATAAGTATTTGCACCTGTCTAAATCAGCTGTGGTAGGGCCTCTCAAAGAACAGCCATGCTAGGCTCAGTAAATCATAGCATCAGTAATAGCATCAGGCCTTGGTTCTACGCCCTACCCTCATGATATGAATCCCAAGTTGGGGTGGTCACTGGACAGCCATTCCTTTAGTCTCTTCTCCATTGTTGTTCCTGCAGTTATTTCAGACAGGAACAATTTTGGGTTAAAAATTTTGACTATGGGTTAGTAACCCCATCCTTCCATATGAGGCCCTGTCTGTCTACTGGAGGTGGACTCTTTGGTTTCCCTCTCCTCACTGTTGGGAATTTTGGCTAAGATCACCCTCATTGAGTCCTAAGAGTCTCTCACCTCCCAGATCTCTGGTAATTTCTAGAGGGTCTCTTCACTTCCCACACCCAGAGGCTACATATTTCCATTCATTATCCTGGCTCTCAGGGCTTCCCTTCTGTTCCCCTATCAAATGAACTTGTTAAATTATTTTTCTCTATATAAAAACAATCTTTAAAATTTTCTTCATATTCATTTCCACATTTAAGATCAGTACTTCTAAATTAATAACCAAAGGTTTAAATGAAATTATGTCACATTTAAGTATGTTTTAGCCACTAAATTCATTGCAATATTATGATTCATGCAACTGATTATCTTTTGGTACACTGACATAAAACACTATCATTCAGAAGTAATATCTTTTTTTTTTTGTTTTTTGGTTTTTGGTTTTTCAAGACAGGGTTTCTCTGTATAGCCCTGGCTGTCCTGGAACTCACTCTGTAGACAGAAATAATATCTTATTTGAATAGTGTTATGGTATTTCTGGATATTTGTAGAAATGTTTAATTTATTAATGTTAAGAGTTGATTCCTTAGAATACCTGTGTTTATTTAGAAGTTAGTATTACACTAACGTATTGCATGCTCTAAAGTATGACTCAAAAAACTATGTAATAAAATATATGAAAGTAATTCTGGGCATTGTGGACATGTTTCAAGTATTTGACTAAATAGGAGGCTGATGTTAATGTTGAAATATTTGTGCAGTCACATGTTTGATTTTGGTGACTATAATTCTGAGAGATATGAGCTACACAGAAAACAGTTGCATTTGTGTGTGATAATATCTGAAAAAAACTGAAGACATCTAATTATGTATATAAAAACAAGGTTTTGGAAAGTTTGTTCAGTTTTGGAGAGCTAAATATTTTAAGTGATTTGGCTAAACAAGAAGTAAATATTGCAAATAGCAATTCCATCTAGGTAAGATGGGTTGTATGCCTTAGAAATATATTTCTTTTATGTTGTTGTTTTATTGTTCTACAAATAATTGATAACTTTTAAAATTATCTTACATACAGGGCTATGAGCTTTGTCCTAATTATAGTCAAATAAGAATAAATATGGTTATTTAAAGACATAAGTGTGCTAGCCTACCATGATATATTTGAATACTTAAGAATAGTGTATTGGATGTTTAACTACAAATCACAGACTGCATCTGAAATGTTCTGAATGGTACCTATTTGGAGGGGGTGTTTACCAACATGCATTTATGGACCTATATAGAATTCTAATTATGGAGGCTTGGAATCCATTTTCCAGATGAATTAAAGTGTAGTTTCCAAAGTACAATAGTACAATGTCTATTTAACCTTTTCACACTTCTTTGCCAGAAGTAATCTTCATTCATATATCTTATTATGGAGGAATGGGAAAAAGTTAGACAGAAACAGTATTCTTTTCATTGCACACTAGCAATTATACTGTAGGTTGGGTTCAAAGTATAAAAACACAATGAGCTCTGGGATTCAAAAGTGGATTAAATATCCAAGAGGGTTGAGCATGTATCCAGTTGGTAGAATACCTGTTTTATATGCAAGAAGTTCTGGTGTTGGTTCCCGTTCTTCAATAAAGTTAGATATGTTGATATAGTCCTTTAGGCCACACCCAAGAGACTAGCTAGGAAAGAGTGCAAGAAATTCAAGTTTATTCTAAAGTATACAGCAAGTTAAGTTAGTAGCCAGCCTGGGCTATAAGAGATCAAGTATATAAAAAGAAAAATAAAAGTAATTGTTTTAGAGATGAGAAATATGCTATAATAAATAAATATTGTTTCATTTTGTCTAATAGCAACTTATTACATGTACACATATGCAAAGATTGTGAGAATTAATAGAGAATATTCTTTTTCTTTAGTTAATGAATGTATTTATTCATTTTACCTTCTGATGGCAGTTCCCCTCCCTTCTCTCTTCCCAGCCCCCTCAAAATTCCTTCCTCCCCTATTCTATCCACTTTACAACCTTTCTCTTCAGATAAAGGGTGGCCTTCCATGGATATCAATCATCCATGACATATCACATTGCAGAAGACTAGGCACATCTTACTCTATTGAGGCTAGGCAAGGCAGCCCAGTTTCAGGAAATGGTACCAAAGGCAGACAACAGCCCCTGCCCCTACTGTTAGGAGTCTCACATGAAGACCAAGCTACACAACTGTTACATTTGTTCAGAGGTCCTACCTAGGTCATCACATGCATGGTCTCTGGTTGGTTGTTCAATCTCTGTGAGTCCCTATAGGCCCAAATTATTGGATTCTGTAGGTGTTTTTGTAGTGTCCTTGGCCCCGCTGGCACCTTCAGTCCTCCTCCTCTTTTGTAGGATTCCTCAAGTTCTGCCTAATGTTTGACTGTGAGTCTCTGTATCTGTTTATGTCAGTTGCTGCGTGAAGCATCTCTGATGATGGTTATGCTAGACTCCTGTCTGCAAGTATAGTAAAATATCATAAACATGTTAGGGGTGGGCTCCCTCTCATAGCAAGGGTCTCAAGCTTGACCAGTCATTGGTTAGCCATTCCCTCTATTTCTTCATCTTTTTCCCTGAATTTTGTAGGCAGGATACATTTTAGGTCAAAGGTTTTGTGGCTGAGTGGTGTCACAATCCTTCAATTGAAAGTCTCTCATTGTTATAGGAGATGGCCATTCAGGCTCCACATCCTCTATTGTTATAGGTCTTAGATAGGATCACCCTAATACATTCCTGGGATTTTCCATTGCCTTAGCTTTCTAGGTTGTTCCAGTGATGATCTACTCCATTCCAATTGTCTCTATCAGTAGTCTCTCCCTCTGCCCATCCCCCAACATGGTACCTCCTGTTCTTATTCTCAACTTCTTCTTTTTTTCCAGACTTCTCAGCTGGTTTATTATTAATATTATCTTCTCCTTTAAGCATCCCTTTAAGGGTGAAATGAAATTCAACCATTTACAGGGAAAATGATTTCAGAATGTACATATTGATTTTTCCTTTACAAAAAATATTATTATTATTATTATTATTATTATTATTATTAGTGTCCTTAAATTACACATTTCTGAGGGCCCTACCTTCTCCTTGGGTGAGTCCTGTCTTCCCACCCTGAATCTCACCTTTGTTCCCAAAGCTTCATCAAGCTTGTCCCTTATAACCACTGTGACTCCTGGGAAATTGAGGCCAGCTGGATGCCTACACAGGCTTCCTTGGGTTTGGAGGTCACAGGACGGTAGTTCCTGGAGAATGTGCCCAAGTTCACATTTAATTCGGGTTTTCTTCATATTGAGGGAATGGTCCTGGGTTCCCTGCCCCTCAACTTCCCAGTGTATGCTGTGGTTATATGTGAAACTCTCTAGTTCCCAACACTCACGGGTGGTCTCCCATGGCCAGGCCTCTTCCTGTCTAGTTGAAACTATTATACTATCTCCCCACTACTAGTCTGAGAAAGAAGGCTAGCCCAGCAGACCTGTGCTTTCCCACTGTCCTTCTCCCTCCCTGAATTGGTCACTTGTTGGCAGGAGCCCTGAAATGCCTGAAACAGGACATCCATGAAGCAGCTGGGGGTACTAAAAATGTGGGGGTAAGGATTTCATTCAAGGGGGTAGGTATCACACAGAAGCATCCACAGACATCTCAAGAGAAAGTCCTGGCTCAGATGGACCCGTAAGTCTCTGGGATACCCTGACTTTTGCAGCCCCAGGAGGAACCTTTGCCAGGCAGTGGGCATAGTGTGGTAGCTGCTTTGGCAAACAAGCATGAAGCAAGTTGAAGGGCTTTACGGCTCCTCTCCACTCATTGAGGACATCCCCCATGGAACCCAACTTTCTTCTAACTTGCCCCTACTCTGTCAACCTATGATGTCAATTATGTATCCTTTTCCCACATACTGAGTTTTATTAATTTTAAGTTTCTATTTAAGCATTTGTAACAGAAATAGCATTATAGTAGTTTGGGGAGAAAGAAGTAGTGCCATGGCATACTGAATATTTTTCGGGATAAAGACTTCCAGTCTTGGCACTGGAAAGATGGCTTAGTCTGTAAACTGCTTGCTCTAAGAGGACCTGATATGACTCTCCACAATCCATGTAAAATTCAGTGAGTTATCATATATTCTTATCATCTAAATGGGGAGATAGATATACATGCAGATCCCTGATCTTCACTGGCTAGATAGTCTAGCTGAACTAGATAGCTCCAAGCCTATGGGAGACAGTTTCAAAATTAAATGGAGACTCATGAGATTGGCTTCTTAACCTCCATAGACGATTCTCATATGTGTATGTATATACAAAGAAACATATACACACATAAGACTTAAATGCTTTTATGTATGTTTATAGTATATATTTCTTATCAAATAGTTTTCACTATGTTGACATTAGCAAAAATATGTTGAGAAGATCACATTTTCTTCCAGCAAGTTCTCTTCTTATTGTGCAAAGTAGATGTTTGGATATGGGAAGACTGTCAGTGAAATTGTAGTGATTAGCCACTGTTTGAGTATATATGTTAACCGCCCTCTTAAGCACATCTGTTAAATTTATATTCACTAGAAGCTGTTCCATTGGTATGAAAGAGTGTTGATATGATACAGTGTAGCAAGGGAACCTCAACGAGGCATTATTTGACTTGAGTGAGCCGGAAGGAATGAGTGTGATGATTTTTCCTAGTTGTGTCACTTTAGATGGGAATACCCACCCTGAATATGGGCAGTGCCATTATGAGATGATCTGTGGACAGAATACAAATTGAGACAGCATGCTGAGCACTCACACAGAGATATACTAGTTCAGTGTTTTCTCGATTTGACCTTATATGTAGTGTGGCCAGTTTTCTCAAGCCCCTCATATTTGTGATTTCAGTACTACGATGGCTTATAACTTTCAGTTTTCAACTCAGATGAACCCCTTTCCCCAAGTTGCTTTCATAATGGTATTTTAACAAAGCATCAGGAAACAAACAAAACCAGTGGTCCTTTTGATTTTGTCAAAAGCATGAAATATATTTAAAATGCTTCTCCCCACCTTGGTTAAATAGAAAAATGTGTTTAATTGTTGCCAACCATTTCTCTGTGGTTTATTAGGAGGAGAGGCAAAGAAGAGACCAGGCAAATCTCAGCATTGTCAGGATACACGGTTGACACAGTACATTCTTTCCTGTCTAGGGCAAAAGTACATTTTGACCAGGGTACACCATCATGAATGGGTCAACCTCTCTAAAAGTCTTTGGAAATGTCACTCCTACTCAAGGGAGTATAGGCTTTATCCCAGGAAGACAGAACATTTATTAAGGCCATTTGAACTTGGTTGTTGTTTTTATTAGTCATTTTCAGAGCTGATATCCCACCGGATCTTTCTTCATCAACCATTTGTACTCAAAATCCATGTCAAATTGTAATGTTATATCTAAAATTTAATTTAACTTATGTCAAAAACTAGATTGAATCTATAACACATGAAAACTATAGGAATTTATAATTATAAATTTAACCCATATTATTATAATGGATAATTTGGTTTCACATATATATTACAATTTATATAAGCAAGAAGCATTGAATAATATGTAAATTTGCATTCATTTTCTTTATAAAATTCTCTTTTATAATTGCTACATATAATAAGCTATGTAAAATTGCAATTCATGTAACAATATTTTTTAAATATTACTTTTTAAATATTATAATTAATTTTTATTTCATAAATCATGAAAAATCTCTTTTTGGATATTTTAAATTGCAGATAAATATATGATAATTTATATTTCAAATTGATATCCTTAAGTATTTCCTAGATTCACTATTTTATAAATAAAATAGTCATTTGTGCAGCTTTCTACTGGATTATCTTAATTAGATCATTATTTGATATGTAAAGAAATAAAATAAATATTATGTGCTGGTATTTTTGAAAATGCTCAACAATAGTATAATGAGTGTATTATATTTTATGGATTCTAATAGTATAAAACTGAACTGTTTACTGGAGTTTACACATAACTTTACACCTCGGTGATGTAAAATTTAATCAAGGAGTTGTGAGTATTACCATTGATAATTACCTGTGGTTTGAAATGCACATGGAACACTAATTAAAATAGTACATTCAACTAACACAATATCTCTCTTCTAGTATTTAACATCCTCAGACCTCCTACATCGCTCAGTAATGCTCACCAAAATCACAGGTATCAAAAAAGAAGACTACCTGTGCTTACTCAGTGAATGTCAAAGAGCAAGGATGTGGAATCAGAATTCTCTATTTAATGCTTATCTGTTCTGCACAGCCTGACAATCTCAGAAACTGAGTCTTTATTGTGAGAATTGTGAGACTATGTTATGCCACAGTCTCCTTGCAGACATTAAAGGAAGAAAATAGAGAACTGTCAACTGCAGCATCTTTCACACAGATGATAGAGTTCCCTGAGTTCCCTGATGCTATTTCTGTTTTTTATTCCCTTTGTATCAACATATTGCCCGAACTCCTTTGCCTTCATATTCTGAATGATTACAGCTCAATCATTGGACTGAAGCTGAATGTGACACGTTTAGGCAAAAAGCTACTTCCACGTTCATAGTCTCTTCTGACACTTCTTTGGAACTGTTTGCTTGTCTAGGGCAGGGAGAAGCTCTGGACTTTGCTTCCTCTGTTTTCTCTGCGGGCCCTGTCTTCTTTATCTCACAGCATTACGTTCCTATCCTTCTGTTCCTCAGACACAGGCATATTGCCCAGCCCTTCATTTTAGATCCCATCACCACATTTGCCCTTCATGGGCCCTGACACTTGCCTTGATCTAGACAAGAAACATACTCGTTCTTGTTCTTTTTCTGACAGTAAAGTTGCTGAGCACCATTCAAGTGCTCTGTGAAAGGGCAGAGTGCTGTTTTGTAAGTGGGGTCAACCTGGCCACTTCGGGAACCTTGATTGAATAGAATGCTTGTCAAAGGCGCAACTTACATTTGCATGAGGACACCTCCTCAGAATATTCTGATATCTGTGGAAAGAATATCACAACAATTCTCTCAGCTAAAGGATAGACTGCTTCGAAATGATCGTATCAAGTCAAATTTGTAGTGAACATTCTGGGAAGCAGAGAATCAGTCAAAAGAGTGGCAGGTTCTTGTGAAGAGTCTGTAATTTGTAGAAACGATACTTCAATCAATGCTCTTATAAAATACCGTTTGCTTGTCATGTCAGACAGTGTGAACTGACTAAAAGGAAAAGCGTAATCTTCTATTTATATTGGAGAGAAAATAGTAATATATTTAAAGACTGGGAGTTAATTATGGACTCAAGGAGTTGTAACTGTCATTTTTGTCACTCCTGCTCCCCCCAATCCCAAAGGTTTAGACAACTGGTGACTGAATGTAAAGAATGGAGTGAGGGAAATGAAAACTTCTTATTATCTCTGCCATGAATTAGGAAATGCAGTGACCATAATGAAATGAACCTTGATGGTACCAAGTAGGCTTTCCAGGGAATATACTCATAACTTCTGGTAATATTTTTTTTTAATAATGCCTACTAAAATGGTCTGCTTGAGTGGGGGCATCAGAAATGGCTCACTGGTTAAACACACTTATTATTCTATCAAAGTACCAGAATTTGGTACCAAGTAGCCCTCTGGCAGACCGAAAACACACTGCAATTTCAGATCCAGGGGAATCTGACAACTTTTTCTGGCCTCTGTGTACCTTGCATGAACATGGTACACAGGCTTACATGTAGGCGTAAAATCCATAAACAAAAGTGAATAAATTAAGTATAAATCAGAGTGTTCTTAACCTCTGTCATGTTCAGGGATCCTGAAGAAAATGCACTGTTTAAAGTTAATCTTATTAAATACCTGAAGTGTCTTTCAGAAGATCTTTGGGGCATTTAATTGTTATGATGGCCACTCACAACTATACTACTTAGATTTTTTAAGCTTCAGTTTTATTTCTTGCCTCAAAGGTAAAACAATATCTTCATGCTCCTTTTTGTAAGAGAAGATATATAACTTACAAGACAAGAAAGATAGTGTGTAAGTTAGACCCTTGCTAAAACTCACTGAATGAGCAAGCATGCTTGTCTAGGGCATTTCTACACTGGTGAACTTTGTCCTTCTGGATCCCAGGAGCAGTAGAAGGGCTGGCTACTTCTCACTAAGGCCCTGAGATTCCAAAACAGAGAAATTGGTGTTTATATCAGAATCCTCACACTTCCTCCATTACTTCAGATTAATAGCAGTTTGTACCTTTTGAAGACATGAACAGTGAAGAAGTGACAAATTTACCATGTCTTGTTCTAGACACCAAGGAAGGACTAGCAGTGCTGGGGTGAGGACCTCTGACTCTCTAGCCAAAGTTTACAAATACTACTTAGAAATAACCCATCTATATCATTGGAAGGAATAAAGGGGTAATACCATCACTACAATGTCTCTGTTGTTATAAATGTCTCAGGTTTAGTTACAGAAGGCAGGCCACACTTGATAGATCCTAAATCTTTCTCTGAGCTACTAGAACTTAGAAAAAGGTCCTCTTCCACTTTACTGAACATATGTATAGTATAAATTGTTACTGAGGTTTGTTTCAGTACAAACACCCCTATTGTGTCTTTTGCCTAAATTTTACATGATGCTGACCTGACAAACATTTGTCTTGCAATTTGATTATATCTGTGGAAATCCAGCCTACAGTCCTATAACTGAACGAGATGTACTGTGTTCAACAATCTCCAAACCTGTTTCTTTGTGTTCTATTATTTCCAAGAATTATTTAAGACAGTTTCTCCAAGATCACAATTAAGGAAATACTAAATTTCTTGAAAATAAAAATAGTCCAATCTTCAAATCTTAAAGGCTATAGTTCAGGAAGAATTATTGCTAAGATATTTGTGTAATGTTTGAATAGATGATTATTGATAAGTTGGCAATAAAATACAAGCAAATGCACAGAATGTCAGTAATGGAGATACTGATTTGATTTAAATGTAAGTTTATTGTTGAATTCCATGAACTCATTGTATTGTCACTTCAACTGAACTGTAGATAATTTTCCAGAAATATTATTAGCTTGTGAACCATTATCAGCAAGCATATTAATTCAATCAATATTACTGGAAACGTTTCAAGACTCTTTTCAAAAGTTAAGCCAATTCAAATATTCATTAATTTGATTTATTTTACTTGTATATTCAAAACACTGTGCTAAACATGAGATATTCTAAATTATCTCTATATACCTGTCTACTCATGGTAAATATTTTGTTTCTGGAAAATATTTACCCTTTGCCTGTAGTGTTCAAGCATAGGAGAGTGCTTTCACAAATCATGATTAATATGATTTCTGTAGTCAAGCATGTCTGCAGTGCAGGGAGCCTCGTTTCATATGCTGCATTCTCTTTCTATGACTGTTCAATGGAAACTTCTGTGAGGAAGAAATATTTGCATTGTCCTGTACAAAGAAGTAGCCAGTTGCCATAAGTAATATCTGAATTAAGGCTAGTACAACTGAGGAAATTGATTATAATTTATGTAATTATAGTTTCTTTAGTCATGGCAGTGAATGCCAATAATGTTAATCAGTGTAGTATCACAGAGTAACATGCTTTATTTAAGCCAAGGTAATAAGCAAAGATTGACAAACAGGATACCTAAGATGGTGAAAGAATTGCTCTGGGTCTGCCTCCTTCTGTCAATTTCTTTTCTGAGGCAATTTATTCTATTTCGTAAGTCTCAGTGGCCTCAGCTTCCATAAGCACCGTGATAACTCTAAGCTGTCACATATTTATAAAAGATGTAATTAAGAGTGTGTGTGTGTTGTGTGTGTGTGTGTGTGTGTGTGTGTGTGTGTTGGAGAGATGGCTGAAGGGTTAAGGCATGGACTGCTTTTGTTTTGTTTTTGAGAGGACCTGAATTCAATTCCCAATACCCACATGATGGCCCACAAATATCTATAACTCTAATTCTTGAGGTTTCAATGTAGTATTTTGTCTCTTTGGCAGGCACACATGTAATGAAAATACATATATTGAGACAAAACACTCATGTAATGAAGTTATTAAAATGTTTAAATAATTTCTTTCATTTGTTCCAATTGTAAAATAATTACTTATGCCCCCTTTCCTTTCCTTACTTCAGACACTCCTATATACCACTCTTTGTTCTTTTCCAAACTCATGGACTTTTTTCCCATTCATTTCTGTTAGTATTAAGTGAAGTCTTTGATGATGTTGTTCTTGTTTTTGTTATTGTTGTTACTAGTATTAGTATTACTGTTATTATGCTTTTGGTGAGTACCAAAATAGAACCAGTAAATTTTTTTTTTATTATCGAAGACTGTAAGTTTACTTCATCAAGCTATAAAAATACCAAGTATAGGTTTTTTTTTTTTTTACTTATAGCCTGTTTGTAGTTCACACTTTAAGGGTTCTACATGGTTCTAAATATGCCCTACATTGACAGTTGTGATAGCAATAAAATGAGAATCTTTAAGTGTAGATTTCCTTTTGATCTTAAGTTTTAACAACATAACTATCTAGTTCAAAGTTGATTCTAATGTTTATTTCAATTATTATTTATTTAGGAAGGCAAGAGTAGGAAGCATTCATGGCCATGAGTGGAGGTTAGAGACAACTTATAGGAGTCATTTCATTCCACCATGTAACCTGGGGTCAAGGTGTTGAGCTCAGGTCACCAGGGTTGGTGACAAGTACCTTTACCCTTAAAGCCATCTGGGTGAACATATTGTTTCTTATATTGCTTCAGTGAAAGAACAAAAAAGTGTTATAAGACTATAATTTATCTATGAAAGAAAACAACCGTGAAAACCTTTGAATTCTTTCTGTGCAAATATTGCCCAGTCTGCTGCTGGTTAGTTTTTAACTGTCTACTTTGCATGTTCTAAAATCAGTGAGGGAAGGACTAGTTTTTGTCTTTTATTTATTCAATTTGCATCTTGCTCAATGGTCTCCTTTCTGTCACATATCCCCTCAATCATTCCCCCTTCCTCCCTCCTCTCCTTTCCCTTCCCCTCTGAGCCTCTGAGTTGATGAGCAGATGTGGTCCCCTGGGTATCCTTTCTCCCCAGCACTTCAAGTCTTTATGAGGGTAGATGCTTCCTCTCCCACTAAGGCTAGACAAGGCATCCCAGTGAGTAGAACATATCCCACATACAGGCGACACCTTTTGGGATAGCCCCTGCTCTAGTTGTTCAGAACCCAGGCAAGCATTGTACATCAGTTACATATGAGTAGAGAGGCCTAGGTCCAGCCCATGTATATTCTTTGATTGGTAGTTCAGACTCTGAGAGCCCCAAGTGTCCAGGTTAGTTGACTTTGTTGGTCTTCCTGTGGAGTTCCTATTCCTTTTGGGGCCTGTCTTGTCTCCGGAACAAAGACAGAAAACTGGGATAATGGAGGCACCCAAAACTCAATGCGGGGTGACAATGGCTGTCCTCTTATTCTTCCATAAGTATCCCCAAACTTTATCTACTGTTTGACTGTGGGTGTCTGTATCTGACTGAATTAGCTTCTGGGTAGAGTCTCTCAGATGCTTCTGTTTACAATCATAGCAGAGCATCATTAGTAATGTTAAAGACTGGTACGTTCCCATGGTTCAGCTATTAAAAACCAAGTCATCAAGAATTTTGCGGGCAAATGGACAGAACTTGAGAATATCATCCTGAGTGAGGTAACCCAGTACTAAAAGGACATGCATGGTAGGTACTCAATTATGAGGGGTTATTTGTCATAAATTACATGTAACATGTTATACTCCACAGACCCAACAAAGGTAAACAAGAAAGAAAGCTCAAGGAAGGAAGCTTGAATCTCATTTAGAAAGGGGGAATAAAATAGTCATAAGAGGCAGGTGGAGGAAGGGAGCTAGGAGGGAAGTGGGATGGGGAGGAAAATGGGGGATTCAGGGTCAAGTGTAGAAAAATACAGGGTATATGGCTAGATGGTCATGAAAATGAATGGAAATCTACAACTGACAGTGGTGAAGAGGTGGGTGCCATTTCTAGGATAAGATAGAGACCTAGGATAAGGGAGGCTTCCAAGGATCAATGCTGGTGAGCTTAGCTGTGACTCACTATATTTGGGGTATGGAACCTGAAGAGGCCACCACCTATAGTCAGACAGGAACCCCAGTGGGGTGATATAGATGCCTACCCACCCATAAAACTTTCAATGCAAAATTTATCTTGTCTACAAGAAATGCAGGCACTGGGGAGGGAGCAGAGACTGAGGGAATGACCAACCAATGATCGCCCAACTTGAGGGGAGAACTCTTAATGAGACTGTATTTAAAGAGATTGACTGCCTAGGTTTCTCAGGGAGAGATTGTCTTTATTTTACTTGATGTGAGAATGCCCAGCCCCCTGTGGTATTATGGCAAAGGGAGGAGCTCTGTTCAGTATAAGGGAAGAGAAAACTAGCTAAGAACAAGCAAGCAAGGATTCACTTATTCTCTTTTGTTTCTGGGCTCAAGATGTGAGTAGATGTCTGATTTCCTTCCTTTCTCTCCCTGAAATGATACACTATAACTTAGAGTCATAAGACAAATAAACCTTAGTTTTTTTTGTTTTTTTGTTTTTTGTCTAGATTCTTTTGTTGGGGTATTTTATTGTTACAACAGAAATGACCCTAGGACACTGTGTGTCTCCAAGCTCTCTGACTGTTCATAGAGAGCTCCCTTTCTTCACGTCCTATTTACTTAGTGATAAACATGAAAAGAGAGAAGAGGCCTCTTGACCACATATGAAAATATATAAGCCCAATGTTCTCCAAGTTATGAATGTTATAAACCACGAAATTGCATTATTTTTAATGCAATTTAACAGATTTATTTAATCTATAAGCAAAATAAATGAACAGACAGTTCAAATAGAGAAAATAATTCCTTCTTTTAAGACTCTCATTTAAAATATGCTCTTATTAATTTGCCTCAAATAGATGTGAATATTGAGGGTGCAAATGATTGCAAAGAGAATATCTGTCTTCTCTTCAGCATTGCTCCAAGTAAAGGCATGGATGGATGCGTTACACCAACTAAGAAATGCTTCTTTTCTTTATACTACAAATTATTTAATTTTCTTGTAAGTTGAATCACTTTGTTTGGCTAGTGGCATTATAGTAACCAAAGTATCATGTTTCACATTTATAGAAAAGGTGAGGGAAAAATATGTGAACTTTATTGCTTTCTAAAAACACACATATTTGCTCTGCTTCTTTCTTGTCTTTGTGATGTCAATTAAAGGTTTTAACTGAGAAAAAGTTGACTCCCAAGTTAGCAAATTTGATTTTCAATCTACTCTGCAAGCAAGAATAAAAACTTGAATTTGAATTTAAAATATCAGTTTTAGACTATTATAGTGGCTGTTGATAAAAGAAAGTATATAGTTTAGTTTTGACACTTATCTCATTCTCTTAACTTCATGGTTTTATGTTTATTGTAAATAGTTTAGGTAAAAATATATGCTTGATGATAATCTAGTGAGATTTTAATTATAAAAGGGATGTCTTTTATTATCTTTAAAATACAACCAAAATTCTTTAGACTTTATATCATTTTCTCTAATGTAGTTTATTTGAAACATTTTTAACTATGTGTATTATGAAAAATATTTGAGAAAATTCTAATGTTTAATTGATTTTAACTTCATTTATAAAGTTATTGTAATAAATCTATAAACTGAAGATTGAGTATAGATTTCAGAATAGAGCCTAAAATATGGACCGTATTGGGATTATATCAATAATAACATCAACAATTAATCAGGATTAATCATTAGAAATGGTTTACAAATATTACTTTGCTTCATCCTTATAATACCTCTCTATAAACTACAAAATCTAAATCATTAAATTATACCTACAAGACAAACAATAACTCATAAAACTGAATTGTGAATCCTGATAACAAAGCTCCCAATTTTCCTTTTACTACTATGCTATAAAAGGTTTGAGAATAAGAAAGTCATATGGAGGTAACCAAACACTGCAATTAAGCCCATTCAATAGCAGGTAATTCACTCTTGGTACTTTAAATACATACAAGTTTCTATACATGGTGAATTGGTAGGACTGAGAACAGAACCTACTATGTCCACTTCCCTAAAGCACTGTAATTTGTAACTGACATGAACTTCAAACAGGTGAGGTGGGGATACATACAGTTATTCGCATAAGATCGAAATTACATTCACCAGTGAAACTTCTATGTTTTTGTGTTGATGAGAGCTAACTCATTTTTCATACTATAGCTAGGAAGTCAAAAGACTCAAGGGAGATGAAGGTTGTCTAGATACAGAGCATTCCTTATGATTTTATTGGACTGATTATGTATTGGGAACTAAAATTACATAGTATAATTTTAAAAGAAATTGATTCCTAAACAGAGTATTTGCTTCATTTTAGCACTATAAAATATAAATAGATAATAATTCAACTTGGAGTGAGCAATCTTGTGTCCCTTAAGAATGTATGACATGTAAATTTAGTATAATCTCTTTTATTTTATTTTTTTGTTAAATGTTTTGGACATGGGTGTAATGAAGCAAACATAGCAGACTTGAATAGATATCTGTGAGCTTACTATTTTTACTAGTCACTGAAAATCATGTTTTGTCTTGTTAAAAGAGACAGCAAAACATTACTTTTAATCAGTTTAATTAATATACTAGTCACAGAACTATTCCTTCCACTGGCTTAGTTTTTAAATAGATACCATTACTCTCATTTTTTTGCACATGACATATTCTTCAAAACTGAATAATATAAATACCTATCTTTTCTTTATATTTATAAAATTACTAGGTTAAGTTTATATTTTGTTGTGAACAACATTATAATATAAATATGCAATAATTCTGTTGTATACTGACTGGAACTACAACTCAGGATTCTAATTGCAGAATCATCTAATAGGTTTATTTTAGGTTTTGAGGAGCCCGATACTAATTTTCACCATGGCTTCAGAAGTACAAAGAGGTTCCCTCTGCATGCATTCTTGTCAGAACTGTTGCTTGTTTTCTCTGTAACTGTTATTCTGTTTGAGATGAGATAGAACTGGAATTGAGTTTTGATTTGCTCTTCCCTGCTGACTCAGAGTATTGAACATTTTGTCATCTATTTATTGTCCGTTTCTGTTTCTTTTGAGACCTGTGAGTTCATTCATTTGCCTCTCTATTGACTGGATTCTTCCTGTGGTTTGCTGTTCAAGCTTATAGTTCTTTACATATTCCTGGCAATAAGTCTTGATTAAATATAATGAATTGGTGACAAATATTTTTTCCTGGTTATGTCAGTCATCTCTTTACTGTAGCAAATGTTTCTTGTTAGATTTTGAACTTCCTGAAAAAAAAAAAATTGTCAGCCAGTTATTGTTTCCTCAGGTATAGGCGTCATAGTCAGAAATTTGCATTTCGGTTTATTTTTTTTTCCTTTTTTAATTTTATTTTTTTGCTTATTCACTTTATAACCCATCCCAGTCACCCCCTCCCACAATCCTTCCCCATCTCTTGTTTTCTGAGTACCCCCTCCTCCTGTATCCCCCACCTTGCCACTTTAAGTCTCTGAGAGGCTAGGTGCTTCCTCTCCCATTGAGGCCAGATGAGGCACCCAGCTAGAAGACCATACTCCATATACAGGCTGCATGTTTTGGGATAGCCCCCACTCCAGATGTTTGAGACCTACATGAAAACCAAGCTGCACATTTACAACATATGTGCAGGGAGGCCTAGGTCCAGCCCATGGAGGTAGATCTGTGTAGACTAGGTATGCTTAGTTCTTGTACCATTTCATTCTGCACACTCAAAGTTTCAAGTCTTGTATTAAAGTACTTGACCCATTTTGAATTAAATTTTATGGACTGAATGGAGAAAGAATCCAGTTTTTATACTCTGCATATGGATATTCAGTCTTCAGAGGATTTTGGAAAGTATGTTTTTAGTATCTTATCAGAAAAAAAAAAAGATAGCTAAGTAGCCTGTATGCCTATAATAATAAAGATGGAGTTTTAGATGATAGAAAATACACATTTCTTTTCCAACCAAGCTACATGAAACAGTAGATACAGTGAGTTTTCACGCCTGATGACTAGAACTTAATACTCTTACTTCAACAAAATGAAAACTTAAAATCACTTAAGTTTTAGGACTTAATATCTCAATCTGAAAAAGGAGAAATAAATGAAAATCATAAAAAACTGTATAGCACAGTGCTTAGGATAAACTAGATATTAGTTCCATTTTTGTTACTATAAGCCTCATACAGATCCCAATAGAGTAATAGCATATGAGATTATTTTTGGTTAATCCTTGATACATCTGTATAAGTTTTGCCATTTACTGCACCCTTCTTAGAGTTGAGCTGAGTAGAGCAGATCCATGCCAGAACACACAGACTTACCTCATTTGTTCTTGCAGAATATGTCTGACATCTAGCTCTCATTTCCAAAGTGAAAAAAAAAAAATCTTACTCCTTCCCTTTCCTGTGATTATTTAATAATAACTACTATCTACCTATCTTTCTGGAAACTTTAAGACAAAATGTGACTCATGTTTTTAGTGCTCATTTTTTTCCCCCGTAGAAGCACGTTCATGACATTACTGTTTATAATTCAACAGCGAATGTTAGTGTATTTTTGACCATGAGCACTTCAGAAATGAACTTCAAGCACATAATTAAACATTTAACTCCACACGCATGTTTAGGAACTTTTATCAAAGTTTAATTTCTCACTTTGTATGTATTCCCTCACAGAGTGGTATCACTCTGCTATGCTAATAATAACCCCATAGGTTTACATTCAGCAATATGTCATTAAAATAGAATGATTATCATTTAATAAAAGAATCAGGTAGTAAAATACAAAAGATATCAAATGAATTTTAGAGAGAAATAAATAATATGAATCGGGCAAAAAGTGATTTAAACCAATGCTTCCTTGATGTAAAGTAAATTTCCTTCATTATTGTTTATTTCTTAATGTCTTAATTCTCCTCAAAAAATTCAAATGCCCATGACAGGTAAAGCTTCAAGTTAAGCTAAGAATTGTATTCCCAGTGATAGCCTCTATACTGTATGTTTGAAACTCATTCATTATTACTTCTTTTGAGTAATCAATATATAAGAATGAATGAATTTAATGCCTAGAAATTCCATACTTCATGCTACATAAGTAGAAAAACATAGAGCATGTTTTAGTTCTCCCAATTAGATGCCTTTCATTAAATTTTTCACTACTTACTTTTAAACGGCAAACCTCTTATTTTTATAACACATATTATTTCAAACTTCTGATAATAATCAAAACATGCATTTATTGTTTATTTGGGAATTTAAATTTCTAAATAAATGCAAATCATTACTGATAGTGGTTGCCCACCCCCCCCCCTTGGCTCAATTACTATACCACTGCTGGATCTCTCTGTTGGTGTGGCAAAACAAATAAAATATGTGCTGTCAAAACAGTAGCGATGTGAGACACCTGTGGAGTATTCGCTTGGTTTCCACTCAGTAAACACAAGAAGCTTGTGAGCCTCTTCAAATCAGGATTTTTACTCCAAAGATACAGGCTTAGTAAGGTACCTTCATGGCAGCAAGTTTATATATGTTTAGGTTTGATTTCATATTTAAGAATGTTGATAAATTAATCTGTAATTGTATAGAGACATTATAAACCTTATCCAATATGTGTTAGTTTTCATTGCATAAGCAAATTTTTTCTAGTATGACGTCATAATGCCCATGACTCTCATAGCTTGCGCAAATAAATATTTTAAAATCATAACAATATATCTATATCCCTGCCTCAACTATTTGAATTATGTGGCTCAGGGAAAGGATATAGTATCTGGAAGATTATTCTTTATATTACGACAATGAAGCAGCTTCTCTATGGTAATTTTCAAGACAAATCCAAAAGAATAACATGTTTATCAACCTCAACTTATGAAATAAAAAACAAACACAAACATATCTAAAATTAAGCCAAAAACAAGAAGGTTACAAACATTAAGATAATATAAAATTAAAAACCTGGGGAAGATGGTTGTCAGTAAATTGTTTATCATGGATTTCAGTTCTTTTATTGTTGCTGTGATATAAAGCAGGTGAATAGCAGCTTAATGAGAAGAAAGTCACCTGTGTTTATGGTTCTAGAGGGGACAGTATCCCTTTATGGGTGGCAGAGAAGTTGTCAGTAAGCAACTCACACGGTAGAGAGACAGGAATCTGATTGCTCACATATTAAGTTTCCAACAGGAAGTGGACAAAATAAACGAGAAATGGCTAAAAGATTATACATTTCAATGTCTGTAACCAGTGACATAGTTCCTCTAGCAATTCTGAACTATATAAACTTTGCAAACAGTGACACAAAGTAGAGTCTAAATGTCTGAGACTATGGGGTTGTGGGGAGTGCATTTCTTATTTATGATATCACATGATGCATACATGAAAACCTGAGTTCGGATCCCCAGCTCCCTTGTGAACTGCTTGCATAATGGCAGGTAATGTAATCCTAAAACAAGGAAATTGGGCACTTGTGGATCCGTGATGTTGATTTGCAAGGAAGTCTACCTGAATCAGTCAGTTGCTGGTTCAGTGGCTGCTGTCTCAGTAACTAACTAACTAACTAACTAACACTAACCAACTAAACAAACAAATAAATAAATAAGAGGAGAGTAACTGAAGTCAATGCCTGCCATCTACCTTAGGCATCTATATACCTGTTCACACATGATACACCAAGACACACTCAAACTCTCAGTCATACATACACACATGTCAAACACACACAAACAAACACACACACACACACACACACACACAGAGTGAGAGTTACAAATAAACATGTGTACACATGACTCTATAAAATATATGTGTCTATAAATTTGTATGTATAGATGCTTACAATTTCATATATGGCACTCTGAGTAGTCTTTATTATTAACCAAGTATACTGTGTCATTAACTTGTATTTCAAAAAACTAAAAAAAGCAAAACAAAAAAATCAACTTATTGTCAAAATGATATTCCAAGAATTTGTTTTCAAATAAAATCAATTTTAAGGAAATTTGTATGAGACTTTTTAGACAGAATGGCAAATGAGCAATCCATATGTGTTTATGTCTATCAACATGGCTTTGAGACCTTTTGTGTGCCATGGGAAATGTGCCCACAGGCTGAAATGAGTGTACAAAGGCACAGCATAGGGAGAACATGCTGGAGGGGTTTTATTTGATGTTGTCAAAGTGCTCTAGGCTCTGTCTTGCAAGAAATTCTTTGGTTTTCTTTTTCAATTTTTTTTTTATGCTTTAAAACACGTGGCTTTTTTTCTGAAACATTCTGCTAAGAGACAAAGAGTAAATGAACAAATTACAAATGAACCATACAATCACATTCTCTCTCAATGTAAACATTCGCCTTCTGTATTTATGCCTATAGGGATATTTGCCAAGGTAAAAGTCAGCAGTTTTAGGTCACTTATTCAGATTTGGAGATAACAGACTAATCAGAAGAAAGAATTAAGAAAAATAGCACAGAAGTGAATGGGTTCATATTGTGGGTATCTATTTAGTTTACTTTTTATTTTCTTATTTATAATAAATTTTTAATAATAAAAATATATTTAATATTTAAATTTAATGAATTCAATAATTTTAAACATGAGGACATCTATATTGATCTTAGACTAAAGACAGATATTTACAAATTCTATTCCCTGTAATCTTTCCACAAATTACCACAGGCTGGACTCAAGATTTGGGTCAGTCCTAATCTATACCCTAAGGCATTCTTTCAGGATTTTCAGATTAGGAGAGTATAGTCTCAAAAAAAATATTTTTAAGTTAATGCTTCATATAAAACTATTTTGTATTTCTAAAAATCTTGGTAAAACCTATGAAAACTCCATATGATTCACTTAATTCACTCTTTATGTCTCAGTTTTGATGGATATTAATATTGTCTTCTTGTCATGGCTAATATATGTTTTGCATTTTCAAGTAAAGCAAGACAATCTCAGGGCAATGGTACAGCTTATTCATGGTGCCAACCCTGCAAAGGATAACCCTATTCTGGAACTAAGATGGGAGGGACACACTCATTTTTCTCTTAGAAAGAAAGCATGCTGTTCAACCTCTGCTGGCACACAAGAGATTTCTTTGGGAGAGTAGATGCTGCTCTGTGGTTTAGAAATCAGAGCTCTATTGCTGGGGGAAGCCCCAGGCTGCGTTTGATAACAGTGACAAACAGGTTCAGGCCTCCCATGTCCCCACTGCTCTCTTCTCTCCGCAGCAAGAGACGTTCCCTGGGGTGAGTGGGTTCAGAGAAAAGGAGGTTGGCTCTGCTGAGAACAAATCATTGGCTGTTGACAAAGGTTATGATTATTATTCTCAGAAAACTCAAAAATGTACTCCTAGTTATAAATGACGTTCAGAGAATGAAACTTAACAAGGTCTTTTTTAACTTGTACAAAGTCTCATCATGATAGAACAAAGCATCTGTGGCTGGCGTCTGTCCTCTGAGAGTTGATCTTGCTACTTTTGGGATTAAGAGATTGTTATCAGTGGGGGGATATTTGTTTTTGTATTTTTTTTTTATTTTTGTTTTTTTTAGGGAACGTATATTTACTGTGATTTTGAAAATATAGTAACCAGACTTCAGAAAGCAGTTATTGAACATGAAAAGGTAAACAGTTTCTCAAAAAAAAAAAAAAATCAGAAAGAAATGAATTCAAAGATAAATATATTCAAATAAATCTTAAAATATGTAACAGATTTATCTGAATAAAACATGTATTTTGTTAAGAAATCATATTAAAATAAAGACAATGACTTAAACAATCACTTAAAGATTCATTTTCACCTTATGTTTATGGACACAACACACATGCAGTAAAATGGCCAGAAAAGAATATGAGATCCCTTGGAATTACAGATGGTTTCCAGCCACCATGTGGGTGCTGGGAACTGAACCTGGGCCCTCCAAAAAAGCAGCCATTTCTTTTAACTACTGAGCCATCTTTAGTCCCATAAAAAATAAATTTATTTATTTATTTATTTATTTATTTATTTATTTTTTTATTTTTTTATAAATTTTTATTTTTAATTTTTTTTTCAGCAAATCAAAAAATTTAAAAGGCATTCAAACAGAATAAAATGAAAAGAAACAAACAAGCAAAATACCAAGGGTCAGATATACTTATACCAGAATTCTATAGAGCCTTCAAACAAGCAATACTTTTTGAGTTATGTTTAAAAAAATTCAGAACCACAATAAGCTCCTTCACAAAGCAAATAATATTGAAATAGTGAAATCAAGTGTAAACCCAACAAAAATATATAAATTATAGTCCAGTATCCCTCATGAGTATACATACAAAAATTCTCAATGAAGTAGTTGCAAACTGAATACAAGAGATATAAAAAAAATAATATTCCATGAATAACTGAACAACTGATTGAGATGACCCAATCACAAAAGAACACACATGGTATGCACTCACTGATAAGCGGATATTAGCCCCAAAACACACAATACCTAAGATGCAACGCATAAACCTCATGAAACTCAAGAAGAAGGAGGAAGACCAAAGTGAGGGTGCTTTTGTCCTTTTTAGAATGAGTATCAAAAGATTCAACCAGAGCTCCCAGAAACTAAACCTCCAGCCTGAGAACAGACAGGGGCAAGCTGTCCTCTGAGAGGCTCTAACCAGCAGCTGACTCAGACAGATACAGACATCCAGAGCCAAACAGTGGATGGAGCTTGAGGACTCTTATAGAAGAATAGGTGGAAGGATTGTGGGCCCTAAGGAGATAGGAACTACATAGGAAGATCAACAGAGTAAACGAACCTGAACCCTTGGAGCTCTCAGAGACTGAATCACCAACCGTGGAGCATACCTAGTCTACACAGATCTACCTCCATGGGCTGAACTTAGACCTCCCTGCACATATGTTGTAAATGTGCAGCTTGGTTTTCATGTAGGTCTCAAACATCTGGAGTGTGGGCTATCCCAAAACATGCAGCCTGTATATGGAGTATAGTCTTCTAAAAAAAAAAAAAAAAAAAAAAAAACAGTGGGGGATATTTGTTAAGCAGTGTTATTGCAGTACATACTTCTTAAGAGTGTAGAAACACTTATATATCTCTGTCATATCTATTTGAGTACCTTATAATTATGTTAAAAAGTATTGTCACTAAAGAAACCTCAGATGTTTTTATAACAGAATGTCAAATTACTTCCAACTAGAGAGAGATACATAATAAGGCATGCCTTATATATTATTGTATTTTGGCTAAGAGTACACCAACTAGGGCATTAGGCCATCTAAATATGTATTTTAGATGTAAAATGGACTAACTTCCTCAATGTTTAGCTAATATAAATCAACCAGTCAGCCAACAAATTGATGTACATAGGGCAAGATAACTTTTCAGAAGGAAATAGAAACCTGTGTAGAACCTGATTCTTTTGACTCTGTCTGCTGGGTTTATTTTCCACATGCTATGTTTGTGTTTAACAGAGTCTAAAAATGATGCATCTGTCATGGTGGTTTGCTTGCAGGCATTCTGTTGATGTGCAGTCTGAACTTTCTCTATGTTTATTTTAGAATTTCATCATTTAAATAAATACATCAGGGAAGAACCATTCTTATTTCAAAATCAAGGGGATATATATCCATTCTGCTGTTTCTGTTAAAGTTGCTTTACATCTTAAAATGTATTCCTATTAATCATGGCAATTAGGATAGACAAATATATGCATATATATGATTATATTTATACATAAATATGTGTAAAATGGAAAGAAGATATCCATAGTAGATATGTTTATAATGGAAAAAATGTATCCACATTATACTTAAGTTTCTACATAAACCACATTTATTTAACAATTTAGAAATATCATATCTGTAGGTAAGTCAGTTACTTTTATACTTAGAATAATTTTAGACAATAGTCATTATCTCCCTGCCTGTATCGTTCTATCTTCTAAAACTCAAATGTATTCATAATTGTGGTGCTTATAAAATGACATTTAATTAAATAGGTCATGTACTCATTTATAACTGTATAAGAGAACAAAAAATTCACCTTTATAAAAAATTGATACTCAGTTACCCAGTTAGTTAAAGGTCATGTTTGTATCACACACACACACACACACACACACACACACACACACACACACACACACACAGAGAGAGAGAGAGAGAGAGAGAGAGAGAGAGAGAGAGAGAGAGAGAGAGAGAGACTTTTCTCATATGTGGCATATGGAATTTTCTCATTACAGAAGGCTAGTGCTTCCAGCTTTGGATATCTTTGGATTAGTAAACAAAGACTTATATTAGCAATATGATAGCTCATACCTAGGATTGGGCAAGTAATCAGGAATGAGTATGTATGAATGAATATGACCAGAATGAAGAAGTTAGGAGATATCCAGACTGCTGACTAAGAAAAGGAGAACCAATTTGGAGGTAGTGGGAGATAGTATAAAGAATCTCATAGCAAAATATGAAAGGATAATTTTGTTGCAAATGGCACTTGGTCAATTTTGAAGAAATGCTTTCACATAGTGATTTTGTAACTAGGAATTGTACAAACACAAAAGAAGTTTTCCAGGTCCTTAAGTTTTAAGTGTTTCTGTGAGCTGGGTGATGAGGCAGAGACTTAGAAAAATCATTGTGCAGCATGCTTATCTGCCTAACAAGATGAAGGCTGTCTATAGGAGACATAAAGCAACCGGCACTTGTGTGAATAGTCACTAATGTGAGATCAGTTAATGTGTATGAGTGTCCATTGTGGATTGTTGTGCTCAATGACCTTATTCTGTTTTTTAATTAATAAAAATATAATTACTCCTTTCCCTACGCCCACTTCTCATATGAGGCCTCTTTTCTTTAATTATTCCTCTGTTTGTGTGTGTGTGTGTGTGTGTGTGTGTGTGTGTGTGTCCATATATATGTATGTAAAAAGACAGACAGACAGATACAAAAAGAGAAGTGAGAGACACAGGCAGATGTGGGCAAATATATAAATGTAACCTTCTGAGTCCATTGAGTGTTGCATGTATCTATTTTTTTAGGGCTGACCTGTTGGTATTACATTTAGAGAGCTCATTTCTAAAAAATACTAATTCTCCTAATTCTTTTCAGTTATAATATACTTTAATAAGGGAAATAGAAAGGTATTATGTTGAATATCAATGGATACTAGTTTAAGAGTTGAGCAATTGCTAGCAACTGGACTACATATTTGTTGTATTAAAGATGAGTTTAAGGTAGATGTGTTAAAGTAGATGACAAGTTGTTCACCAGTACATCTGCACTTCTTCCTGTGGGTATAATGTGGAGTCTCACATTCCCCTTCTCATGTAATTTATCATGGCTTTGTAAATTCTATTCTGCAAAATAATGAGTTTCTATATTGTCTTATTTTTAAACCTTGTTTGTTAAATATCTTGAAATGCATTTCCCTTCATTGTTTGAATCTTAGTCTTTGAAGCACCCTCATAGAGGAAGGGGAGGAGAGATGGGATACAGGGTTTCTGGAGGGGATTCCTGGAAAAGGGATAACATTTGAAATGTAAATAAAGAAAATATCCAATAAAAGACAAAATGAATGATACATTGAATGTCATCAATGCATATATTTTATTATATTCATTCTTTTTACATTTTCTATAAACATTTGAAGTTCCTGAACTTTCTAAGATTAAGGATCTAAGAGGAAAAGCAAATTTGCTAAGGGTAGTTATAAGTATGCATGTTTTATTGTGTTTATAAAACTGAAACATGTTATCTAAGATATTAAGTCTCCACTACTTTTGTAATGAGTTTTATTTTATTCATGAATCAGCTTTATCTGAAACATGCTGCAAGAGCAAACTTGTTTTGGAAAATACATAAAACAAATAGAAATGGCAATTAATCCATTTAATTACAAGAGTTAATTCAATGATGTATATTGGATTGCTTGAAAATGACAAGGACTTACTATGTAAAACCTGATTCAATGCTCAAAATATAAATTATTTTTGAATCTATAACCATTCAATATAAACCATTTCGGTGGCTCTAAAGGGAGGCTACAGTGTTTTCACTATGAAAATTTATATACTGTATATGAAAGTAAGTTATAGGAATACTCAGTATGATTCTAAGTGGTGCCCAGCAGCTTGTGACCATCTCTATCATAGCGGTTTTAAAGTATCATCATAGGGAAAGAAGGGAGGTAATGTGAGTGCAAGTGCATTTGTGAGCATCCTGCTGTACTCCACTAAAGCATGGTCTGGCCAAGGCTGGTTCGTATAGAACATGGAGATATTGCCAGTCCCAGTACTGGCACAGCAGTTCTGTGGTTTTCCCTCACATTAGATCTTATTTTCTTCACCCTTTGCTTTCACAAAGCTGTGATGCTTAGGATTGCTCAGTGCTTCTAGTCAGTTGTATCTAGTTCTACTTAATTGGAGCAAACAGAAAAGTTTAAGGTTAATCGCAAAATACTGTAAGATCAGCCTCTACAATTAAAAATAAATGTATTACATTCTAAGTTGAAAAGAATACTGAGAGAAAACAGAAGTAAATTCAGAAATGGGCATGTCTCCCTTCTCTGTTTATTTAGAAAGCTGGTACATATTGTCAAGACGTAACACACATGAATGTCTGATATCATGAAATAACTGTATGCATTCATTTATGAAATTTCACAAAGCACGGTTATTATTCATTTCCTTCTTTTAAAAGAAATGACAGCAGTATTAGTTGAGTTTAAACCTCTGACAAAAATGATCAGTCTTCCTAAGGTGTATCTGTTTATCAAATCTCATCAGCATTCATGTTACTGGAATAAATGCAGCTTTGATAAAGACAAGGTGTTTTTCTACCAAGTGGGTAGCCGTTACTTCATACTGTGTATATCAAAATTGTGTCCAACTTCTACTGCGTTTCAAAGTTCTTATTCCTTTTCAGACTCTTATTTATTATGTTATATAAAACCAATAGGTTTTATACTTAAGCATTTTTTTTTAATTTGCCAAATTTCTTTAGCCATTCTTTCAAAGTCAGAGAGACACCAAGTTTCTTCAAGGAAGGAAAACAAAACAAATTTTCAAAATTTCTAGAATCAGAAGTACCTGAGCATGGAAAGGGACATGGATGGATTGGAAGATAAATCCCTGACTCTTTCTCTACCTTGCTCATTTTTGCTTCATTTCCTTTACATTAAAGAGATAAATAGTTATTCCTGTATTTTTATAACTTCAAGTATATGACTCAGATATTTGATCATGACTCAAAACCATCAAAACTTTTCTTCAGATTGGACATTTGGCTAATGCACACAGTGTTTTCTATGCTTCTGTTACTTTCTATGCTATACAAGATCTATGAATTTGGTGCTATCTCTGCCAGTATTATCTTTTGCTAATTGCTGTATTCATTTCATTTATTTAATATCTATCAAATACCCTCAAATACAAAAGTGTTATATGAGATATTCAAATGGTCATCTTTATTTTATTTTTATCTGATTTTCTACTTTCTATTTTATTTTGCAAGCAAACTTCTTTTAAAACATCATCTATATATTTTGTCATTATTTTTCTCATTCTATTTGACTTTCATCTTACCTAAGTCAACTAAACTCTTCCAAAAAGTTACCATCATATTGTTGAACTCAATGTTTAACATGTCTTGTCTTCTCAAATTTCTATATTTTGCTGAAATATTCAATCTAGAGCCTTTTCTTGAGTTTATTTTTCAAACTTTCTTCTTCACTCTCCTGATGTTTCAACTCTGCATATATCTTCATCATCCTTCCTTAGTCAAAGACTTTGTGGTGACTTTTTTTTATTAATATGTTTAAGATCTATGCTACACAGCCAGGCGGTGGTGGCTCACGCCTTTAATCCCAGCACTTGGGAGGCAGAGGCAGGCGGATTTCTGAGTTCGAGGCCAGCCTGGTCTACAGAATGAGTTCCAGGACAGCCAGGGCTACACAGAGGAACCCTGTCTCGAAAAAACAAACAAACAAACAAAAAAAACCAAACAAACAAACAAAAAATGATCTATGCTACTATGCTACTGTTTCTAGTAATATCCATTCTGAATCCTGGGTTCATAAATCCAAATGTACTCTCCAAATTTACACAGGATAGATGATTTATTTTCTATTTTAACATCTCAAAATGAAAAATCTTGAATTTCATTCTTCCCACCCAAAACATATCTAATTGTTCTCAGTAGCTTAAGAACCATGATATATAATTGATTGCTTACATTAGAAACCTCAAAGTTTATATTTGTTTTATTTCTGATGCCTACTTTATCCACAAAAGTGCTAGGAAATTACTGGCTTGTTATACCACACTCATCTACATCTCTACAATTCTACTGCTGCTAATCTTATATAAACTGTAATTAGCTTCCATGCTCTATTAATGATGCCTTCTAAGGAGCATTCAAATATACTTTACCCACATACAGCTCAGTCTCACAAAAATAGACAGACAAACAAAAACTTTGATCGCCTTAAAACATAATTTGATTTTTTTTCCAAGTAAGAACTCCTAATACTTTCTGTTTTAAAAAGCCAAACACATTGGTTAGAGAGTTTGTAATTCTTGATCTTACTCCATGAGCTCTCATACCAATTTCTCCTTCTTTTGCATTTACTTTCTTTAGTTTCCATTTTTTATTATTTATTACATTTAAATTTCAAATATTCCTCTTCCCAGTCTCCCCTCTGCAAACCCTCCATAGCATCCTTACTCCCTTTTGCCTCTAATAGAAACCCTCTTACTCCTTTAACAACCCTCCAGCATCCCCCTTTTGCTGGGGCAACAAGCTTCCATAGAGCCAAGCACCTTCCTTCTCATTAATGCCAGAAAACGAAGTCCTCTGCTACATTATAGCTAGAGCCATAAACCCACCCACGTATAGTTTTTGGTTGGTGGTTTAGTCCCTGAGAGCTCTGTGTGGTCTGGTTAGTTGATATTGTTGTTATTCCTATAGGGCTGCAATCTCCTTCAGGTCATTCAGTCCTCCTAATTCTTCCTTTGGGGTTCCATATTTTAGTCCAATGGTTGACTGTGAGTATCTTCATATGTCTTAGTCAGGTGCTGGCAGAACCCCTCAGAGGACAGCCATATCAGGCTTGTCTGGGCATCAGTCATAGCATAGGGGTTTAGCATCTGCTTCACCCTCTATAAAACAATAATATTGTACGCATTTTACTTTAAAGTGCTTTTTTTTTGTTGTCCCTTAAAAGATTCTCCCAGTAATGCATTCCCTGTGAATGACTAATCTTCCTTTAAACCTTAATATAAAGATATATCCCTGACAAGCTTCCTCTGACAGTGTATCTATACATAGTCTAAGGTGGATTTATCATCAAACCCAGTGTCCCTTATAACTATTTAAGCTAGTTGTGTATAATTGTTTTTTGTTGTCTTCTTAGTAATTTCCATAACCTGTAATTACCAAATTATTTCATTTCCTCAGTTAAGTATTTCTACTCCACAGTGGAGTAATTAATATTAGAAATGTGTCTGGCTGATTTATCATTATGATGCACAGCCCTGGATGTGACAGTGATACCCTGATATAAATTTTAAGTGGGCCTTTATCCTTATGTACACTTACTTTCTTTTTGTAATTTTGACAACTTTAATATATTTCTTTTAGAGCAATCAACACTTTTCCTTGCATCTCCATGATTCTTTTTTTTTTATTGGAAATTTTATTTACATTTCAGATGTTTTCCCCTTGCCTCTTTTCCCCCTCCCTCCCAGGAACTCCTATCCCTTCTCTCCTCCTCTTGCCTCTATGATGGTGTACCCCCCCACCTTCCCCCATACCTTACCTCCCCACCCTCGAATACCCCCCCCCGACTTCCAGCCTTCATGGGACCTAGGATCTCTTCTCCCACTTATAAATACCTCCCTTGCATATATAGCTGGAGCCATGGGTCCCTCCCTAAGCACTCCCAGGCTGGTGGTTTAGACCCTGGGAACTCTGGTTGGTTGATATTGTTGCTTTCCTCATGGTGTCACGAATCCTCTTAACTCCTTCAGTCTTCACTTTATCTTCTCCATTGGGAACCCCATGATCAGTTTAATGATTAGCTGTGAGCATCTGCCTCTGAGTATGTCAGACTCTTGCAGACCTCTAAGGATACAGCTATATCAGGCTCCTGTCAGCATGTACTTCCTAACATCCACATCAACGTCTACCTTTGGTGACTGCACATGGGATGGATACCCCGGTGGAATGGTCTGCAAACAGCCCCTCCTTCAGTTTCTGTCCTGTACTTTGTCTCCATATTTGCTCCCTTAAGTATTTTGTTACTTCTTCTAAGAAGGACTGAATTCCCCCCACACACTTGGTCATCATTCTTCATGAGCTTTATGTGATCTGAAATATAATTAACTGTACAGGAACTTTCTTGGTTTCATTCTTGTTCATAAAAGAGATAGAGATAGAGACCAAAGCAGATTACTTAAGGTAATCAGAAAATGTACTGCATTGTAAGTAATCTAAACCTAAGTCACCTGCTATATTTCTCTTCTCTGTCTCACCAATGCATGGATGAGTGGACTATTATGTAGGAACTTAACTTTCTGGTTCATTTTTTTCCACATGTTTGGCAGTCATTATGTAAGATAAATGGAATTGTTCACTGATCTGAACTGATGGCTTTAATATAATGTTTTCTTGTCAAAAACTCCTACTATAATTTCTTCCCACAAATAGCCATTTCATTTATTCTTTTCTTAAAGAATCACATGATTGTTGTGGTTCGCTGTTATCAGGATTAAAAAGATTCTTCTTTGCTATGCAGATAGTTACTATGAATTAATGATTATCATTAAGCTAACAAAAACTAAAACATGAGTCCCAATTATGTGATCCTTATCTAGGAAAAATTTTCAAATTAGAATGGGTCAAAAAGGTATCAGTGACTACACTTTAGTCTTACCTGTCGTCCTAGAGCTACTTACGGCTACTTTCATCAGACATCTGTGAAGACAAAGGTCATGCTCCTGAACCATCTTCCTTATTGTGTCCTACCCTTAAGCTGTGCTGCCTTCCTGCCATGTAAAATCCCTTTCTGTACAAGTGTCTTGTTTCATTTTGTTTCTAAACCTTATATCATGCATTCATATTTTATATGGTTTTGTTTTATTTAAGAATAATGTTTTAGAATGTCTTTATCTAAATGAATACTCCAGGACATTTATTTAAAGAGAATAGGCTCATTGTCTCATTTACTGATGTGACATCAAAGTATTGACTGGATGGCTGGATGAAGAGATGAAAGGTTTTGTTTTAATGTAGTAACTTTCACACGGTTCGACAGCCTATAGCCTTGTCATTGTGTTTGATCATTCCTGTTCATTTCCCATACTAACACGCACTGTTCTGTCTTTAGTCTCAGATTATGCTCCTGGAATGGTTGGGATAACTCAAGTCTACCCTCGAATATCCCATAAAGTCTACCCTTTATGGGATAATGGGCACACACTAGTCAATAAGACAATTTTCCCAAGACATATTATGGTTGCTTAATAATAAGAAACAAAGAGCATAAAATAAAATAATTATTAATACAGCTAATGCTAAGTATTAGGATTTGTTACTATATAAGAACATGGACTAATCTCTAATCTTGTTATAATGAAAAGGTGGTATTGGTCATAACAATATCTATCATAAATACCTAAGCAGACATATTAAATATAGTTTTCAGTTTTGCATACCTAATAGTAGAAATGGAAAATATTGGTCATCTTAAAATTGTCTTTTTATTATCTTAAACATAAAATACACATTTAGTTATACAATATGGAGCATATATATATATATATATATATATATATATATATACTTATATGCAATTATTGTTGGGTTATTTAGTATCAACTTTAAATGTTGAAATCATGCAAAATATGTAGTATCAGAATGCATTTCAAGCAGCTTTTACTTTGTATTTTGTATTTTGATGTTGAAAAGGATTATAAATGAGGATATAAAAGAATACCTGGAAAATAGAAAAGTAATGAATTCTAAAATAATATAAAAGTTCATACTTTTAACTCAGTTCAAAATTATGATCAAAACATTGTAGAAGGAGTGACAGCTTTCCCCAAATGTCAGCAGCTTGCTGTTACTACTTTGTTTCTTTGTTTCTTCTAAGTAATTCCCTGTATAAATGAGGAACTTTTGGTACTGTGTTAGCCAAAGTGTTTTGCAATGTAAGGCTTAAATATACCATGTGAATGTATTTATATTTTTGCTATGAAAATAATTGATTATATTTTACTCTAGCAATATAGAACTCAGAGTCAAATGTGCTGCTCTTCTGCACCCCATTGTCTGACACGGTGCTGATGTGAATTCCCTGATATTCTTCATATGCTTAGGATTGATGACACATACAGTATAATTTTACTAATGAAAAAAAACGTACTTGCAAGGAAACTTTGATTATCATCCTTACCAAAAGTATTGACTCACCAGACAATATAAAGGTTGAGTAAAATATCTACTATGTTCTAAGATGTTCAGAAAGCAAAACAGACTGCTTTAGAGCTTAATATATTTTACCAAGTTATTTATTAATTGCCAATCATGTGATCACAGAAACTGGTATGTTTGTGTTGCTGCTTACGTCAATTGATTCTTCAATACTAAGTAATTTTTGCCAGATTTTAACACAGTGGATTAATTTTGGGTTAAGTTTAAAACACGTTTCTAATTAATTAAACACATATGCACTTTGATTTCTAAAAGAAATGAGAATTCTGTGTGCAGTTCCAAGAGATTAAAGGATTAGCCATCATTTAAAATAGTATGTACTATATAGGAGTATTTTGTAGAATAGGTGCAGTTTTCTTGAGCTGGGATGAATGCGTTTGACAGGGTTTATGGATGTTTCCTTCACAGCATGTGAAGCTGTGTCCACATCTTGAGCTGCCTGACTCAGTCCTACTCCAGCTGTTCTCTGGAATCAGTTTACCAGAGCTCATGCATGGAAAGAGAACCAACAATATCTCCCCACATCCAGGGAGTTAAATTTGCCTTTATATTATGCTGATTAAATCTTAAACTAAATATTTGGATTATAAAATGAAAAGATAATCTTTCTGTGCTCAGTGACCATTTAAAACTATTCCATTTCACGAGTTTCAAAGGATAAATACCATGGGATTAGTTGAATATGCTGTGTGTTCATGGACATTTACTAGAGTTATTTTCTATTTCTTTTGTCCATTCTGTTTCCATTACTCTGACTTGATTTAGAATTATACTTGAAGATACCATATAAATTCTATAGTTTGTGGGAATTTATTTTTATTGACTTCTGTATGATATTTGAAGCCATATAAAATATACATGTATATATAAGATGTAAATGATTTTTAGTGTTGAGTTAAAATTTATTTAGTAAATAAAAACATCTCATTAAATTTCATATATTGAACAGGTATACTGAAATTTACATTCCACTGGATGCCCATTAAAATATTAGGGTTTTTCAGGTTACCTACATTTTACAGATCAGCATCTTGATTTGTAGCAGTGTTAAACAACAGTCACCAGCCCCCTCAGATTGTAGACCCAGTCATTATGAAATTCTGGGTGACTGTATGATCAAGCTAGAAGTGTTGCAACTATCTGTATAAAACTGCCTATGAGAAGATGATTTTTTATCTTTGCAGCCTGGTCTTGGAGATGTTCAGTAGGCAGTGGGAATTGAAGACAGGTTACATAGAAGAGTGGAAATGACTAAGTTGCTTTGGTTTCTCTTCACAGAGGCCAGTGTATATATGGAGGGCACACAGGAATCTCAGCATGGATGATTACGTCAGCTATTTACTCTTAAATGTGACTCAAAGTTTGAGGGAATTTGGAATTCAAGAGGGGAGAATCATGACTCTCCATTCTAGACAAACTGTTAAACATATGTGTTATTCTGGAAACTGTCATCTTTAAAAATGTCTTAAATTCTATACATTGTAAAGATCTTCCTGCTTATTGGCTGGCAAACAGGAGACATCTCTGGGAAGAGCTGGTAATTAAATAGGTAAATTTCCATGGGAAGATGAAGATAGTAATCATGTATACAAAAATGTGTTGCATATATAACTTATCTAAGGAGAAAGCCACCGAGTAAGTGTATAAGGTACAATCTGCTAGAGTATGATATTTTCCTCCAAGTGCCAGGTGACAAAATGACTTTCATTAATCTACAGATATTATCATGAGATCTTCAATTTCATTACATCAAAGCCTAAAATCCTTTTATTCTCAACTAATATTTCTTCATTTTCACATGACTGTGGAGCCTCATTTTTCTTTTAAATGGTTCCCCGATTGGTGTATAACAAGAAAACTTTGAATTTCTCACCTCTCTAGCAAGTATTAGCATCACTGTCTCAGTCAGTAGTAGTGTGACTGAAATGAAAGCCCACGTTCTGCATTTATAATGCCTTTTGTTTTTCAGTCTGAACCTATAAACCCTTCAGCACAATCACATATCATCTGAAATTTGATTCAGGTATCTTGTTTCTGTTCCCTTTTATGAAGATTTCTTATGTTTCCTTCTTTGTTCTAGTTTTATGTACATTTGGGTCCATTTGGAGGTATGTGTATTTGGATGCATTTATGTCGTGTATAATGTATGTTTGTGTGGAGGATTAAGTGCACTCAAAGGTTTGTCTGATGAGTTTTGAGGAGGATATTGAGTACTGTCTTCTGTTAAAGCTTAAAACATGTTGCTTTCTACCCTATTTCATTGACACAGGGTCTTTCACTAAACCTGGAGCTCCCTATTTTACAAATAGACTTGCTGGGCAGCAAGGCCCTTCCAGTCTAGGATTCAAGATGGTCGTGATAATGCCAGTTTTCTCTATGAGTACTGAGAATCTGAACTCAGGCCCTCATAATTGTGTAGCAAACACACTTACCCATGAGAAACCTCCCCTGTCCATTATTTTTTCATCCTGTGACTGTAAATAAGTAATTTGTTTTTGACTAAAAGGCCTACAGTCATACCCAACAAACTGCTGGTGGGGCCCATGTGGCCAAGGACAATTGTGGAGGTGTCTGAACACAGCAACATTGAGGCTTTACTTACAGCATGATGATGTTTTTGAAAACCAAATCGCAGAATTTTCACCTGTGAACTTTGCAAATTACAATGTCATGTTAAAATGTCAACAAGTTGGACATGTTTCAGAAATGGCTGAGATTTAGAAGAAAGAAAATAAGCCAACATTATCTTGAGCTCAAGCCCCTGTTCTGTTAGGAGTTGACATGAGGAGAATTAGCTACTGACACCCAAGCTCAGTTTCTTCATCTGTTGTTATTGCTTCTAGGTTTCTGCTAGAAATCTCTACCGGTGCTTGTGGTTCCCACTAAGCATGGGCAATATCAGGCTATTGTTCTACTTTGTTCCTTTCTCTACTGCACAAATTCTCCAAAGCTAAGGAAAATTAGCCTAGATCTACATTCTTGTAGCACAGAAAACCACACTTGTTTTGTGTAATAATCAATTTATATGTACAAAAAGAAATAATGTTATTTTCACAGAGAATAAGAAATAATATTCTGATATGAATATTATAAATCTATTCAACATTATATGTAATAGCAATTGTTACTTTTGAAAGAAGAACATACAAAGAAAATATGTTTATTTTACAAAGTCCTCCTTAAATACCATATCTTCTGAGAACACTTTAACTGAGTTTTATTAATATTATATCCTGATCTGTCTACAAAGGAATATTTTAAAAAGATTTCACCTATATAATTTTCCTGCTAGCCTAGGACATTCCTCATCTAATTCTATACTCTTTCTTAGAAGCACTAACTGAAATAACTTCTCTGAGACTTCAAACTTTGTGTCATGTTATTTTATAAACAGGTTTTGGCAGTCCTTAAATATTAACACAAATAAAATATCCTAGTTCCTATGACTAGTCTATATTTTATAAAATTTATGAACAAGAGCATAAATTTATTATCAGTACTTTCAACAACAGAATATGTATTTTCAGTATCCTTGTCAAATATTCTGTGAGTCCTCTCAGGTACATAGATGCCTTAAATATTCAGTGATATTTTCATATTAGTCTGCAAAAAAAATTCATGTGCATCCAAGATCTGAATAAAATACCTTTATATATACTTTGTCTAGTACTTGATTTACACTCTAATGATGCTAACTACATCCTCAAAAAACAAGGTCATATTGGCTTACTTTTAAGTGTCTGATAATTAATTTTGTTCTTATATAAAATAAACAGATTAATATGGGGTATTGACATGAGTCTTAGTATTTTTTTCATCTACTGGCATAAAACTTGTTTAGTTTTCAAATGATAAATTTATCACTTAAGACAATTAAAATTAGTGAAGATTCTCTAAGATGATAACTTGATTACAATTGAATAATTAATTAATGGAATTACATAATCAAATAATATGCCAAGATTTTAGTTTACTATTAACACCTTGTTTATAACTTCTTCATTTTTTAGGTTAAAACCCTTGAGCATTGCAAGCTAATAGGTGAATGTTTTAAAGCACTTTAGACAAGTCTTAGAATTAGACAGTTTTTCAAAATATTGCAGAATGAAATTAATGTCACCATCACTATCATTATTATGATTACTACTTAAGATAGGAAGGAACTCATAGAATTCACAGACATGAACCAATAATTGATAATTTAAGTGGATATGTATTTAATTCATGAAAGTTCTTAAATGATAGGACATTTACATGCAAATATCTACCATCAATTCTGTTTATCTGGCATATACTATTTAATAAAAAAAATTTAATCTAATGTAAAATAAAATTTTGGAGTTAAAATTTAAGAACTACATTGAGGGTAATAAAAATTAATTTAAGAAAATAAATTACTCTAAATTGGACAAGTAAAACCTTAGTCACCTAGGGGCTTCTATTGTAAATATCAGAAGTCATGACATTTGAGATTGATAGTAATATGTGTGCATTAATTATCTATGCAGAAAGGGCGAAGTTCTTTGTGTGCATAGGATAGAGCCCAGTTAGATTTCTCTTTTCTATGTAACCATGGCTACTTATGGTATTATTCGTTCAGGCTTGTTAAGCAGCCATATTGCTGAATTATCATGGGATAGCTTCCTTGTTGTTTCATGGACACTCAATCTCATAGCCAACTTCTTTGTCCTCTAGCTCTTAGAATCTTCAGTCTGCTCCTCTACTTCTCTAATGTCTTGGATGCAGAGATTTTATTGTAGATGTAGCCACTGGGTCTAAGCACCTCAGGAGCATTTATTGTGGATGTTAGAGTCAAAGAATGAAGTAAGATCTTAAAATGTTTCCTGCTACCTTATTGTGTCTTTAGCCATCAGTTTTGATTCTAAGGTTACGTGGCATTTTCATTGGCATTAGTAAGTAATTTAAATAAGGATTGATATTCAAAATCTTTTACAAAAACATTGATAAGATTACGAGCAATGGTCAAATTGTACAAAATGTACAACCTTTTTAGAGATAGCAAAACTAAGTTTTGAACAAAAGTTGAGTTCTTCAAATTAAGTTTTCATTTTAAATTATTATATATTGTACTATTAGTGAATCATAGACAGTTGTCTCACTTATATAAATTGTAGAGTTCTTTTCAACTGAAAACAGGTCACTGAAAAGCTATATAGAAACATGAAAGCATTTTTATAGCACAAACACTAATATTGCATGCTGTGATGTTCTCACACAAAGTTGATGGTTATTTCTACTGAATCATCTCATTTGAGTGGTACTCTTCTGCTTTGCCAAGTAGGGATGAAGGGAAAAAGTCAAGTGACATCAACTTTAGTAATGAAGATTGTTTGAGAAGGAAAAGGCTTGGGATAATATAAATGCTTTCCCTCATATGATTTTTAAATTTTTTTTAGTTATGAATAGACAGTGTAATAATTATTAATATATATATATATAGGGAGAGAATGGAAAATGTTTAAAACAATATAAGAAATCACAATATAGTGCCATCATTTTGTATTAAGAACAAAAATATTAAAACTTCATTGAAAAATAGACTTAAAATTTAAGATAATAATCTTCCAGTAGAACTATTTATATTTGGTAAAATTAATTGATAAACAATTCATCCAGAATTTAGAAAGTATATTCATTAGAATTAACGTTAAACTTTCTTGTTAGTGTTTAATTATTGTTGCCTCATTTATAGTAGAAGAGTGGATTGAGAAATATAAACATTAATGCAAAACCTTACAAACACAAACACAGAAACAAGTAATTTAGTGATAACTATACAAAAATAAAAAATATTAAAGAAATTATGCACATGAGCCAAAAATATTGATGAATTTGTACTAAGATTTGGTATAAAAGATGTACTGTGTTAACAACTGGTGCGTATTTGTTGCAGGGAGCCAAGATCACAAAATAAGTTTGTGTAAATATTAATGCTTAATATAAAAAACTTACTTGTTTTTGAGTAACTTATGAATGTTCAAACCTTATATTGTTGAATATTTTACACTTGAGTATTTTTAAGTTATAAATAGGAAAGTAGTTAAAACATGCATTTTTAGGTTAGACGTACAGTCTTGAATGGATTGTATGATACATTAATTATCTTCTCGTCCTGTAATTATTTCATTGTGATCTGAATAAAGAAAACAGAGCAGTGTTTTATCTGGGTGATTGTAGACATTACAGAACAGGAAAAGATGAATGGACGCTGGGCTGCTGCAGCAATTGCCTCTGCATTTTCATCACTTATTGGTGAGAACGATTTCCTACAAAGCAATAATAAAACGGAATGTAACCAAATGTCACTATGTTCTGTTATACTGCAATAATGTCAGATAAGAATAATAGGTTTCATAAAATGCCAGACGAGTGCAAGAGCAACCTGATTCTGCTCATGTTCAGATTCATGGTTCAATAAAATGTATTCATACACATTTGGTTCACACATGTTGATATACAATAAGCTACATCTTAGATTTTATTTAATTATATTGATTTTCCCCACAGTGGGTTATTGGAGGTCTTTATTAAATAAGATTTGGTGAGCAAAACTTCCTCAATATATTTGAAATCCCAAGTATAATAACAAGAAGAAAATCTATTTAATATTTCTTCATTATGGGACATGTTGCCACAGGAGGAAAATGAACCAATGGTGTGTCCTGTTTATAGTCCCAAGATAACAGGGTTTTGAAAGATACATTAATACCAAGAAAACTTAACTAATTGCATAACATATATTCTGAGGCAAAGTGTCATAGCAATTATGATTTCTTGAAATGTTTATTCAGGCTAATGGCCAAGCTGCCATTAACCATTGATTGTGTGTTGAAGAATGAGAATAAAATTCCCAATGGCAAGACTGGCAAACTTTAACACTATCTTTATATTGTAAGACACTGGTATTAGAGAAAGGTATGAAAAACCTTCTGTAAAACCACCACTAGAGAGAAGTAAAGATAACTATATTTCAGCTTTTAGAATTCCTTATACAGTCAATGGGAGTGAGTTATAGATATTAAATAAACCTCCCAAGCACTACCTTGTTAATAAGAAGGAAACTTCCAGGAAGAAAACTTAAACATAGCTAACAAATGCTGATAATGACATGGCAGGTGACTTCATTTCTAAATAGGAATGCTTTATAATACCAAGCAGGGTTGGGACATTCTATGTGTTTAAAAAATAAACCAATAATAAAGAAAATAAAAATTTGATTTAAAATAAATATTATTGGGTCAAACAGCATTATTACAGTATTTCTAGTTCTCTAGTGTGTGACTTTTGATCCGCTGCTATTCCAGTATTTGGCCTAAAACTGCAATCCTATTCATTAAATTAAAAGAAACAATATTAAATTTTACTATATTATAATAAAGTAATGAAAATTAACTTCTACCTGAAGAAAATAAACAGATATCAGTAGTTCCTCCAGTCATTAACCTTCAAATACCAGCTCCCTTTCAAGATTCCCAAGATTGTCTTTTGGATAAACCTCAGATCAGTCTCAGCTGTAGATCAATAACTTTCTATTAGAAGTTGTATTTATAAGAGTCCTCAAGCTCCATCCACTGTTTGACTCTGGATGTCTGTATCTGTCTGAGTCAGCTGCTGGTTAGAGCCTCTCAGAGGACAGCTTGCTCCTGTCTGTTCTCAGGCTGGAGGTTTAGATCCTGGGAGCTCTGGTTGAATCTTTTGATACTTGTTCTAAAAAGGACAAAAGCACCCTCACTTTGGTCTTCCTCCTTCTTCTTGAGTTTCATGAGGTTTATGCGTTGCATCATAGGTATTGTGTGTTTTGGGGCTAATATCCGCTTATCAGTGGTGCATACCATGTGTGTTCTTTTGTGATTGGGTCATCTCACTCAGGATGATATTTTCTAGCTCCATCCATTTGTCTAAGAATTTCATGAGCTCATTATTTTTAATAGCTGAGTAGTACTCCATTGTGTAAATGTACCACATTTTCTGTATCCATTCTTCTGTTGAAGGACATCTGGGTTCTATCCAGCTTCTGGCTATTATAAATAAGGCTGCTATAAACATAGTGGAGCATGTGGCCCTGTTGCATGTTGAAATATCTTCTGGGTATATACCCAGGAGGGGTATAGCTGGGTCCTCAGGTAACACTATGTTCAATTTTCTGAGGTATCGCCAGACTGCTTTCCATAGTGGTTGTACCAGCTTGCAATCCCACCAACAACGGTGGATTTAGCTTGAGGACTCTTATAGAAGAATAGGTGGAAGGATTGTGGGCCCTAAGGAGATAGGAACTGCACAGGAAGATCAACAGAGTAAACGAACCTGAACCCTTGGAGCTCTCAGAGACTGAATCACCAACCGTGGAGCATACCTAGTCTACACAGATCTACTTCCATGGGCTGGACCTAGGCCTCCCTGCACATATGTTGTAAATGTGCAGCTTGGTTTTCATGCAGGTCTCAAACATCTGGAGTGGGGGCTATCCCAAAACATGCAGCCTGTATATGGAGTATGGTCTTCTAGCTGGGTGCCTCATCTGGCCTCAATGGGAGAGGAAGCACCTAGCCTCTCAGAGACTTAAAGTGGCAGGGTGGGGGATACAGGAGGAGGGGGTACTCAGAAAACAAGAGATGGGGAAGGATTGTGGAGGGGGTGACTGGGATGGGTTATAAAGTGAATAAGTAAAAAAATAAAATTAAAAAAAAAAAAGAAGAAGTTGTATTTAGTGAAGGCATAAGACACGCTGCTTAAAAAGCATTCTAAACTATAGTGGTATGTTTCAGTTAATCTCTGTCTTTTGTCTGATCAAGGTTGGTGGGGCAGCTTTGTTATCCTGGATGTATATACATAGGGGTCAGATAAAGCACAGAATAGCTCCATGTAATTCTCTTGTAGACACATACTGGCTCTGAAGCATCTCTGTCTCTCATATTTCTGAAGCTAAAACTAGTTATATAGCCATGTAAAACTTCAAGAGAGTTTAGGAAACATGACAGTTAAAAGAGAGCAGAAGGAGTGATGCTTAAGATTAGTTAATATAGTTGCATGCCCAAAATGCACCTGTAGTCCAATATGTCCCAAACTGAAGGTCTTGATAATTCCCTTTTATATGCACTGGTGGTATTTCATTCCATTTCTGGAAATGTGAATTTTACTGTGATTTACTAATGGTAAAAGTGTTACAATATTCTAAAATTCATTCATATTTTCAGTATCTTACTTCAAAATTTTTTCAGTATCTTACTTTCAAATCTCCATTTACAGTATCTTGCTTCAATAAACAAAAATTTGCCAGCATTTTCTTTAAATGGACCTATATTCCCAGGTCTCTTCATCCTTCCTGCCACCAATCTTGTCCCAGTTCCTAACATCATAGCTGTCTTAGAAAACTACCTTCAAATATGTCTCTTTATTCTGATGTTGCCTGCAATGATATTACTTGCACACAGGAATCAAATGCTACTTTCCATAGTATATAAAAGTATATAATATACATACACACACAAATATATATATATATATATATATATATATATATATATATATATGTAAGTTTCTTCTACATTCTTAGTAGGTTACTCTTCACAAAATAAATATGCACAGTGAGTTTTACAGTATGTATATTTTATAGAAAAATATATGTTAATACTGCTCCCAAATGCCACTTGAAAAGTTGAGTTTAAATAATGTCTTTTAAAGGGATTTACTTTCAGTCACTGGAATCTGAGGTAGATGACATGATGAATTAAATTTTCAGATGGAACTAGCTGACTTTAAAATAACTGGCTTCCTCAGGAACACATTGGTAGGCCAAGGGCAGTAGAATAGAAAGGACCTTAATAATGATGAGGGACGGAGAAAAACAGAACTTAGAAGTGAGAGGAAAGGGGAAGATCTGGCTAGTCTTCTTGGCTTTGAAGATGGAGGAAGTGGCCACAAGCCAAGAAAATAGACAACATGAAAAGTCAATTCACCAATTTTTTTATTGGATATCTTATTTACATTTCAGATGTGATCCCCTTTCCCCATCCCCTACCCAGGAACACCCTATCCCATCTCTGCTCCTCCTGCTTCTATGAGGATATGCCCCCACCCACCCACCTATTCCCACCTCCCCGCCCTCGAATTCTCCCACACTGGGGCATCCAGCCTTCACAGGACCAAGGATCTCCTCTCCCACCTATGTGCGACAAGGCCATCCTTCCCTACATATACAGCTGAAGCCATGGGTCCCTCCCTATGTGCTCCCAGGCTGCTGGTTTAGACCCTGGGAGCTCTGGTTGGTTGGTACTGAGGACATTTTTATTTAACTACAGAAATGGAGGGAAAAACTAATGGAGCATATAAAGAGATATTCGCATTCAGGAATTGTGATCATCAAAAGTTAAGCCTATGTACATGTTTTGTTTGTGGTAGTTTTGTGCTGTGTTACAACCACTGTAACAATCTAATAAAAGACTTACACGCTGATGTTAATTAGTTATTCTCTGAATTCAGACAAGGTGTTTGTTTTGAAATGTATGATTTCTACATTGCAGAGGATCTTTTTGATCATTAAACAACTTGTCTTATTTAATCTTTTCTAACATAAAATGATGCCCATCTTTCATAAATGATAACTGTATTCTTAAGAAGGAATGTAAATATTTCCATTATTGACTAATCTTTTATCCTTAAACAGAGAAACTAGGATTGAAAATTACTACTCTGATTCTAGAACCAAATTGGTAAGAAGTCTGTCAAGTGTTATTTATGGTTCTTGCTAACAAATGTGGTGAATAGCTAGAAAATATAGTAGAAAATGCGCAGTTTAGAACTCAACTAAGAATTCAGAAAAAATGAATCAGTTTTGCTTTATTCTTTTTTCACCAACTACCTATAGAAAATTAAAATGATAATTAGCATTTATTTAATACTAACAATGCAGTAGATACTATACTACGTTATTTCTAGTCAGAAATAATGTTTATACACAAAGTTAGGAGTCTGTTGTGTTCAGCAGTGTATATATTACACCTTATGAAAACTTAAGGCATGAAATAGTAGAAAAGTTCTTTGAGAACAACAAGATGTAAGTATTTTGGAGGCAGTGGTTTCTCTTTGGATCTCTGTCTCAGCATCTGTTCATGTATCCCTTATACACTTGGATAGTTAAGTTAAAATGAGATGGATCTGTAGCCTTAAAGCATTTATATGAACTCTGAGGTTCCTCTTATGGGTTCCTGTTTGGTTTGTCTTCAAGAGATTTAGTTTATATTTTACATTGTACATATGTTTACAAGAAAATCTGTAGGCTCATATGTAGTGTTTGTGTCTGTTAAGTATGCACCTACCCCAATCTAGATCGCAATAAACAACATTGTTAGTGCATATTTCCTGAAATATTTAAAAAAAATGTTTGCTTTTGGCATTATTGGCTGACCCTAATGTCCTTCGATCTTTAAGATAACAGCTTTTCCAAACAACCTTCATAAAATACTTTATTTAGTTAATTATTTGATTTGTTACCACTTTGTCCTTTCAAGTCATACTGAGTTTTAGCAGATCGAGATCTGTTTGAGATAATGAAATAAAAACTGTAGGAATATTTCTCTAGAATTTGTTTTTATTGATTGATGATTGATTGATTGATGTTTGCTATATTGTTAAGCTTGGGCATTCTTTTGGTCAAGGGGAAGTTTTTATTGTAGACAATACTGAAGGCATAGTTAGAGTCATCCTGAAGACATCAGAGCAAGAAGATTAAATAGTTGACTAAACATACCAGTAGATAGAACCAGACTATGAGGCAGGGAGGAGCATAAGAAAAGGGCAACAAAAAGAGGAGACCAGGAATACCAAGATGGTGAAAGGCCTAAATGACAGGGAATAAGGAGCGGGAGGAAAGGAAGCTCATGAACTGAAGAAATTTAGATGTGTGTGGGGGGAGAGTCTGGATGAGAACAGCTGAGAGGAGCCAATGGTACAGAGTGAACTTGGTGGCCAGCTTAGGTCATTTGTCCTGAGATTTTTCTTTTCTTTTTCTTCCTTCCTTCCTTCCTTCCTTCCTTCCTTCCTTCCTTCCTTCCTTCCTTCCTTCCTCCTTCTTCCTTCCTCTTCCCTCCCTCCCTCCCTCCCTCCTCCCTCCCTCCCTCCCTCCCTCCCTCCTTCCTTCCTTCCTTCCTTCCTTCCTTCCTTCCTTCCTTTCTTCCTTCCTTCCTGTCTCTTTCATTTTCCTTCATCTTGAGTCAAGGATTCTGTGTGTACTCTGGGTGTCCGGGAACTCACTCTGTTGAAGAGCTAGCCTCAAATTCAGAAACCTACCTGCCTCTTCCTCTTGAACCTGGAATTAAAGGCATGTGCCTCCACCACCCTGTTTTCTCCTGGGTTTCCTTTGGACGTGACAATGCAGTCTTTTTGTTGGCCATAAGAGACAACAGGGTTTTAAACCAAATTAGTATTTCTTTTTATTTTATTTTGTTTAATAAGTATAGCTAACAATTTAGCAGGAACAATATATTGTCTAGGAAATAAATCAATATCAACAAAGAAACTAAATATTATGTCTACTTGTTCAGCTTGTCTTTTGAAAGGCAGTCAATAAATGATATATTTCCTGAATAGCCATGTCTTACTAAAATACATGTAAGGAATTCAGAGAGCTAAGTGCATCTCGACTTGGAAACTGAGGAGGCAGAGTTTGAAGGAAGTATGTATGATTCTCTACTGCTCTGTGTCTTACAGTGAGATTTCTGTTGTAGCTCATTCAATTAATTTTATTTATACTCTATTTTGTAGTCTGTCTTTTAAGGATTAAGTAAAACTAATTAAATTTGTTAATGTTGAGCATAAGAATTGCAGAGCCACATATTTCATTATCTATTCTAAAACAATATGAACTTAATTTATTTTTCCATGTTGACATTAATCCCATGGTTATTAACTACTGGTTTTAAAACTAATTATTATGGCTTGAGACAGAGCTTGGTGAAGGAGCTTTTGGTTAGCATATGAGAAGCCCAAGGTTCAATCTTATGGATTGCCAAAAATACGGATATGTGTGTTTCATTATTCAGTTAGTAACATGTAGAACTATGGATGACAACACTTTTTGTTTGTATGTTTTGTACTTGAATACTCAAAACTCAATAGATGGAGTAGATAAAATAAAAAAAAACAGAAATCTATGACAGAAAGTTTTATTTTACATGATCTGAATGAACAATGAAAGAAGACAAAAGGCAAATAGGAAAAGTGAAAGAGGAGTCATGTATGGACATGGAGGGAAAAACTTAAACTGAATCATTTCAACACACAGTGACAATATTTTTATAACAAAATAGGATACATGGATAACAAGCCTGACTGACTTAATATTTTCTATATTATGGAAAAATATTAAATAATAATATTTTCTGATTTGTTTTAAATAGTATTGTTCTCTGTTATTCTTATTATGCATATATAATATTCTGTGTGTCTCTGGATGTTTATATGTGAGTGTAGTGTGTGTATGTGTGTGTGTGTGTGACTGATAGTGTTATAAGTTTTCTTCCACACTGTGGGTTCACTTGCTCAGACCCAGGATTCAGGCTTGCCAGCAAGTATCTCAATCTGCTTAACCATCTCCCGACCCTAAGTTCATGACATTTAGAGTCTGAAACAGTATGATATTATATGAAAATGAATTCTTCAATTTGAGACTTTATTAACTAGTAAATTATCATTTCAATAAGCAGTAAAATGGCTGACCAAAATATATTTGGAGAAGAAAAGAAAGAAGGAAGAAACTGAAACTTTAAAAATAATTAAATAAATCATTTATGAAATCATTAGGTATTTAAAGTAATCACAGGATATGAATAAAAAAACACAAGTGAGTGAAGAAATATTTCCATGTATGTGAATTAGAGATATTGTGAAGTTTGGCAGTTAAGATTAATCTCACACACATACATTATAGTGAACCACAAAAAAATTTTGAAAATGATTAAAGATAAACATAAAACATTACGTCATTTTCAACAGAACTAAACACTGATTTATGCCTATACAAACCTGTACAGAAATTCACTTTTTGTAAACAAAATGAGAAAAATACAATACATTGAGTGTTCTAGCTGTAATGTTGCTATAAAACCAAAGTAACACCCCCCCCCCATTTTGTCTCCCGTGATTTTTACATTAGCTAGTGCCAATGTCAATTGGAGTTTTAATATCAAGGATGATAAAAAGCAGGAAAACATTATTAGACTGTCAACTTCCTTCAACAATTCCAAAAGTGCCAGATGTGTACACAGTAGTAAATACTTCAGTTCTATGTGGTGTCTCAGCTTCCGAGTTGATGGTACTGGAAAATGTTACAGATGGCTTCTGGAAATGGGACAACTATGCGTGAGGTATGAGATGGCAATGGCAGTAAGCACAGTCACGGCAGAGTTATCCTTCATTAGTCAGCAGAGGAGACGTTTTCCCAAGTGGATGATGCTTGAGGAAAGGCGTTTGGAGCACTACTTCAGGTGACTTCTGATGGTTCAAGCAGGAGGTATCTGGCTGTTCCTGCCAGGATCAGCATGTGCACACAGAGAAACCACACAGCTGTCATGCTGCCATAAGGGAGCTGATGAATTCTTTTACTTGACAATCTTGTCTGTATCACACACACACACACACACACACACACACACACACACACACACACACACACTCTATTCACTGAATGCAATCTCTATGTTAAAGGGCAACAAAAGCCAACACAGGAGTTTCATGATAGATAAGGGACATACCGAAGGTTACAACACTAGCAGTAAGAAAATAAAGCATGTTCTCTGGAATTATGAAAGGAAAAGCATAGCCCTTTTACTCTGTTAGAAGATGATTTGCTGCTGTTCATCATCACATGCACACGCTTGCCTAGATGAGACAGAAACTAATCCAAATTGATTTCAAGATGAAACATGTTATTCTGTGGAAACATACGCAATCAATCTGAGCTCATTGATTTCAATATGTGGCTTTCTTCACTTCTAAACATGGTAAATGTGCTAAAGAGGAACTTACTAAGCATAAAGTATGTTAATTATGCAGCCATTCCAGTTTATATTTGAGATTATGTCTTGAAAATATCCCTCCATTTAACTCCTAATATGTAATGGAAGAAGACAATAAAGCCATGATTTTACTCTGTGTGTAGAGCACCCTGCTGACCTAATTTCAGCAGAGGAGATATTTATATGTATGAGAGGAGGCACTGCACGTATCTAGTAAATAAAGTAGGTTACTTACAAACAGTGAGTGTGTGACAACTCTTGAGAAGCCACAGTTATTCTAAGGGCTGAGTTCATGTCCTCTACTGAGCCTCAGTAAGTGGCTAAATATAGCACCAGAATTAGAAATATAATTATCCCTTAATATAAATAGTCTCTAAATCCTCTTCAAAAGTAACTACTTAAAAAAGAGTTACTTTGAAGGGATATATTCTTGATGCAGTGTTATTTTTTTTAATTTGACCAACCTGATATTCTTATTTTCAATACCTACAAACTTGTTTTTTTTTCTTCTAGGTTTCTCACTGTAAAAAGAATTTTCTTGTGCTTTCATATGATTTGTATTACACTATGAGAACTTCAAACTAATTAAGCTCTCTCTCTCTCACTCACTCTGTGTGTGTGTGTGTGTGTGTGTGTGGTGTGTTAATCAAAATAGCATTTAGTTTTAGAGTCTAAGTGGGCAACAGAAAGATTAATGTTCAATCTGAGCTATTTTAAGAGAGGAGAACAACTGTGTTGTGTGTTGCTGTTCTCAGAAACCCAAGCTAACTTGAGGAGAATTCCTAGCTGAGAATAAAAGAGTCATTTACTTTTTTGAAGTTCTCATTTTTAAATAGGATCGCTTTACAGTTGAGGACACTCAGGGGTGTTTATATTTGGAACACTGCATGTGATGGGAATCCGAGGTCTTGGCTTACCATGTGCAAGGCTAGCGTTTCTGTGATAACAGGTGTAAAACAACTCGTGTGCTCATGAAGCAGTAGTATGGAAAATAGATTCGGGTTGCAACAGGATAGCTAGACAAGCTTACTTGAAATTAACTGTAATTTCTCCACTTTTATAAGCTCATTTTAACTGTACCCCAATTTTAGTAAGCTTTTACCAAAAGTATATATTCGACTTTTCAATCAAGATGAACATATTTGATTGACAATAGCTGGTTTCCTCTGGTTATGATTTATTGAGGAACTACAGCAATAAAAGGATCTAGTTTTAGAACCTTGTTTAAAATGTATTCTAAAAGAAGTCACCAGAGTCAGAGACCCGCATGTTCACATACTCAGAATCTCATGAATACCCTATACTGTAGCCATAATATATATGCAGAAAACCTGTTGCAGACCCTTGCAGGCCCTGAGCACCTCAGTCTCTGTGAGTTCATATGAGCTTTGATCCCATTGATTTAGAGGGTTTTGTTTCCTTGGTATCCTCTATTCTCTCTGGCTCTTCCTGGCTTCTCTTCCTTGGAGTTTCCTGAGTTCTAAGTGGAGAAATTTGATAGAGACAACCCATTGGGGGTTGAGTGTTCTAAAGTATTTCACTCTCTCCATAATTTTTTGTCCATAAATCTATATGTTTATTTCCATCTGTTGTAGAAGGAAGTTTCTCTGATGATGGCTAAGGAATTCACTGAGCTATGACTATAGCAAAATGCCATAAAAAGTAATTTTATTGCTCTTTTATGGGGGTCTATGCAGTAATATTTTGTTTTACTCTGGGTCCTTAGGCTATCTACTCTCTGGTACTTGGTTACCCAGGCATTATCAGCAATGGGTTGCTTCTGATGGAGTGGGCCATAAGTCAAATTAGAAAATGGTTGGTTATTCTATTATAAACTACTACACCTGACATAAACAATAATACAAATAATTTTTCAAATTGGATAATGCAAAAGGCAAGGCCATGTAATTTTATAGGTCTATCGGGCAAGAAAGCATAATTTCTGAAATTCTGAAATTGTTTAGGAATTAGCTTCATAATGTCTGTTAACATGCTCTTTACATCAACTATTATTAGAAAGACACAGTAAATGTGATACAAAATATTACTGATAGATGCATTATCTGAACTTAAAAGATAATTTTGAAACTGAAATATAATAAATGCTACTTTTCTAAGGCTCTAATATTATCTTTGAAATAGGAAAAGTAAAATATCTTCAGAAAACTTAAAACATGGATTCTACAGTCCTTTCTAACAACAAGAAGACTTTAAAATATGGAAGAATAAATGCTTTTTATTTATAATTCTCATAATTGGTAAGCAAAAGTCATAAACATACACACTAGACCTTAACCTTCTTTTCAGATTCCTAAAATGACATTATTGAAGGTTTATGTGGATGATATATTACTAGTGGACTGACAGTGGTTAAAATAGATACAGAAAATGCCATATATTTACATAATGGAGTATTACTCAGCTATTAAAAACAATGAATTCATGAAATTCTTAGCCAAATGGATGGAACTAGAAAATATCATCCTGAGTAAGGTAACCCAATCACAAAAGAACACACATGGTATGCACTCACTGACAAGTAGATATTAGCCCAAAAGCTTGCAATACCTAAGACACAATTCACCGACCACATGAAGCTCATGAAGAAGGAAGACCAAAGTGTGGGTGCTTTGTTCCTTCTTAGAAGGAGTAACAAAATACTCACGGGAGAAAATATGGAGACAAAGTGTGGAGCAGAGACCGAAGGAGGGGCTGTCTGGAGACTCCCCCAGCTAGGTATCCATCCCATGTGCAGTTACCAAAGGCAGATGCTATCTTGGATGCCAGGAAGTGCATGCTGACCATTGAACTGATCACAGGATTCCCAATGGATGAGTTAGAGAGAAGACTGAAGGAGCTGAAGGGGTTTGCAGCCTCATAGGGAGAGCAACAGTACCAACCAACCATAGCTCAAAAGGTCTAAACCACCAGCCTAGGAGCACACAGCTGTATATGCAGGAGAGAAAGGCCTTGTCAGGCATAGGTGGGAGAGGAGGTCCTTGGTTCTATGAAGGCTGGATGCCCCTGTGTGGGAGAATTTGAGGGCGGGATTGTGGGAATAGTTGGGTGGGTAGGGACAAACCCTAATAAAAGCGGGGGATGGGGGATGGGATAGGAGTTTCTGCGGGGGGGAAGGGGGATGGGGTAAGGGGATAACATCTGAAATGTAAATAAATAAAATATCCAATAAAAACAACAACAAAAAAGAAATACAACTAACTAACAAGTGGGAAAGGCAAACTAGAGAGTTAGGCTAATACTGTTCTATAAATATAACTGTGAGCTGCCGTACTCTAAGGTCAGTAGGTCACATACCTCCAATGACTGGAATGCCATTTGGACACAAGTGAGTGACTGCTGGACGTTACCACAACAAAAGTCTTTAGCAATTCTACTCCCGTTAAAAGACAAACATAAACTAGTTATGGATTTTCTTTTCTTCTTATTTTTTTTATTTAATGATCCCTAGAATGCTGGGTAGCTGCTTACTTTTCAAATTACAACAGAGTCCACTAGTACATTTTCTTTTTAAAGCAAGTAATGGATTTAAAGTCACTATGCCATGAAAGGCTTAGAAAATGTCTGTGGTCATTTCGATTTAAGTACAGGAAATGCCTATGAATAGATGTCAGGTAAAGAGCTTTAAAAATACTTCTGTACAGATTACTTTTGTCAGATACATAGCAACTTACATTTATAATGTCCAGACAGTGGAGGAAGATTTGTATCCACTGGCCTCTCTGCTTTCTGTTTTGGCATTGAACTCCAGGTAATGGCTGATAGCTCTGTCCATAAGGGAAACACTGAGGGCATAGCAGGTTTAAGCTGGTGATTTGGTATCACCAAATCCTCTTTATGCAGTTTCTTATTAATGTATGATTATACTATACCAGATGAAACTTTAATTCAGAAATGAGATGGTCAACAATATCACATTAACAAAACAATAATTTAATTTGTTTCAAAATGTAATGATTTAATTTGGTATAAAGGAGAGTAGAAACAACATTTGTCACATCAGTATTATCAGACATTTACAAGCCATTGGTAATTCTTTAAAGGTTTCCTTATGACTTATCCTTATAAAGGTATATTAAATAATGAGGAAAATATTAACAATGCTATATTTATGAAAATACACTGGAAATTTATTAAAGTTGATACAGTACCACCAGAGACAATATAAAGAAATAGCAGAAGTAACACAGAGTTAGATATAAAGCTGAGTGTAATTTATGGTAGCAATAAAAATAGTAAATACATGGGATAAAGGAAGGGGACATGGGAGAATGAAAAAATGTTAGGAAGAGGTAGAAAATAGAAGAATAAAAATCTGATTGCACAATAAAGGAAATGTGGAAGCAAAATTTGCTAAATGTAAGAGGAAAGTGAAAACAGAAAAGTTTTAAACAGCATATTTATAATTATACATTTTCAGTATGTGCTGGATTGTCATACACCTGAAATATGTACAAATATCTTAGGTCAAAAATCAAAGTCTAAAATTGGCTAAAAGCAGAATTTTATGTGGATCAAAGGAGAAGATAATGTTGTATTGATGCATTTTTTCACATTTTTTTCTATTTATTAGAAATGAAAGGTTTTTCTTACAGAATGTATACTAATAACTATATCCCCTTTTCCTTCTCCTCTCAGATCCTCTCCATCTCCCCCCACATAGATTCATTCCCTTTCTATTGCTCAATAGAACACAAGCAGGGTATTTTAAAGGGCCCTCTAAGTCTCATGAGTAAAGGGAAACATTCAGTTCATTTCTCTTTAGGGTGGCACAGTAGCAAAAAGAGAACCCACTTGTGATTAATTTGAAGAAAAAATACCGTTTTGTCTTTATACTTCTTTGTTTATAATTTTCATTTTCAAATTATAAGTAATATTTAACCCTGAATTTTACAATTATATAATGCCTTGTTTTCTAGAGTCAGATAAATATTGCATTACATATATATATATATATATATATATATATGTAATTAAAAGTAAAACAAAGATAAATATTGTACTTATATTCCTGTCTATCTAAATACCTGCCAATCTCTAGTATCCTTGAATAACTCATTTTATAACATTTTATCATGAAATAATTATGGCCTTCTTTCATGAAAGAATATAAATTTTGATTGAAACATTTGTAGGCATACATTAGTATCTAAGACTATAACAGAGCACACTGTAAAACTATGAGTGAATATGTTTATTTAGGTTCTTAATTTGCTTTGTTAGAGCAAATTTATGTTTTCTTTTCATAATACAGAAACTTCAAACATGGAAAATGTTTGTTCAGCATAAAATATAGTTTGTGGCTCACTATTTACTACAAGTTTTATATTATTAACATAATTGTTGCATATGAAGTATATATTAGTCAAGAAGATTACTGAAAGTATTCTTCAATCCTAAACAGTATTCTAGCAGGTTGGCAATCTGAATAAAGAAGAAAATTATGTGTGCTCCATATACAAGGACAGATCAATAGATATAAAGGCTATCTTGAAATTGTAATGCAAATAAGTTTTTGCTGCCATGTTGTTAAAAAGAGTTCTAAAAAATTGGAAAGAATATCCAAGTCCATAGCTCTCTTCAAGAAATGTAGAATTACTGCTTTCTTTTTTCATACTTTGAGGAAGTTAATTAAATTTAATATATATCTGTATTCATATATATACATATATATGAATTTAAATATCTATATCAGAAATGCGATAATATTCACTTTTCATTTTGATTGAGACATGTCATGATGAAATTAACCTCAAAAATAAAATATTTAATATAGATAGCCTCATTGGCTGCTGTGTGGATAATGGACTCTTGGAAAAGAAAGAAAGATAATGAGAAGCCATCGGAAGTTTAAGACAAGTGAGGAGGCACTAGGGCATTTCTGACAAGAGCAAGAGCCCTGGATGCACCTTTGAAACAGAACTGTTTGTGTGTGTTGAGTGGAAAGCATTTGCTGAGAGAACAGATGTGGTGTGGGGAAGAAAGTGGACCACCACCGCATTCCAAGCTTCAGGATGGTTATCGATCTCTAGTAGAGAAGACAGTGAAGAGTCAGTGTCCTGACTCTTGATAAGTCTGAGAAGGCTGTTGAGTTGAAAGGAATTTGTTCTCTTCAGGAAGTTGTTCTCACATTCAAATGAAACTTTGTATATCCTTAGAATACAAGTTACCTGGTCCTAAAACCTGTGCATTTGTGCAGAGCATATAGGTTGTGACCGTATGCAATGGAAGAGAGGGAGGTCCCAGTGGCTAAACTGAGATACACCATCAGTGAGGAGAGGATGACAAGAGGAGAGCAGGTTAAATGAGTGCCCAGTGGAATGGGCCTGAGAATATTGAGAGCAACTTTATTGGGTTTGTTTTTTAACTACATGGAGAATGAACAAGAGAAACAACTAACTATTCTTGGAAAAATCCATGGTGAAATCAGAATGAAAGATAAAACAGACTCATGCAATAATTTTAATCTGGAAAGTCACTTCTATTTGGCAAGAATTAAAAACAAAACAAAACAAACAAACAAACCAATTAGCTCTGGAGAGAAGGCCATGCTCATTAGCATGTCCCCTAAGCAGCACAGTAGAGCTGGGCCCCTGAGGGTGAGATCATGGGAATACTTGTCTCTCATCTGCTATGGGGTAGAGTGTGTGCATGTGTGTGTGTATTTGTGTGTGTGTGTGTGTGTGTGTGTGTGGTGTGTGTGTGTGTTCTCCCCTGCTTTGCCCCTCTCCACCTGTGATCCTCAGGACAGCTGGCCCCACAGTCATGCAAGTGGGAGAGGTGACTCTGCCTCTCACAGGCTGCTGTACTTGAGTTAGTGGGGCCCACCTCTAAACTGGTCACCACAGTGGAGCTGGTCCTGTAGGCGTGGGTGCTGGTGAGCCAGCTATAGGACATGGGAGCAGGAGAGCTGCCCCTATATCCTGCCAGTGGCAGCACTGTGTGGCCTAACTAGAGCAATGCTGGAGAGCTAGCTGGGGTGGTGCTGATAAGCAAGAGCTGGGCCCACTCACAATTCTACATTATTCATAAATGGTTGGGGGTATGTGAGAGGTCCTGCCAATCCAAAACTGCAGGATCGCCATAACACAGAGCAACAGCAGGATACCAGCTAGGATGCCACAGAAGCCAGAGACCTTGTCACAAACTTAGGACTCATTGCAGTAGACATTTGCAAATGAAGATGTGTGAACAGAAGGGTATACTGGGGGATACACTGACACACTACAGCTTACTGGACAAGTTATTTTCTATGCTTTGTTTTGTTTGTTTTTGTTTTTTGCTTATTTGTTTGTGCTCTCTCTCTCTCTCTCTAACTCCCCCCCCCCTCTGTGTTTAGGGTTGAAGTTGCAATTATGAAGGGCAGATATGAAGGGAGAGGGAGATGAGTGGAACTGACTTTCAAAATGTGAAACTCACAAAGAATCAATCAAAAGATGTTTTACCCATTAGAAGAAATTCAAAAGACAATATAGCACAATCCAGAAGAGTTAATAACCACTGTAGGAAATTATGCAAAGGAATTATTCCATATATAAAAGGAACATAAAAATAGGGAATATGGAAACATATCTATGGTTTCAGATATGATATATTAAGGGGAGAGATATTATTCATATTTATATCTTGATGTGTAAATATCCATGGGAAAGTAGCATGTGGTTCTGAAAGAATGAGAGGAGCGTTACTGTGGGGTCATCGTTAGGAGAGGCTGTTAGATTCCACAGAAAATGAACCCTCGTCATTTCTGTCCCACATGCAATGTCCGAACCATACTTCCTTCAGCCCAATTAATTGCTCAGGACACTGGACGATGTACTCTGTTTGGGTTCAACAGAAAAGAAAAATGAGTTTGTCTGTCATGCTGTGGTGGTTTTGTCTCCTATGAACAAATAAGCTCTCTAGTTCTTCATGCTTTCAAAATAATAATGATAAACATCCTTGATGCCTAACTCAGAAATTAGTCTACTAAGATTAGTATTAATTGATTAATTTTGAAAGAAGTCATATTGGATGCTAGCGATTGCTACTTTATCTTTTCTTACATGATACATTATATTACGCTTCAACTTTATCTGAAATAGACTTCCCTCTTCTTGTTTCAAATTATAAGTACAATTTATATTTAATATTACTAGATTTCTCTAATATAATATGACTGCTACAGAATCTGTCCCTTATGTTAATTCTCACTGAATAATGTCATTAGTACTCAGGTCTACTCAGTCACGTCAAGAATCTGAAACTACTTTTGCAATTTTTTTTTCTTCAAGTTTTGTGTTACAGCTCTTCGGTGGTTTATAAAATGAATTTGGTGAATTACTCCTGTCTAAATGGAACAAAATAGAATAAAATAACAAAAAACTGCATCGCATGTGTGATTATTCCATTGGGATTGGGATTATGCATATATTTATTTGTAGATATAAACTATGCAAATATTATAATTCATATTAATACATACATGTATAAACTAAAAATCAGCTATCCTTAAGAGACAATGCAGTTCTTAGGTTTGAACATTTCTGTTTATGGCTTTTGGTCGCAGTGATTTCACTAATTGGGAGCCTTAAATTTCTCATATTAAAATCTTAATTTTCATTTCTTTCTACATATATATATTTATATACATATGAAAGTATTAATTTTCCTTAAAAGACTACATAAGATGTTAATAGACATTGTAAAGCTTGTGAACGGTAATATATAATAATACTATTTTTATACTGTTAATGTCCTGATCAAATTTGTGTTTCGTATGCTATCATTACTGACAAAGTTTGTTGTCCTGAAGGAACACTAGAGATATAATTTTGTTAAGAAATTCTAGTAATCTTTAAGTAAACTATTGAAAAGTACTGTAAGGGAGACACATTGGAAATAAAAAAGGAAACTCTGATATATTTTGGAAAATCAATTATATGAAAAATTTCCATTGAGCATTACTTTTCCTGTTGGTTAGGCCACGTGAAGGGACAAAGAATACTAAAATAACTTATTTCATGAATATTTAGATGAGTAAGACAATAAATAGCAAACAGAGTGGATATTAAGTACCATGAATAGATGAGCTTTCTGGATCAACAAGCTAATTAAATCAATAAAAGAAAAATAAACAGAGAACAACTCTGGAAGTATGTTAAGAAGTCGCAGAATTTGGGAGGTACACATATGCATTTGAAGAAATATTATTAGACTTGTAATGAAAGAGTATTGGAAAAAATAGCTGAACATGTCAGTTGAAATGATGTCAAAGAAAAATAATGTAATACAATTTTACCCTTAGTAATGAAGTCTACTGTTGGATTTCTGGGGAGCAGAGGTAGACAATCAAGTGTAGCATTTTTAGGGATACATCTATTCTTAATTATTACCATAGGCATAAAAATTTGAAAAAATATTTTAAAAAATCACTACAACTCGCTCTTTCCTGCTGTTTCTCTTATCTTGCCATCTTGTAAAATATACATCATATACATATACATATACATATACATATACATATACATATACATATACATGCATATACACATACACATAGATATACACACACATATGTATCTATGTGTATGTGTGTGTGTGTGTGTGTGTTAGAGAGAGAGAAATCCAGTTAAATTTGTAATTCATTCATGGTCATTCATGAATATTGATGCAGTATGTTTTTTATTGCCTTTTTATTTCCATTGTAGCAGACTTCCATTGTTACAGGAAGCTTAGGTTAGAAGAATTGTCATAGTCCAAGGAACAATAAAGTGATGTATGTTTGTATAAGATACATCACAATCTCTTAAGGAATGCAAAAAGCCAAAAAAATGATATGGAAAGAAAATATGAAGCCAGAAAACAAATTAGATCCCAGTAAAAGCATTCATAAATATGTTAGAATTAGAAGAAATGAGATTAAAAGTTTCAAAATTCAAGGTTGTCTAATTCAACTATAACATCTTCTAAAAATCCATTTCTATGATTATCAATTGCATTGTTTACATGCTGTAGCAAACATGTGACAGATAGAGGAAACCTGTAGGGCAATAGCTCTTTCTCCACCATACAGGACCCAGGGGTGGAACTCAGATCATCAGACAAGAGCTTTACACCATGGAACCAACTTGGCAACTCATAATGTCCGTTTTGAGTGAGTTACAAGTTCAGCCACCTTCAGTGTCATAGTTTGGCAGGTACAGTCAGCATGTGTGGCCATATAGTCCTGTGGTGTAAATGAGGAGTGAATATAGAGAAGAGAGAAAGGCAGGTGAAGTTTAGAGGTAGTAGATTTAGTATGAAGTCTCTCCCCACAGTGGGTTTTATGCCCTAATAAAATTTAATTGCAGCTCAACCTTTCCTGAAATGCTGCAGTAAACTTATAAACTCTAAACTCCTCTTGATATTTTTCTCTGATTATGATAATGTTTTTATTTCCATGTCTTTTAACATTTGTAGCCTTCAAAGCATAATCAATGGGCACATTTACCTTTTACTTGGAACTTCTTAAATTTCTATTTAGGATGATACACATGTAATATTTTCAAAATTCCCTTTCTCATTGATTTTTATTTCAATGAACACTTTTAGTGCCTTTTGCTAGTGTGTGTGTGTGTGTGTGTGTGTGTGTGTGGCGTGTGTATTCTTGGCAGTACGTTCATTGTAGTAAATAGTGGTCCAAAGTTCTAGTGGAGAGTTTTGGTGACAAGATAGATTTTAGAGGTAAGCAAATATTAGAGTGCAAAAGTGATTAGTGGTTGGATCTGAATTGCAATTACTTAGATGATTGATAGAAGTCTAATTACTTAGATGATTGATAGAAGTCTAATTAAAATTAATATTTGAATTAGACCTAAGAGAAGCAAACAAATATAGAAGATATATATCATTTAAGAGGGAACTCTCTATTCCTAAAAAGAGGGAAGAGAATATATATGCCCAGGAAAGTATAATCTAAAATGACTTCATTGCCTTTTCCAAAAAATATACTGAAATATAACTTGAAGCATAACATTCACATTACTTGGGTTAAATTAAATATTTAGCATATTAACAATTTATATGAAGGAAGGAAATAGTTCTCAACACCATAATCTTTTAACTGACATATACCTTATCTCTTTCAAGTTTTATCTAAAAGAGTGATATAAGTGTTTCATACATGAGTCATTTTGGGGGAAGGTAATTTTTTAAATGTTTTTTTTAAATTTTATTAATCATTTCATTCATTTAAATTTCAAATGATATGTGTGAGTGTTCCCCCACACACACACTCTCCTGCCCCACCATTCCAGCATCCCCCTACTCAAGGGCATCAAACCTCCCCAGGACCAAGGGCCTCCATCCCATTGCTTTCAGGCAAGGCTATCCTCTGCTACATATATACCTCTAGGCAAAGATCTCTTTAAATACACTCTTTGGTTGGTGGTCTAGTCTCTGGGAGAACTGGGTGGTCAGGCCAGCCTATGTTGTTCTTCTAATGGGGTTGCAGTCCCACTCTTCTCCTCCAGTCCTTCTGCCAGCTACCCCATTAGGTTCCCTGAGATCAGCCTGATGGTTGGCTCTAAGCATCTGCCTCTTCATTGGTTACTTGTTGACTAGATCTTCCCATGAACTGCCACACTTGATTCATGTCCGCAAGTGCCTCTTGATCATGCAACCGTGTTGGGTTTGGTGTCTGCTGACAGGATGTATCCTCAGGTGGGACCGTTCCTCAGTTGGCCCTTCCTTCAGTCTTTGTTCCATTTTCTGTCCCTGTACTTCCTTTGGACAGAAACATTTCTGGGTTAACAAAAACTTTGAGATGGGTAGGTGACTACATCCCTCAATCAGGGGCAGTGCTTATCTACTGGAGGTGGTGTCCACAGGTTCTATCGTCCCCTTTCTGTGCATTACAGCTAGAGTCAATCCCATTGGGTGCTGGGATCCTCACATTTGTCTGGTGTCTGAGACCCACCAATGGCAATCCACAGTTCCTCATCCCCTCTGCTACCTATTTTTATTAAATTTCCTGACCCTTTGTACCTCTCTCAATTCTCCTCCAGATTCTGATACTGTCAACCTTATTTCCTCCTCCTCCTTTCTCCTTCCTTTGCCCCCTTCTCCTTCCGTCTCCTACAACCTTTCTGTTCCCCCCTAAGTGCAGGACTGAAACATCCACCCCCGATCTTCATTACTTCTATACTCCATATGGTCTATAGATTGTATCATATGCATTGTGACCTCTTGGGTTAGTATCTATTTATTAGTGAGTACATACCATGTGAGTTCTTTTGTGATTGAGTTACCTCACTCAGGATGATATTTCCTAGTTCCATCCATTTGCCTGAGAATTTCATGAAATCATTGTTTTTAATCACTGCGTAGTACTCCACTGTGTATATGTACCACATTTTCTGTATCCATTCTTCCATTGAGGGGCATCTGGGTTGTTTCCAGCTCCTGGCTATTATTAATAAGGCTGCTATGAACATAGTGGAGCATGTGTCCTTGTTATTCATACATGAGTCTTTAAAACACATTTCTTAAGGAAGCATTCTCAAATATATTGCTTTCTTTCACAAAAGGCAAAGGGAAATGATGAGACTCGAGTTTGAATGAAGATATCCTCCTTTACAATTGGTTACTTATAGAGTCCCATCATTCTGCATTCTGTTTTCTTTAATAGGTACAATTTCCAAATAGATTTCTCCCCTATCACTGAAAAATCTAGTTGTCTGGGAAGGACCTCATAGATTCATTTATTGACTTTCTGCAGACATAGGACAGGCAATGTTAACCTTTTAGCCTCTCTCAGGTGAAACATAAAATTAATTTTTCTTTTATTTCTCATAACAAATAGTAACTGGAGTAAGGCGTCCTTTGGTAATTGCAGCCAGATTGAAATAGAATAGATCTTTACAGCCTCATTACACTTAAAAGTGTTTGTATTATAAATAAATCTTCCAAGAGAAAGAAAACACAGTGATTATTAAAGGATTAATTACAGATAATTAAATTTTAAAATACATCAACTTAAACATTTATAAAATACTTATGCATCTAACTCAGTACCCAAAGTAATATTTATAAATTAAAATTAATCTGTCCCCTTGATTCTTTCTCCAAATGAATGCTTTTCTTCAGAAAAAAATAAATAGAATAATAATTATGTCATTATTTTAAATTGTTATACTTTTATTTATAGTCCAGACTTTGTATCCTGCCACAAAAAATGTCAGATGTAGAGTTATGGCTAATTTTCAACTTATCGGAACTGAAAAATTGTCATATATTGGTATTAACTGCTGATTGAACAAGAGTAGTATTGGACAGGCCAAGAACAGATAACTGCTGTCCTAGGTGGAATCTGGTTGTGGTACTGAGAAATCTTCATGCTATGGTAAAGTAACACTAATAAGTCATATGAAACATTAGATATGTTGGAACATGATTCATGTTGTAGATAAAGCTTTAGAAGATATTGTTATAGGACTTATTCAGTATTATTTTCTTGAATAGTTCAATCCATTTGGAGGAAGACTCTAGGTTAATAATCAGGATTTAGGACTTATGTAGTTGGAGTGGACAGAAAAACCAAATCTAGAAAATGGAAACATAATGATAAATACAACAAAAATGCAAGTAAAAATTAGATTTTGAGAGTATATTCCCCAGCCATGTTTTTCAGAAAATTCAAATGGAAGCATAGCCGTGGATATCATGCATCAGAGTCCACATATATTAAACACTACAGAGAAAAAGAAAAATGGTGGAAAGGAAAGATCACACCACTTCATGGTTTTAGAAATGAGTTTACACAGCAAGAAAATGAGAGCAGAAGAAATTATGGTCTTCAGAGATCGGGAGTCTATCCTTTGGTGCTATGGCATTAGAGAGCTAATGGTGTGGAACATAACTGAGGATGTTAAATCAGCTCACCTGTCATGCCCAAAAAATGCATTCTGTTATTACAGAAGCTACAATGCAATACCAATAGGCAGAAATGACAGAATAAAGAGAGAGGCTTTGTTTAGAGCTTATTTTCTCTATTTTACTATGTAGAATTTGAATTCATATTTTCACAATAAATTTATTCCTCATTTGTAGAGTTTCAGAAATTAACAGAGTTATTATTAATACAACATATATGCAGTATATCAAGGAAATCAAATCTAAATTTCACACATTTTAAAGATTTAACATTTTTCTTACTAGGGAAATACAAAGGATGATTCCAATTTTCTTTGGATAGAAACAAAAATAATAGATTTGGTCTTGATGGTAGTGATGGAAAGTTGTATAATGGTTAATTTGGAATTTACTGCCAGTCTTTTTCATTAGTACTTGTACCAAGGTGTATCTACTAGAAACTGTAATCGGTGCCAGGTAGCCTCACTTGTGATCACAACTTTAGTAATATGTGTCAGTGAGATGATAATGCTGTTGCATTGGCGTTGAATGCATTTCTTAAGGAAATCAGTTTAGAAAGATAGCTAGATGGATAAATAGATGATAGATAGATAGATAGATAGATGTAGAGATTTTATATATATAGGGTTTTTTTTTTGAAAAAAGTAATTAAACATAGTTGATACGTAAAATTAGAAAGAATAACACACTTGGGAAGAAAAAATAATATTATTCTTTGTCAAAAGGCGTAAGCATTCTGGTAAAAAGCCACCTCAGGATGAAATTGACTTACTGAGTAATGAAGATCAAAAAGGAAAGAACGTGCTAGGAGTGTGAGGAACTTTGGTTCATTTTGTATTGTAATGAAAGTGCTTCTGCTATGTCTGTAATGCATATGAGTTTTGCTTAGTTGTAAAAGCACAATATAGTAACATGTAATGAAAATGTAACTCTTTGTGATAATCCTCCTCCTTGTCCTCTTCCCATTCGCAAACTACCATTCCCAACTCTTAACAACTCTGTGATATTTTTGGTAATAATTTCTTAGATTTCTAAAGTAAATCTACACAAAGATTCAAACAATAGTGCTATGAAAACTATTTTTTTTAGTTAACAGTCTACTATGGACAATTGTCTCTTCAAGTTTCAATACTTAAAAGTTAATGTATCTAACATCTATTATCACATGACATGGGATTATAAAACTATGATTTATTATTATTATTACTCAAATCTTTGCAGATATATTCATCTTATTTATAATTTTTCATTTTTACAAGTATAAACTGCAAAGTCCAATTGTCAGCTATGGGTTTTATTTTATTAAATTGATATAAACTCTAGAAATGTTTACATTAATTTGTTCTTAATGTGTGTGTATAATTGTGTACACTAGGTCCACAGTGGTAAAGAGTGGTTTCAGGTATCCTGGAACTGAGTTATACATGGTTTTGAGCTTTTATAAATGAATTTGAGAACTGGAAATTGAATTCAGATCTTCTTCAAAAGTGGCCAGTGTTCCTAGACCCCTAATTAATCTAAATTTTGAAGGACCAGGTATCATCAAAGAGCTATGTATATTTTAAACATGGTAAATTTTGCGTATGGCCTTTCTGACAGCTTTCCTAATCTGACCTCTTAATAAAGATCATGAGAGAACCTGTTTTGCCACAGTCTGGTAAAACAGCAGTAACAGCCATTTTAATATTAGACTATAGAAAACATTTCTTCTTATTCTTCTTATTATTATTATTTTATTAATTATTCCATTCATTTACATCTCAAATGATATCCCATTTCCCAGTTACCACTCCACAAGCCTCCCATCCCACAACCTCCCTCTCTTCTCTCCCCTTTGCCTCTAGAGCTCAAATTAAGTTTGTATTTGGTTGCTATTGAGATTGAACTTAATTTCATTAATTTTATTATGTCTATATTATTCAGATATGAAATGCTGTTACTCCCTAAGGATAACTGTTTGTGATGCAAAGTAAAAGTAATGACTTTATTAATCAATAAACAACATTTTAAAAGTTGAAAGGAAAATTAATTTTGCATTCCCTTTTTTTCGATGAGACAAGGTTGTGATTGCATTCTAAAGTAGAAATGGGACTATCTCTATGTCATTAATAAATTATTCATTATATTTCTATCAATTTAATATTTCTCATGAAAACCATCAATACACATATCATTTATTAATGCAAGTTTTAGAAAGAAGATCCTTGGTTTGATACAAGGATGTTTTTTATATCTGCATGTGTTTATATACACCATGAATATGCTAGTCTTAATTACATTTAATTAATTTATCAAGTGCTCTGAGACAGCAGCTCATCACCCATCAGTAATGATAAAAGCGTTTTATTCTTTGTTACGTTTCTTCTTTTGTTACATTTTCCTTTTCTTAGGTTAAGCAACTAAAATTTCATGAATAGTGAGGAGGAGATATAATTAGATTTGGACACTCCAGTTCATCCTGAGATCTGAATCCCAATTGTCTTCATAATTTAATAACTGTCTGAACTTGATGGGATCATATAAATTATAATTTGCTTTTTAAAATGTTGATACCATTTCATATAATTTCATATTATAATTGTTAAAGATTTAGTAAATTTGAAAACTAAAAAGCATAAAATCTATTATTTAATATTTAGGAGTAATGAAATCACTAAGTTGTAGCCAATAAATGTCTTCAGGTATCTATTTCCTATAAAATAAGGTATTTGTCTTAAAATATGGATGTTTCTAAATTTAAAAAAAAATGGATTTTGCAATTTTTGTAACATGTTTCTTTTGTTAAACTAGATATTTATGTGTAGAAAAGTAGCATGTTTTCTGGAATGAAAAATAAAAAAACTTTGATAGAGGAGGGACTGCAATCAAATATGTTCTTTGAAAAAAGACAATAGCATGAATGGCTGCTATAGAATGAAAAAAGTTAGTGGAGAGGATCACAATTGTCAACTCATTTTATTTACTTGTTTATATCCTAGTGACAAAAGTTACTAAATTAGTTGTAGCATTAATCAAATAATATATATTTTATCTCTCCAGTAGAAATAGTAAATCTGACATTGATGACTTCAGAACAAATTTTGCTCTGTGAATATAGGAACCCCAGAGTTTTACCTAGGTTTTTCTCCATCCTCAGCACATAAAATTGAATGCATTCCATATGACCCTCATAGTCATAATTCTATCAAAATAATTAAGAAGAACAAATGATACACACTCTTCCTCAATTGTTTTCTTTTTAAAAACTGTGCACCGTATATCGATCAACACTCTATTGAACAACATTAATCACTTGTGATCATATAAAAGAATACATTACAAGTCTTTGTGTCACTACACTACACACTGATTCATATAGACGTGGATAAGTGAGACCTGAACTGGGAAAATAAGAGATTATATGTAAAATTTTATCATTGTTTACCTGTATTTAAGCTTTAAAGTATATTTTGGTTATGGTTGAATTTAAAACCTCAATATTTATAAAACTGTCTTACCTTATACAGAAGAAAGTGAACCCATCTTTACTTTAAATATCACATTATTATATATGCATATGTAAGTGAAAATGTAAAGCATTTTCATCGTCCACCAAGTGGCCTGCATATCTGTTCCCTGCCAGTAGATATACCATAATGATGTCATGCTCATAGGCATAGTTCACTGCTCTTAACCCTCACATAAATACATTTGCCATTTGTCTACTTATCAGATTTGTTGCTTGACAGAACACAATTCTCCTGATACTTACTAGAAACATAGCATATTTACAAGGAAAAGAATACATTAACTAAGAATAAAAACATTTAACTTCTGTATGTCTTTTCAGTAATTTCTAAAACGGACAACACGTAAACATACACTTGAAATGGGAGTAAAAATGTGTCATCTGCTTCTTCTGCCTTGGCCTTCTTGAAATTGATACAATCTACAGCAATGAATGTGCATGTGTGAAAGAGTATTCCCATAGGGTTATGACTTGCTTTGACACCCAATTCTAAATCTCCAGTTCATATGGCAGGAAAATGCTTTAAATGAGAAATATTGGTATTCTCTTAGTGAATGAGGATTTGAGCATTTCAGGAAACTTGAATCCTTTTGCAAAATTTAGTACCACTGATTTGTTAATCACTTTCCTAGATCAGAATTTTGATATCTCTCTTCAGAAAGTTAGGAAGAAAGGACTAATATTAATACTACGTACTTATATTTTGTTTATTTTTAAGTTTACTTCAGAAATGTTTGTGGATCCATTTCTACTCACAGTTTTATTATTCTGTAATAATATAATTACTCATTATTATTCTAAAAGGGCAAATAAAGGAGTACAGCTAAAGAGGCAAAGGATGAGAAATAATTAAAATTACCAACAAAACAGAGAAAGCACAAGACTCTTTGTAATCATCAAAGCATCAGGTTATTAGGTTCTTTAAATTAAAGTGAGTGCTTAGCAGTCTTAAAAGTTCTCAGTAATTAAATGGGCTCTGTGCTTTGGCTATTTTGACTATAATCTCACTGATTTGGATGGTATTTTATTAATGATATCTCAAGGGGAATTTGCTCTAGCTTGAAAATTAATGAAATATTAATAACTAACAACTAAAGAAATGCAGATATTTCTGCTGTAGAAAAAAACGTGACCTGCATCATAAAGCATTTATTTATTTCTTGCTTGTATCTTCATTTTAAACATGTATTTCATGGTTTCAAGAGTAACTTTTATGGAGACATGTAATACATATATTGCATTTGCTTTCAAGTATATGCAAAGTAGAATTTTTTAATTAATCTGTTGTATTTAGATACAAATAAAATATTCTTGAATAGTAAAATAGATAATTTATAATTTTACACCAGCATAATTCTGAGAACATCATAAAAGGTGACTTTTCTTCTCAAATGATAAGCAAACACCTTTCTTTTCTTGTCAACAGGTGATGACTAACCTGCCAGAGAGGAATTTTTGTGGTATTGTTTCTCAGAACTAAGCAGTACAAAGTCAAGTTTATATGCATAAAAAAGAAATTCTTTTTACTCTAAGCTGTTAATCTACTATGGCAAAGACCTGAAATCTGGGAAGGAATTTTCTAGAAATATTGTATTGAACATGGATAAGCAGATTTACTTTTATTTAGATTATTAAACAATCATCTTGAGATTATTTTGATTAATTGTAGGAATGACATGATCTATTTACAAAGTGTAACATAAAAAAAAAACCTATAGAATCTTAGTTTAAAAAAACACCCTCAAAACTCTAGAACTTAGTGTAGGGACTGAGTGTATATATAGAGTAGGAAAAGAAGAAAGTTGAATACATAACTAAATTGCAATAATCATTTTTTACATATCAGTCTGATTATTAAATATACACATTTTGGTTTAAAATTATTGGTAGACTTTTATCAAAATAACTCATTTTAATTACGCATTGTAAGTGGATAAAATCGGCAAATAACTACATTTTTGAAAAGTATTGGCTTATTGTTATAATAATCTGATAGCCTTTGATAACTGGCAGAATTTCTGAAAAAAAATGTATTAGTAGGGAAATTTTTATGCCCATAGTTTAAGATGTTTTGGTTCATGGCACTCAGATCTGTTATATACATTCATACACAATAAAGCAGATGGTCATGGCAGTGGTTAGGTGATGAAATATAATGGCTGACACCACAGCAATCAAGAAGCAGAATGGATGAAGGCTAGGGAACATCTAAGAGCTTTTAGGTCATGCCAAAATAACCTATTGCCAAAGGTTAGTGCATTAGTGCTTATCATTCTCCTTCACCTCCCAATAGTATCAAATTTTAATTCCATCAAATTATTTATGAACCCAAAAATGGTCTTGAGAACCCAATCACTTATTCAAAGCGATAAAACTTTTGACACATGTTCCTTTTGGCCTATTATTTTATTAAACTATGACACAATCTCTTCTGATATTTGGTCAAAATCCTAGCCAAATAGTTGGCTGTAAAATCACTGTGAAGACCTAAATGTGTATCACTCATTTGTTAAAGTTATAGTCACTATAATACTTGAGGTTTAGTATTGCTAACTATTTTTAAAATATATTCTTGAATCAGCTATTTCACCCCTATATATTTTTATTGCACAAAATCTTACTGAAAAATACTAAGTATGAGGGATATATTGATTTAGATTATAATGGAAATTTGTAATAATCCATAAACATATAAACATTTGAATAACTAAAAATATATTTACAATTTTTATATATTACAGAGTTACATGAAAAATTACCTGGTTGCATCATTAATAAATTTTCCTTCAACATACACTATGTAAAAGTAGCTAGCTGTAAAAGTTACACAACATTCCTTCAAGGAAACTTACTTGAAAATCTCTTATGAGTAAAATGCTGTCAACATTTTCCACATTGTGTATTTATGTACTTATTTCTGATATGTAACAAAAATTCAGAGGAGTGTATTCTAGTATCTGACCCAAGTCATTTTTGTTCCTAAGAAAATGTTCTGATATTGCAAGGTCTTTTGATAGTGCCACAATCATTTGAAAAGGGAGATGACCAGTTATCTACTATGTCCTTAAGGCATTTGGTATAGTATTTTCTCTAGAATCCTTCAAGTTCTAAGAATCTATGATCCTGAGGACTTAGAGAGAAGATATAAAACCTTCTACATAAATATGAAATATAAGTAGAAAGACTTGCCTTGCCGATGGCATTTCTATTGTAATACAGGAAATTCAATCTTTTGCCCTCGTGTGACTCACTCTTTACTGTCCTATTACATTTATGGGACACCATTAGGAAGACACTAAAATTTAACTTTTCAGTTAAATCTTTTCCTATATAATTCCTAAAAGGGTCACTCTCACAAACCATTTGTTTGTTGTATTTTGTTATCAAGCCAAGGAATATTTTCTATATTGTAAGCCCATGCTTAGGGCAGCTAGAACATTCCTTTCTATTTTATAGTTTACCAGAATACCAAAACTAGTAAAGCTAAAAAAATTGAATAATATATACATTTTTTTTTTTACTTAGAGAAATTATTTAGTAACAAGAAAACTGTAGGAAATAAGTACCAAGAATTTTTCTTATAATTGGTTTTATGTAAATATTTGATTTCTTTGGGGGGGAATTGACTCAATATGCTTACCTTTAAACATCTTACCTTATACTTGAATAAGATTAATCAGAATTTCCTATTTATTTTTTCATTGAACACTACCACTAAAAATAAGTTCTTTCATCATTTGACGTACTTTCTCTACAAAGAGTTTTTTGCAGTCTTAACTCAGAACATTTTAATAATTGCCCAGATTTCTAGAACAATTACTGACGAGTGTGCTCTAGAGAAATTCTGAAAAAATACTTTTTCTTGTTGACACTTCATAGATTGTTTTTTATGCAAAGCCAAATATAGGTTAATTCATAATTGCATTATCTGGCTCACTGCAAAATAATTATCAGACAATATTTTCTTTGTATACCACAATAATCCATAATATTGAATGTTGTCATTTGTGATATGAAAATGCGCTAAACTACTGAGCATTAATTACAACAAGATCATATAGTGACTTTATAGCTGACACTACTAATGATGTTTTATATAATATATGCTCATTTGGGGAAATTTTATTTTTCAGCATGGAATGGTATTTTTAGTCTAGAAAGATAATTAATAATTCATTCATGAATAATCAGTAAGAGCCATTATTAAAATGTATGTCTAACTTTACAAAGCAGTCTACTAAAATGTGTGCTTATTTAATAGGTGAGTTATATATGCAGAACTCTTCAGTGTACACTCTGTATTTTTTTATAATAAATTATGAAGTTGTGCTGCCCCTATGCATAGTTAAAGAACTTGAAAAAAATCTAAGTGTAGGTTGGCTAGACATTGTTGTTCATGCATCAACATGGGATTTCCAGCTCAGATCCTTTCAGATCCTTAAGCTTACACTGCAGGTTCTTTGTTGAAGAAGTTATAGCCCCCATATCAGTGATTTTTTTAAATAAATATTATAAGTCTTTAAAAATCCATTTTAATTCAATCTGAACATCTCATAATATAACTTTCAAAAACACTGTATATAGCTTAATAAAGAATATATTTCTGTTTGAAATAATAAATCATTTCTGTTTGTATATTTGTATATAAAATTTCAGTTATCATTGATTACTTTTTTAAAAATATAAATGGCTTGAAGAGTAAATTTAATATAATTGCACAATTAACTCAAACATAAAATACAAAAAGATATTTTTTAAAGTAAGTGTAAACAAGAAAAAAATGCTATGCTATTTCAGTGATAATAATGACCTGAAAAGATTAGAGAACTTCACAGATAATGGCATGTTCTAATATGTTCTTCTCATGTTCTAATAGGATTATCCCCTATTCTCAGAATTCAACATAACTATTGCAACACCATTCTGTCCTTGGTGTCAGTTTTTTTCACTAAAATATAAGCACCAATATGTTGTTGTCTACATAACAACATTTCATAACGTATGACTTCTTTTGATGATATCTTAAACATTCCCAGCAGATGACATGAGAAAATTTTCAGTTCCTATCAACAATTTTATTTTATTCAATCAGTTTATTTACAATTAAAACTTACCAAACACAGTATAATGGTGAAGAACCCAATGTTAAATGAAAACCCATTCATGTACAAACTATAAGAAAAAGAAGGAAACTTTTGGAGAGGAAAAGGAAGGATGGTGAATATTTATTAGAACAAAAAAAATCAGATCCCAAGAAAGGAAAGTGTATCCTTCCTCATTGTACATTTTAGGAAATTTCTCTGTTGCTGAAGTGTTACGGGCATCAGTCCACTCTGATAAGTAGATTTCATTCTTGGAAGGTCATATGTAAAACTGAAAGATCTTACTCAAGTCTCTTTAAAGAAAAGATTCTGTAGGGAGTGTGAGAATTATAGAAAAATAGTTTATATAATACATTTTTCAAAATATGTAACACATGCAATAAGAGCACTATTACAACCTTTGAGACTGACTCTTAGATGCATATTCTACCTGAGCTATTTTTTTCATGCTGTATTTTAAGCATTTTTATAACGTTTTCATTAGTATACTTGAATAGCACAGCAAAAGTCGTTGATCATTCTGAAACCATGTCCAAAAGGAGGGTGAGCTGTGAGTGTAGATCAGTTGAAACAGTGCTTGTCTTACATGAATGAAACCCTGGGTTCCAGTCCCATACCCCGTACCACAAGGACAATTGCTGATACATTTCATCCCTGCATTTTGGAGGTAGAAGCAGAAGGATCAAAATTTCAAGGCCACGCATTTGCTGGTGGTGAATCCAAAGTTTCCTGCGCTATAAGAAAATATACTTAACTATATATAGATGATAGAGATAGATAGATAGGTAGATAGATAGATAGATAGAGAGATAGATAGAGAGATAGATAGAGAGATAGAGAGATAGATATAGATAGGTAGGTAGATGATAAATAGATGATTGATAGATCCATAGATAATAGATAGATATAGATAAATACATAGATACATAGATATATAGATGATAGTTAGATACGAGAAAAGAGAATAAGAGAAATAAGTAAAAATAAAATCATTCATGTATATGAAGAAATCTGGTGGGTATTAAGGCTAATAAATATCCAGTTGGCCTCTGTAGTGGAGACTAATAACTCATAATGGTAGAAAAAATACATCAACAGATCACAATTCTACATGGTGATGAAATGATATCATAAAGATTTGATCACTGTTTTACATTTAAAATCTGGGAAGGATGGAGATAATCATGATAAAAAAGTTACATTTAAGATAAATCTTCTAGGGATGAGTGAATATGTGTATCAAAGGGAGGAAATGTCAAACAGCTCAAGTAGATAAATCTTATCATATAAAGGATCAGCAATCATCATAGCCAGACTTGTGCTAATGGCATTTATGTGTTTACACAACTCACCTGCAGGTTTTGGAGTCTATCAATATGCCGTGTTGTCTTTTATGATAATGCAATATTTTTGAAGAAATACTATGACTAGAACACAAGATTCATGTGAGCACTAATCAAAATCACCTAATATTATTGTTAGAAAATTTAAAAATGTTCATGTTCTCTTTGGGAATACTTAAGACAATATCTCAAGAAATGATAAGTTATCAAATATTGGTATATAGAGAACATCAAAATGTTGCTTATATTTTGGGAGAAAACATAAAAACATGCATCAAGGATAAGCAGACATACAATAGTTGTGTTGAGCACCAAGAAAATTAAGTTTAGATATTGCAGAAGTAATATTAGAAGCATAGCTTCATATTAGTGAGAACTTGAGTGAAAAGAACTAAAACAAAATGTAAGAGACATAAACGGTGACACAAAATCCTTATGAGCATCATTTATTCATTTTAGCATATTGTCAATAGTATAGAATATTAATATTATGATATTATAAAAGCAAAAGAGAATGCAGTATAACCTGTTTCATTGAAGAATAATCTCTTAGCTGAACCTGTAGTGAAAGATAAGTATGATCAATATGAACATATGAACTGTATGAACAGCATCTATTGGATTCTAAAGATAATTCTGCATTTGTTATTCACCCTAAATATACGCAACCCTGTTTAGTTCCACTAGGTTAAAAAGTACATTGGAACCATTTCTGTTTGATTTTTAAAGGAAGACATATTAGAAAGACCTTGGGAAGAAATCATGAAACTATGCTAGGTAAAATCCATTCATGGAAACAGAAGTATTGAGTTAGTAATACCTGGAAAGAGAAGCAAGATTAAGGCAAGCTTCATTAATCTCCCAGTTCTTATTATTGTAAATATAAATATCATGTGAGCTTAAGATTTCTCAATTTCTAAATATCCTATCTCTTCCTCATTGACTTTGATCTTTGTGTCTAAGATTCTGCTGTACAATAGGGAACCTTTAGTCATCACACAAATTTTTTTTTCTCCTATTTAACCAACTTAACTTTAGATTCAATGGGATGGACATCAGTCAGAGGGAGAACTCTATGCTAGTTTGAATGAGAATGCCATCCCCAGAAACATATGCTTGCATACTTGATCCCCAATCATCAAATTTATTTTGAAAGATAAGGAGGTATTAATGTTGTTGGAAGAGATGTGAAACTGGAGTTGGATTTTGAGTTTTCCAAAGTCAACACCAGTTACAAGTGGTCAAGATATATTATCTCAAAATAGTAATCACATCTTAGTTCTTAGTTCCTGCTGTAGTGTTATGTCTGCCTTCTTGCTGCTGTGCCCCAGACCATGATAGTCAGCAACTTACCATTTGAAACTCTAAGTCCTTGAAAAGCTTCTCTTCTATGAATTTCCTTGGTCATGGTGTCTCATCACAGCAATAAAAATGTAATTAATACAAGCTGATGCCCATGTAAACCCTTGGAATCTTAAAGCTGGGTATCATCTGGTAATACCTGATATCAGAGTATCATCTGATAATTTTAAGGAATTGTATGAATTGTATCTACTTCCTGAGTGGAGCACTGACTATTAAGGATGCTTTAAGTGATGGATGCTAATGATTTCCAGAGAAAGACAGTTGAAATCTCAGTCATAGTAGTCAATTATTACAGGGTGGATTGCTACAGTACTACCTATGGAGCACAGAATTTTAATATGAATATTTATAATTATTTTATGTTAAAATAAATATATTTCAGTTGCTATATGAAGATTGTCTAAAAACTGACTTTATGAGTGTTACAAAACCAGACATATATTAATGTATATTTACATATATCAATGTAAAGGTTTTAACATATATTACAGAGTTGAAAATTTTTATCTCCATGACTATCATTTACAATTTTTTTATGTTGAATCTTTTTAATATTTTCTGTTCTTGTATTTTTTTCTTAAAAGCTAGATATAGTTAAGATCTTTTTCTTGTGCACATCTATATATTTGCAAAGTAACTTCCATTGTTACTAATTATTGCAAGATGAGTTCTAAGTTTTTTGTATGGATTGTAGCTAATAAAAAAGAAATCTATTTTTGTTGTTGTTGTTGCTTTTTGTTGTTGCTTTTTGTTTGGTTGGGTTTTTTTGTTTGTTTGTTTTGTTTTTCATGACAGGGTTTCTCTGTGTAGCCCTGGCTATTCTGTAACTCACTCTGTAGACCAGGCTGGCCTCAAACTTAGAAATTTACCTGCCTCTGCCTCCCAAGTGCTGGGATTAAAGGCGTGAGCCACCACAGCCCAGCAAAAAAGAAATCTTAAGACTGATTTAAATACATGATAAAGTAACATTACAGTCTCATTCTTATTAACTTTTACTTTATTTATTTATTTGTTTATTTATTTATTACTTGTGTAGATAAGTGTGCATGTGCTATGATTAAACCTGGACACACATGTGGAGGTCAAAGAACAACTTCTAGAACCCGGATCTTCATTTTGGGTTCCACTGATGGAACTCAGGTTGCCAGGTAGAGCTGTAAGCACCCATCTTGCTGATTCTTCCACCTTATTCTCTATACACACTGAACAGATCAACAAAATTATTTATACATAATTACAAAATTACTATATAAAATATAGTATATTTTGTCAGGTTTCATATTTAGCAAATGATTATCCATTTTTATAGGAAGATGCACTTGAATATTACTGTCTAATAATTTATAATTAGCATTCATTAGAGAACTGAAGAATGCTGCTTTGTTGGCCCATTTGTAATTATCTATAAAAGTCCATGCATTTGCTTCTTGACTGAAATAATCATTCTTGACTTTAAGAAAACAAATGTATACAAATTTCTAGCTTCAAAATCTCATCCTAACAACGTTTGTATTATCACGAAATTCTGCTTTGCTGTAGGACTCTTACAACTGTGAAAGTCTGAGTTTCTACATCTACAGAAGTCTAATATGATTGAGCTCTGATCAAACAATCAGGAATCTCCAGGCATGACTTCTTGTTTTTCTGATACAAGATTCTATAAAATATTTATTGAGGCAGTCATGGTGCAGATGTTCTCAGGCAGAAATAAGCTAGTCATGTTCATGAAACAGAAAACAGCCCAAAGGACAGAAAAACAAAGAGGAGTGGCAGAAAAAAGTTCAGAGAGGAGCCCTGGGGTGAGATCATTGAATGCTTTTTATAAACTACAATGCAAGTTTTCTTTTAATTCTAATTATAAGAGGAAGCAATGGCAGAGCCTAAAGAGAGCACACTGTTATTTATTTTGCATTCTAGAAAGACAAGGTGTTCACTCCTTTCTTGGTGATTAAAATACCAACAGAAGTGGAGATACTGTGGCTATTTTATAACCTATTTTATAGATAAGACAGCCAAGACCATGGCAAGAAAACTAGGTGACATCTTAATGTTTGTTCTGAATAAATGTGTGAATGGAAATGCCATTCATTAACACTAAAGCTGAATAAGAAATGTGTTTGGGTAGCTTGTTGTTTCCTTTTTCCATGTGTTCAGAAGTGAAGAGCTTTTTGTTCCTAGAAATTTACTACTGTATGTAAGTTACATTAATTACTTACAGAAAGGTTTAATTGGGTTCACAGTTTGAAGATTCATTCTGGCACGAATGCTTGGTGGAAATAACTTGATGCAGCTGGTTGTATTGCGTCTGTGGTCAGAGATGAGCCCTGGTATTCAGGTCCTATCTTCTTCCAGTTTGATAGCAAACCTTGCCTTAAGGATAGACCATTCACATTCAGAGTTTCTTTTTCCATGTCAATTAAAGAGAATCACACCCAGAGAGTTAATTCCATATGATTTAAAATCCCATCAACTTGACAATGAAGATTAACCCTCATGGCTATCTAAATATATTTTGTGATTTAGCTTAGCATATTGCTTCTTGGTTGCAATATTATACTTCTCTGATGACTTGTCAAAGCAAAGTTTACCTATGAAGTAGATAGCTTTTTGTTATCAATCCCTTTCATCCATGGAAAGAGCTTATCACTTGAGTAATCTAAATCAAATGACTTTTTAAATACCTTGACATTTTAGGACCAGAGATGGGAGGTAAGTAAGGAAATACCATTTCAAAGTAAATTAGGAAGAACCATATATACTGTACCTTATCTAGAGCCATTAAGTATTGTTCTAACAGTCAAAAATTATTCATAGCTTCCAGAGCCAAAATGGAAACTATTTTATAACATGGATACATAGCATTATTTGGAAATCATTTGGATACTGTTTAAATGTTTTGGTAGTTACCAAAATGGAAACAACCCAAAGGGAAACATATCCAACCCCTTCCATAATGAGCTGTCACTAGTGAAACTTCTTTTAACCTTTGTCTTCTTTTTTTCATTGGTTATTTTATTTATTTACATTTCAAATGTTATCCTCTTTCTCAGTTTCCCCTCCGCAAGCCGCCTATTCCCCTCCTTCCTCCCCCTGCCTCGATGAGGTTGCTCCCCCACCTGCCCACTCACTCCTGCCTCAGAGGCCTAGCATTCCTTTGTCTTCCTAAATGAAAGCAGAGATGTAAAAGGACTGAAAGGGCACATAGAAGCTTTTTTTTTTTTCCAAAATGCATTTCCTCCTCAGTTTCGGATCATTTTGTTGCCCAGAAATAATGAAGTCCACTTTGGTTAGCACTCTTTACTCTCTAAAATGATTATTTGTATTTTTACTTATAGGCATGTATATATGAATATCCTGTACTTCTTGATATCTGAAGATACCAGATTGCCCCCAGAGACAGAGTTAAAGGTGGTTTTGATCCATCCAAATTGGATTTGGGAACTGAACCCTGGTCTTTCTGAAGCATCCTTAACCATTCTTTACCACTGCCACTCTTCAAGCCTCTGTATTAGCTCTTGAGGGAAGGGAAATGGTATGTCTTTGGTCTTTACTGGAAAGATTTGGCTGACTAGTTATCTGAGAATCTATTGTGTTGTTTAGAACCCAAGCCAGAACTATGAGTCAGATCCCATTATTTGTCTAGTGATGAAAATCCTGCAAGTTCAGTTTCTAAATTTACAAGTTACTGATTGTAGGCAGCTGTGTTTAAGATAGCACCTGGGACAGTTGCAAAGTCCTATGACTAGCACCTGACAATGTAAGCAGCTGTCTTCCAGCATGGCCAGCTCAGCTAAACTGGTAAACAAGTCCTTTGTGCATGGGTCTGCCTCGTGCCCCTCCCCCTGAGCGGGCTTATGCAAATGAGGTATTGGCAGCTTAACCTATCCTGAGAGAACACGTCACCCAGCCTGTCTTGGGAAGATATATAAGCAGTGCATTTTTGCTGCTGGGGGTCCCTGTCCCTGTCCCAGTCCATGTCCATAAGTCAAGAGTCGTTCCTGCAATAAAGCTGACTGAGAAGGAGCCGACCATATTGTGTCTTAATTGCTGGTCAAGGTGGACGCGACAACTGATTATGGCTTGGGGTGGGGGATAGTGGTGGTTGAATTCTTTCTCTGTAACATCCAACCTTGGTAATATCTGACTAGTTATATAACACTGTGTTCATCCCTAGTTTCTTTAAGTCTGATACTTCTCTTCAAAAAAAGTTCTAAATTTTGTATCTTTCTAAAATCGTATTCTATTTTAGCTTCATGAAGTATGAACTGAGCACTATATATTTTAGATTCTTTTGCTATTTAGAGAGTAAAACAAAAATTTATTGTCTTGTGGAATGAAGTAGATAGACCTTTAGCTGACTTCATTTGTCTTTGAGTACATAAACATTTCTTTCATGTCTTGTAACTTTTAGAGTAAGAAGATTTAGTCAGTTTAAACTGTATGTCACAGACATGAGAGAGATTAGAAAAAGTGGAACTATATGGGTTATAAGAATAAGCAAAAGAGACTGGAGGTTAGCAAGATGGGTCAGTAAGTAAGGGCTTAGGATTAAGTCTGATGACTTGCGTTCCATCCCTGGAACCTACATGATAGAAAGAAAGAACTGACTGCTGCACACAATTGCACATGTGCACACACAAACACTAACATAAATGTATAAATAAGTAAAGCATACATAAATGCAATTATATAATTTTGATAAAGAGCAAATTAGTAAGTAAATCACAGATGCTATATTTTGATCTTAATGCTTAGGATAACCATATTTAGGGTTTCTTTCCTAGATAACATTAAATGGTAGGTCTTTAATCAACTTTTTAATAAACATATTGATATACTTTCTAGAAAATGAAACTCATTTTCATAATAAACGTTCCAAATAATATTTCATGCCAAATATAAATGTGACTGAGAATGTGTTTTTGATCTTTCTTATTCTATTGGTTTTACTGGAATCTTCCATTGGCCTCCCTCTGCTTCCTAGTCCTTGTGTGCTTTGTCAAATTTCATGTAACATCAGATATGGTTTGGAGCATTATTCAGAAAATAGGCTTTATTATATAGTAAAAGGAGATAAGACTGTGCAATGGCCCGTGACCATTTCAAAGGAAAACAATGTCACACAGGAGAGGGTACACTAGCAAACACATCACTGTGTAGATCCTATATATTGATGTAGATTTTATATCTTTTCTGTTGGAACAGTTTCTTGTCCAAGTGATTGACTGGCCCATTTGGATGACCTCTTTAGGAAGGGTTCAACATTGTGCAATTGTTCTTAACCAGGGAGCCAAGGCCAAAATACAACTTAGATCCAGTTCATAGACAAAAATAATTTAATAATAGATTTAAAATTAATAAAGAAATTATAAAATAAAAAACAACTACTAAAATAGCCATGTTCAACCTAGGTAGAAGAAGGCAATCTATGTTCCCATTATCTTCTCTCATTTCATATGGTATTTTCAGCTTTAAGAAGAAAAATTGTGATAATTCCCTTTATAAAATTAAAAATAATTAGTTACTAAGGACTTGACAGATGGAATCTGACTTTATAAGCCATTCAATTTAAACATGCTAATTCCAAACTAGTACCTAATATTCTCATAAAATCTTAAACAAAGTTTTCTCTCATTTAAATGGGTTTTCACTTACATACTGAGAAACAAAGATGTTGAGAGGGAAATAAATGTTAATCAATTAGAATGTATAATCTAAGTTATTTGCAATTGCCCAGGAATCTAAGGGCTGTTAATACTATGAATCACTCTTCTGTATGGAGAATCTTACTACCACTTACCACTTCCTGAGTTATTTGGCCCCTGCTGTCAACTTGACACAGAGATTTAAGTGAAGTGAAGAGCTGTTGAATCAGAACTAGCAAATTGTGAACAAACGTGTGATCTGGAGTTAGTGCTTTGAGTAGCAGTGTTCCAGGGTACAATAATAGTGTTCCTGGGTAAAATTTCCTCTGGACAGGAAATTTATATCTATACCAACCCCAAAAAGTCCATGGCTAGTTCCTACCTTCCTCTGGAGAATGATGACTAGGAAGAGTTGGGGTCTGAAAGTCGAGGATGAGACATAAATGATGGAGGAGACCATGACAGGAGTAACCCTAAAGGGGATGTATCTAAAAGAGTTAGCAAATCAACAGAGGTTTCAAAATAACAAGAAACTGTCAATGGGAGCAAAATTACAGACAAGAAGAATATGTGCATATTTATGTGTACATGTATATCATATGCATCTACATCATATACATATATATATATACCTACATATATGTCTAGGCAGATACACATACATAGCTGAATCCATATACATACACACACATACATACATACATATATAAATAGGAACATTATATCTATATCTATATCTATATCATCTACATCTATATCTGTATCTGTATATATGTATGTATGTATATGGATCCAGCTTGATTTATCTGTGTTTCAAAGTTCACCCAGTATTCAACATTAAGGTCATACCTATTTAGTTAGAGAAAAGATAGTCTGTGTTTTTTAGGAACTTTGTGCCTCTCTAGCTAACATCTTATAGATAGGTATGTTTTTATCTGATGGGACATTTTTGTTTAAAAATTTATGATTCAGACCTAGACGATTTAGTCATTAAGAGCATTTTCAGCATGTTTGATTCTCTGCATCCATATGATGGCTCACAAGTATCTATAACTCCAGCTCCAGGGATTCTGACACCCTTTGCTGGCTTACATGGGTACTGCATGCATATGGTGCACTGACATATATGCAGGTTAAAATGAAATAAATAAAATAAAAATGAACAATTAATTTTAAATCTATGACTTCAGAGAACAGCATTATCCACCCATGTAAGGAGACATCTCAATTGAAAATATTTCTTTTTAATTTTATTATTTAACATAAAGTGATAGCTATCAATGTATCTTTTAGATAAGTACCTATTTGGGGTAGATGTTACTCTTACCTATATTTTTTCGCAACTCCACTGTCCCTCATCCATTTTTGAACACTTCCATGCCTCAAATTCTCTCCCATCTACTCTGATATAAAAACGTGTCATAACTCTGCTAGGTGACTGGTTTTGCTCTACAGATACAAAAGAAAAAAACATTAATGAATTAAGTTTCTTCATCCAGATTTAAAACCTACTGTAACAGATATCTCAGCAGGTGAATGGGCCTGATGCTAGGCCTGACAACTCAGTATCAACCCCTGCAACCCAAATGTTAGAAGGAGAGAACCAAGACTTTCAAGTTGTTCCCTGATCTTCACACATACTCTTCAGCATACATAAATGTAAAAATGGGACAGTTATAAATGCCTCCTATAGTGCAGTGAAGAGAACTATGCTTTACTATTTTAGTTTTAAACACCACTAGCCATGATGCTTAACATTCATAAATGTTGTGAACTTGAAATCTTCATTGTGTTTGACCCCATATAAAATAAACATAAAGCATGATGGGAGTTCCCATTCTTTGGGATTAGTTGTCTAATTTGAAACCTACTCTTCCTTGATCTAGTGACTCACCTTAATTTAAAATATTTCCTTATGTCTTTGAGAATGTAATAGTTTGAAAATACTTCCTATTCATCCCCACACTCACAATGCCTCCCAAGCCTTCCTCCTCATTCCACATCTAACTTTGTGTCTTTTGTTTATAAATCCACTGACTGTAGTCGCTACTACCTGTGGCCTTTTCTTATTCTTTATTTCCTTTTTGCCTCCTTCCTTCCTTCCTTTCTTCCCTCTTTATTTTTTTTTTACTTCTTTCTCTCTTTTGTCATTGTCTCTCTCTCTAGACATGGCTGCCCTTGAACTCACTGATGCAAGCAGCAGCCACAACCTTAAAGAAAACTAATATTCCCTCTACCAGCTGCTACCAGTTGCCAATAGCTCCTCACTGTGGGAACGGGTGCAATTGGAAGTAGAGGACGTAGGGACAAGTGTCATTTCGTGCCCATCTCAACCCTCTATTCTGTGGTTTTTGTCTATGAATTTTGTGCACGATGCCATAAGTGTTGTGAGTTTAAATATGCAACTGTCCTGCGTGTCTGGAAGAGACTTCCCATGTAGTCATCCACAGGCTGTGGTTCTTTTGTTTTTCTACCCTCTTCTGTGATAAGCTCTGTGCCATGGTTGGAATGTATAGTAATATAAGAGGATTTAATCTGAATATCCATACACCTCCAGTTCTATGTTAAGGTAATGTTCAGTTCAGCAGGATTAGGAGCCTGCAATTTATTTTACAGCTCTAATTGTCAGGTCCAGATTGCTTTCATTTCTGTTACTGATCATAGGATCATAGACTCATTACACACACACACACACACACACACACACACACATGTTACTTAGTAGCTTTCCTGCTTCTCTAAGCCTCTTCTACGGTAACATGTTTCTTATTTATATAGATAGATAGATAGAGATAGATAGATAGATAGATATAGATATAGATATTGATATAGATATATTACTTCTTATTCTTTAAATATCTTTGCTTTGTCTTGGCAGACATGAAGCACACAAATGATGTATATACATGAGATCAAAAGACTCCTACACATCCAATAAAAATAAATAAACCTTTAAAACAAAGATTCCCTGGCTTACTTGTCTTTATTTCCTTTAGTTTCTTCTTTAAATTCAGGTCACAGTTTTGGTTATGTATCTCATTAGAACCCTCTGGACACAGCAGCACATCCTAGGTAATCATACCCTACCTGGGACAGTGTTTTTAGTAAGGCAGAATGAACCTACATGTATAAGCTTACACATTAGTAATTTATGTCTACTATAGAAACCACATAAAACTGAGCAGTTAAGTGCTCTATAAATGTTTATATCAGAAATAAATAGCACATTGATTTTTTTCCAGAAGCACTTCTTTCTACATGAACATCATCAGTATATATCATCATTGTTCCACAACTTTCAGGGTGTATGTACAATAAATGGCATATACACATATGTTTACACATATATATGCAATTATGTGAATTGGGATAGGTGAGCATTAGAAAAAGTATTTATAAGGTGCTATTATTGGTAGGTTTTCCTCATTTCTTTATCAATGGCACTATAGAGATTACTTCTGTGTTCTGTAAATAATTGTCTTCCATTTTACATCAACTCGTTTTCAATTGTGTTTCCTTTCACTTTAAATTAGTAGTAGTAAAGACTAACATGACTTTTGTCATGTTAACATTGCAGGTTTTACATTATAGATCTTAGCATGTGAGTATTATAATATGCTAGTGTAATGGGGTACTGAGTGTTGGTGTTTTTTTCAATATTTAAATAACATATTCTTTTGGTTTGTATAATCTGAAAAAAAATGAACTCTCTCCTCTTCCATAGCATCAAGTATTTTTGTATAGGATAAAAAAATTACAACATTTGCTGTCAACAATCTTTAATTGTGCTAACAAAGCAACAGAAGTTCAGAAGATGACACATTTTACATGTGTGAAGCCCATGCAAGCTGGAAGGCCCACAGGATTGTTCACCTAGAAGGTGGTGCACAATAAAGCCCTCAACAATGATAATTGAGGTGACTGCATTCTCCTTCAAGTCTGTTATCACATAAAAGGAGCAATCTACTTCTAATCGAAAATTTGACATGATTAAACTTGTTTTATTAGTTTCTTGGTGATCGCTAAGACAAAGAGAAGAGTACTTTAAAAGAGGTAGACTTCTGATGATCTTTTGAAGATACAGGAGTGGGAAGTTAATCATAATTAGGTTGAACCATTTAAAAATAAATTGAATAATTATAAAAAAGCAAAATGGATCAAATTACAATGAAGGGAACTATCTTTTCTGTGAGCAGTAGTATATAATCATGTGGAGAGAGACACAAGGCTTGGCATATGCTTTAATAAAATGCTATTCAAATTTATTTGTTCTTACACAAAAACAAATGTTTTTAGTCCTGATATGTTAACTACTTTCAGTTTGGGCTCATTTTATAATAACTTAGTGAAGAAATATTGTAAACTATTCACAAAATAATAACTAGATTATGCTAAATCATTTATTTTGTTTATTAGTAAAGATTCACTTTTGAGATTTGATTTCATAAATTCTGAATTTCCCAGGAGGAAATTGCCCTACTGAATATAGATTCACATATTTATCACAGTGCAGGATCACAATCGGTAGCCTCCTTATTAATCTGACAATGAGACAATACGAGAAGAATGAACAGCCTCTTCAGTCCGAGATTCTGCCTCTCTTCATCATTTCTTTCTCTAGTTATGAAAAACTTGAAAATAGAGAAATCAATTTTAAATAAGTCTAGCAATAAGTTGTACTATATAAAATGTGTCCTGCAGCCTCCCTTTTAAACTGCCATGAGTTTGATTTACGCTAGGATGGTTTTGGCACAAATTCAGAAACTATTAAAGAAGCTTTATAGCAACACTTCTTAAAAACTCAGGTTCTATGAGCAAAAATTTTGTGTGTTTTAATGAACAACAACTGGAGTATAATCTTAAACTATTTACCAAGGAAAGATGTTAATAAGGAATGTAATTTGATTAAGCTTCTAGAAAGATACATACATATATGTATATATATATATATATATATATATATATATATATATATATGTGGTGTGTGTGTGTGTGTGTGTGTGTGTGTGTGTGTGTGTATATACACACACACAATAATGATACATATAAATAAAATACACATATGATGGGGAAACTCATTATATGTGAGAATTGTCGCGTCTGCCTTGACCAGCAATTAAGACACGACATGGTCGGATCCTTCTCAGTCAGCTTTATTCCAGGAATGACTCTTGACTTATGGACTGGGACTGGGACAGGGACGGGGACCTGGACGGGACAGGGACCCCAAGCAGCAGAAATGAGCTGCTTATATATCTTCCCAAGGCAGGCTGGGTGACATGTTCTCTCAGGATAGGTTAAGCTGCCAATACCTCATTAGCATAAGCCCGCTCGGGAGGGGCAAGAGGCCTATGCATGCACAAAGGACTTGTTTACCAGTTTAGCTGAGCTGGCCATGCTGGAAGCCAGCTGTTTACATTGTCAGGTGCTAGTCATAGGACTTTGCAACTGTCCCAGGCGCTATCTTAAACACGGCTGCCTACAGAGAATGTTAAAATTAAATATTTGTTCATGAAAGACCACTATTATGGAAGTGAATCATTGTTTTTGCTTAAATAGTTTTGTGATATTTTTAACTGGCAAATATTTGTATGTACAATATAAAATATTCCACATTTCAGACAGAACAAGGATGGACAAAAGAACCCCAAAATCAGATTCATGAAGAAGTTCTCTAAAAATGTCCAATCCAATGGATACACGAATTAGAAATACTTATGAGAACCACCCTACATAATTAATATGAGAGGAAAGAAAATGTAAATAGCAATGAACTCCCTTTTAAATACTAGTGTAGTTTAAAATGTGACAAAGGCTGGTGAGGACATTGGGAATCAAGGACTATTTTATATCACACATGGGATTTTAAATTGATACAGGAATTTGGAGATAATATTTTCAGTAACCAATAATGCAATAGTATATCTACTGTAAACTCCAAACATTCATTCACTCTTAGGGTTTACACTTCAAAGAAAGAAATTCAACATACATGTATGCAGTATATACATATATTACAAACAACAAATTTTATAGTGTTTATATTAATGCTATAATCATTTACAAATGAATTCTATTTTATTATGGAATTCTATTTCAATTCTTTTTCTTTATGGTGAAAACTTAAAAGAACAGGTGGACTTCTAAGTTCGAGGCCAGCCTGGTCTACATAGTGAGTTCGAGGACAGCCAGGGCTACACAGAGAAACCCTGTCTCGAAAAAAACCTAAAAAAAAAAAAAAAAAAAAAAAAAAAAAGACTAAAAAACCTTAAAAGAACAGAATACATAAGATTGATCAATTTTTCTATGAAGTTGGTTTGAACATATATTTTATGTCTTGCCTTTTCTCTGTATAATTTCATTCTTAAAACCTTTTTACTTTAGAATTTTAAAGTATATTCAAAAATAAATTAAAATGACAATACTGGATTTCAAGGCTTAAAAAAATCATGTTAAAGAGAAAAATCTGTCCATATAATTAGATTTGTCTTATATTATAGTCTTTGCTTATAATATACACTGTTAAATAGATTGATGGACAGTTAAAATGATATAAAACTCTGTTTTTACTATATTCTGTTATACTTATTTTATAGTTATCTCAAAGCTTGTTTTATATTATTTATTTTAGTTTTGTTCTGTGTTCACTTTTAATATTATGTGGAGTCTTAATTACCATAATATAATCTCAACAGGATTAAGTTAAATGTTTTGCATACACAGAAATGACTACTTTCTAAATCAAATGAACAGACTTTATTTAAGAACATATTTCATTGGTACTTGATGACCCTAGTACACATAAAATTCAAAGCTGTTTGACAGCATTTCTAAGAAAACATTCACACACACACTTATAATGTTTAATTTAATGATGATACTATCAAAAAGAAATAAGATTCATACAGCTTAAAATTAATTTCCAAGTTCCCATGAGGAGTAAGAAGATGATGTGGGATTTGAACTCAGTCTACTATAAAATCATCTGTTATGTACATTTTAAGAGACACTGTCTCACACTGAAGCCAAACAAGGAGAGAAAGTATCTAGCCTCACAGAGACATGTAGTGCCAGGGTTGGGGGATACATAGGGGGTCCGTACCATCTCAGAGGAGAAGGGGAGGAGGAATGATTGTGGGAGGGAGTGACAGGACTTACATGAAGTGAATATGCAAAAATTGATTAATTAATTTAATTAAAATAAAAAAACAAGCTACTGTCTCACTGTGATGTGTTTTATTAAAGTTCCTCAGGAAATATGACGAGATTTTAAGGGTCTATGCTACTTTGCTATATAAAAATATTTATTTTATGTATATATTTTAAAATATTGTATATGTATACTATATATATATATATATATATGTATATATATATATATTCATCAGCAGTTATTTCAACTAAAAATCAGAATAAAGGCAAAGTTTTAAAAATAAGTTAATTTTTTCCAAGGGTCTAGCATGGGGGTGTATGCCTTAAATCATAGCACTTCAGAGACAGAAGCAAATTCAGAATAAGATTATTTATTTCTGGAAAGTGCTGGCATAGTTTGATCACTCAATACTGTGACAGCACATTACGTATACACAGTCTTTATGAATCACTGTATGTATTTTTTGTGATCTTCATAAACAAAATTTTAAATACAGTTTTCATTTTAAAATTAGTAGAAAGTGAGTAAATATTATTTCAGAGTAATCAAATAATTGTCAAAATATTCCCAATTCAAATAAACACACAACATGTGTCTCTAGATCAAGAATTTTGTGAATCTCTTTTGATTATTGATTCTTAAGCATATAGACTGAGGATCCCTCAAAGTTTATGATAGCTCCATCAGTGTATTGAATGGAAGAAGCTTTATATTTCTACAAGATTACCAAATATTCTTGAAATTCAAAATTCTTGAGAATCACCAATGAAAATCTCATGAAAGTAATTTAATAGCCCCTGATAAGTTTGATGAATGTATCCCTAGTTTGAGTATATCATACTCATAGAAATGATTAGCATATGACTGGTATTTAAACAATATCTCAAATCAAGTATACATTTCAAATACAATATACAGACTTCTCAAGTCTCAGTTGAAACCCATTAATCTTAAATATCCAATGTCATAAACTACTCTGCTGGCAGTCACCCCATACATGACTTTTAGACTGATCCATTCTTGGGGTGTTCTAGCTAACCTACCCTGGAAATGGTGTGGTAATGAGAAGGCTTCCCTTTGGGGAAAGCAATTATCTCACAACAGAAGCTATGATGATGTTATTGATAGATAGGTCTTCTGTTGTATCACAGAGTGGTTCTCTGTCATGTGGGGAAAAAAGTATAGTTTAGTCTGTATCTTCCTAGCACAGATAGTTTGCTTCTAAGTATCTGGTGGAAACTAGTTTCAAAGCTGCTATTGCAGGTGACCTCCACAACATGTGCCAGCAATTACTCTCAAAAGTACCAGTGTCCTAAATATACTAAGATTTCTGATCTTCACATATCAGAAAAGGCCCAAGCCTTCTATCAGAATCTTTACAGATTATTATGATGGGCAGTCAGGGTTAAGAATCACTAGTACAATCCCTGTTTATTAAAGCTATAGAGGGTGGTAGAGTCTCATGGGAGGTCATTAACTCAGAGAGAGAAGTAGCCCAGAATACTTTCCAAACAAGAGTTTTAAAAAGTCTTTGTGTCTCTACCATTTTTTCAGGTTCCAGCAACCAGACAACTCTCTGGATGACCTTGGGTCTCCCAGAGGATCAGCAATGCTCTGAATCTTTCACAGATTGCCTTGATCATAGATGGCATAGCCTGTTGTAACCACAATCAGGAATTTAAGACATAATAGCTCTTTGTAAAATGGCAATTTTTATCTTTTGGAAATATATTTGGGACATTTTTTTCTGAGCACAAGAGGAGGCACTTACATTTTATGGTGAGCTATATATTAAAAATATTGGATATTCTAGAAAACAAACCAATAGATTACAAATTTGCTCCAGTTCATCTGAAAAGAAACTCCTGTAAGGAGAAAGAGCTATGTGGATTTGTTAGGCCTTTCATAGTCTGGTTATCAAAAGCCATGAATGACACTTAGGATTTGAGAACATGAAAATTACTTCTTTATCGTTATGTACTCGCAGAATTGTTAATTAGCCTTTAAAAATGGAAAATGTATCATTGTCATTGAATGAGTATAAATATTAAATTCTTTTTCAACCTCAATGTTATTTAGTTGTCTTTGCCCCTAGTTTCAGTGAATAATCATTAATGTTGTCCAGCATAAAAAATTTATCCCCAGGGCATTTGCCTCTAACTATTAAGAGTTTTATTCATATCATTCACTGTAACAGATGTGAGTAATACAGCTTTTCAGCCATATTTAAGCAAGAATATTCCAATGCCTTAGCAGCTGCCCAGCTTCCTAAGAACTCACTAATCCTTTAATCTCCAGACACTTTTTTTTCCAAAAAAGATTCACAAGCAAAACAAATGCAATATGGATCAAAAAATTTAATCAAAATGCTTAAAATGCAATTACATTCATCAGGGTGTTCTGTTAGTCTGGGTATTAAATCTGGGCTTTATTCAATATCCTCCTCTTATTATAAAGCAATATTTTTCCACTCTGTAAACCATCTGATCCCTAGGCTAATGTCTTCTCCTAAATAGTACAAAAGAAGCGCACCATGGAAAATGAGATTCACTCATTTGAATGGGAAAAGTTGAAATCAGACTCTGCCTGAAATTTTTTACTCATAAGTGATATGATTTGCCGCCTCAGAATTATCAAATTAAGCCTTCAAAGAGTAATACAAGATCATTATGCCAGTCTAAATGTCAAATGTATATCCTCCTACACACCTCCTCAATTGAGTAAAAAATGTCAGCAATTTGAACTTAAAAATAATAGGCTATTGTTCTTAATTCAGTATTTGCAACATTGAAAGGCAATGCTGGCTTCATCATGCAAGCCGAGTAACCTCCAAGTTAAGAACAAAATCTATCTTGGTTTTATTTCTCCAGCTCTCAGTCTCACATCTAGCAGCATTCAACTGTAACAACAGCTTTGAAATAAAGAGCTGTCCAGCACAGCATGATTTGACACAGTTGGGTGCTTCTTTTAAGTCTATACCCTAGCTATGGCACAGCAGTTGGAATTTTGTAAGACATATGGAAGTTAAGTGAAGCAGAGGAGTTAGTTCAGGGATTGCCACTGACAAATGCCACGCTCAGACTAAGGCAGGCACCCTGAGACCTTATGCTTTGGTCAATATTTAATGCAGTGTTTGTGAAATTCATAAATTGCTTAATTATGTACAAGGCCAATTTGCCTTCTTTTTCACTCAAAATGAAATTGTGTCGATGAAAAAAATACAGAAGTGTTTCAACCTAAATATTCACAATTAATAAAAGCAAAAGCAACTGATCCATTCAGGAATTTCTGTTATATGGTCATCCTTGAAGTGAGTATTAAAAAATGTTAAAATACAAAATATAAAACTCAGCAGGTTTCTTGTTATGCTGCCAACTGAACCCACATGAAGTTACAGTAAAGATGAACAAGGAGAATCATGGATACAAATGGCCAAATGTACAGCCATCTGTACATTTCTCACTAAATCTGCCTACCTGTGGTCTTTGATATGCATGTACTACAGGATAGCTATGAATGTGTCTGAACACAAAAATCACAAGCTCATTTAAATATATATTTTAAAGTATTTTGTAACTTGGTTGGATGGTTCTCAAACTCGAACTTTGAAGATGGCAACTGCATATGATGAACTCAAAAAGCTGGACAATTTATAGGTTTGAAATGGACAGAGAGAACAAAGGAGCATTGGTAACAAGGAGCTTCTCACTGGGATGTCTCAAGACCTAATGTACATCAAATTATCAAATTGTATAAAGCTTTAAGTTGTCTGTTGTATATTGTAGAATACTCCTTTCTGGGATACTTTTACCTTATCTTAATACGTGTGGTTAAAATTGAGCTCATATTACTGATGAGAAAATTAACCCCTAGAAAAAGTTACATTTCTTGCTCAAGGAATATAGACTTTACTAAGGTATTATAAAGCACTGAGACTGAGTATATTCCTTACCTTAGGCTTATATAGTAGAACATCAGAAAACTTGTAAATGGTTAAAATTTGATCTTTTGGGGGTATAAAAAGTAACCCCTTTGTCACATCTTATAAAAAGATTTGTTCATGGTATGTGGTGGATGACAAAGGAAGGAATATAATAAGAAAGTGTTTTTACAATAAGTGAAGGCAAAACCCTCTCTTACAGAGATATTAAAAATGAACCTGGAGTCATGGTGTGGTCATCTATATCACCTCATGGCGGAAGAAGCTTCAGTACAGAAGTTTCTGAATAGATCAAATGACCAAAGACCTATCAAGTGAAAAAAAATTATGAAGGCACAGCTAATAATGTGTAACCTTGTGTATAACATGACTGTCTTTATAAACTTGTTCAGATCCAAACTGAAGAGATCAAATTGGAGGTGTTCAAAATTATGGTTTTTTTAAATATTCTGAAATTAATTTTGCTTTTATGGTCAACTCCACGGTGAAGAATTCATGGTACTATAGACTGGGAACCTGGAATTCTCCAGTATAAGATTTCCTGAATACTTTCTGGGAGTATCAAATAAGAAGTAGCAGAGAATGAACAAATAACAAAGAAAAAGACATAAAAGAACTTTTAGAAAGTTCATCAACAGGCAATTAATACAGGAAATTGCCTCTTACCACTTTTGAAAGTTATTAAATATGAATTTACATCCAAACTCAGGCAAACTCAATAAAAAAATTTGTTTTCTCAATTTAAAAGTAACTTTTATTTGCCTGAAGTAATTGTTATCTTGAAGGCTTAGTACTGAATACGTTTACCCTTTCTAATTCTTTCTGAACTATGGCTGGCTGATTCAACTCAGCTGTCCTGGCTAAAACTCCTCCCAGCTTCCAGATTCAATCTGGCTTTTCTGAGCTTCTCACTGAATTGCTCTGCTTATCCTCAAACTAATTCTGGAAATTTGTTCTAATCTTCTGGCTCCTTCTCATTCTTTCATTTCAACTGCTTCTACTGACCTGAAAAGGATGTCATGAACCCATGAAAAACTCAACTCCATTGCACTGCCCCAAACTGCACTGACTGAACTCAACTTACTCTAGTTGTATTGCCTGAACTCAACTGACATGCACCAAACCTACTGAACTGACTTCAACTCAGTTCAATTGCCTATCCCATCACTCTCTTTAATAGGCTCTAATTGGGCATACCCTATTCTATCAAAACTTTCTGTGATTCATCACTTTGTTCCTCAACTAGAAGTCATTTTTTTAGAATCAAAGGTGTGTACAAAGGGCATGTCTATATTCTAGCAAGAGTCACTGGATTAAAATTCCTCTATAAATCAATACATCACTGTGTGCATAATGTGATGATTCTCACATTCCTCCATTTACAAGTTTTCTGCTAGTTCTTAGATTATAGAAAACCGATTCTTGTATATTTAATCAGTAATTACTGACTTTTTCTATGCAGGCTTATAACGTCATTAATTTTTGTATACATATGTTTTTAATTTTACAAATACTATACACCTTGTACTTAATTCTTATTCTGGGACAATTACCATTGTGAAAGTAACATTAAGAATTTTGGAAAAATATATGTAAGTATTCTAAGCTAATGGAGAAATATGGATGACATTTTTAATAAATAAAACATAAAATTTTATGCTATCATGGTACATGATATAAAGTTTAAGATATGGTATTAAACTTTGTATTCTATGGATAGAGATTATGTTTTAAGAGTAAAAATATTTGAAGAATATTTTTATTCATTGCCTAATTATATACCTGCTACATGTATTGAAATATAATTTTATATATAAAATATAGGATATGTCCATTACAAATAAATTTGAAGCTATTGATGACTTTTTGAATGTTAAATAACTTTATCTTAATTACTGATTTTTAACTTTAATAACAATATTAGATTATTTTTAAAACTTAATATGCAGTTATAAAGACAAAAATATAACCATTAAATGGCAGTCTCTTTTCTACACTTACATCTCAACTGGAAAAAATAAAAATATAAAATATTTTAGCATAGAAACATTCAAAATAATAAAGATAAATTATTTATATGCAAATAATATGCAATGTCCTGTTTTTAATGACTATTGAGAAAAAACAAGAAATATTCCAATGCATATTTTTCTATAGATTTCAGTTTATTTAATAATCTTTTACTAGGCTATTTAACAACATATCTCAAGTTGATAAAATTATCCTGAGTTTCTTTCTTTTGGCAGTGATACTCATATTACAGATTTTCTATATAACTTCTGTTAAAACTGCTGTTCTTCTATTATACTTTATGCAGCAACATGTAGATTAACAAGAATAGTCATCAATTTTTAATAATATTGCCATCCATGTAAACTACTGTTATAAATGGTCTCTAGTCAGGTTGGCCATAAAACCTCTGAACATTCACAGAAATGCTTTAACTTCACTGAGATTTTGGACATGGTGATTTGAGGTTTGGAGTTTTCAGTATAGGTTTATATATTCTGCCCAATTATCAAAGCATGTCTTCACCTGTAATGTGCACTAACATATTCAACATGAGTGATACATTAGACAAAGGATTATAGATCACACTCACAAATAAGATTTTTTCTTACTGTGAGCAAACATGCATTGGAACAGAGAATAACAGTACTTAATACATAATCTCAGATATGAAGTATTACACAAAACACAGTTTTAGTTTCCTAGAAGCATTTAGAGGACAAAATTATTTCTTAAAGGAATAATCATAAGAAACCTATATGTCAGAGAACAATAGGAAAAAAATGATAGAAAGAGTCTCTTTGAATTGTAGAGCTGTCATAGAAAAGGGGCGTGTAAGGTTTGGGTAATGGAATTGAATTTCACAGATGGAAGTTATTTTATGTGGAACATACAGTACCAAATGAAGCTGTCAGGAGATATAATAGCTCATTAGTTGAGAGTCCAGTATTATCTAAAGATTACTAGGGCAATATTATTTTTAATTATTTTTGTTTCTGATAGATATCTAATACTAGGTGATATCACAGTTATTTTGGGACACGGGAGAAGTCAGATTCTGATGTGTATACAATTATATCTAATAGACCAAGGCAGGACATTTGGACCTTGTCAGCAGTCTCAAAGGTTGTTCTGACCCTGCTCAGCCTGTTAGTCAATACAATTAAAGAACTGCAGATCATTTCAAGTTGTTTCAGAAGCTATTCAAACTAAATTATGACCTGCAATAAAACTAGTAGTAGATAAATAAGAATATGGCAGCCTTTGAATGTGAATTTATAGATAGATAAGATTTGACCCTATAAAATAATACCGGTATAAAATAAAAGCTATTTTAAAATAACAAATGAGAAGACTTACCAGGCAATATGAAATTAATGATAAAAATCATTGTAAGATCTGAAAGGAATTTGGTTTATATAAAAGTAGTTTTCAAGAATGAAGTCAAAGTAAAATGCATGGTAGACATATGGTAAAAATTCAAATTGCCCTAATTTATCAAATCAGGAAATGTATTTTTTAAATTGTTAGGTTTAAATGGTAGAAAGAATGGATATTTGGGTAAACATGATACTTTTCAATTATTATCACATATTTCATATGCCTCAGGCTAGAAGCCCTTCCTTCTTGCTTAGTCTGTCACTGTTGAAATTTAAGCACAAGTTCTAAAATATGGTGATAAATACATATGAGTTCAATCATGTCACTGCCATGAAGACAAATGATCTGGATCATTGGACATGTGTTGAATTAAAAGGAGGACAGTATATGCATAAAACAACAGCTGGTTTCAAGGTAAATTAAGGATTGGTTTTGAAAGATTAATTTTTATCAAAAAGTGAACAGATATAATCAAAGGCTATAGATTTTGTAGTTGACTTAAGTTAAGAATCTTTGTATCAAGAATATTTATCAAGATTGATAAGCTCTATCTTGATATTTCATGACATGATGGTATATCCATTTAGTACCAGGAAATTAATTATTCCTAAACAATATTTTCAATATATTGCCTACTACTGAAACTTCATGACAACTCTTTGGTTTCAGTAAAGGGTAGAAAATGTTAAATGTATTGAAACTTTTCCTTTATCAGATTCAGCACTGTCTATTTAAATCAGATGATTGATTTGTGATATATATAAAAAGTTGATAAGTGGAAATCCTGTATTGGAGTTGTCCCTGAGAAATATCCTCTACTGATCCCAAGTGGTTATCCCTAGACACATGTACAATAAGCATTCTTAGTGAACTGAGTAGGTTGTAAGGGTGCATACTTAATGAAACTTGTTTTGTACCTTCAGCTATATAATATGTGTAACAATTATGCATTATTCCACTGAAGGCTCTTACTTTGTTAGAGCATCAAGCATACAAGTTTTCTAATACCATATAACTGTTAGACACTTTGCTTGAAAATGATCCTTGTTCAGAGGACAAATTTTTGATCAATGCCAACCACTAGCCAAGAACTGTTCTTGTCATTTAAAATGCAATTGGTATGAGTCTTGTATTCTAAAAGAATCCATATTTGTTTCTCTTGTGGATTAAGCATCTTTCAGATTTATATCATTCAAATAGAAAGTTGACTCAAATGTATAAATATACCTACCAAGCATAGCTTCTTTAAGAAATAACTTAAACAAATGAAATAATTGGGCAAGTTTTAGCTTTATAATCTGAATTTGAAAATGGGACTTAGAAAAACAGTGAGAAAACATTGTACTCGTTTTTACAATATAGATATTTAAAAGAGTGTGTAGCCCTGTTCATTGTAATTACTTGTAGTTTGATACAGGCAAGTTATCTTGAAAGGAGAATTTTATGAAGTATTACTTAAGACATATATCTCAAGTACTTGCTACCTTTTGTATTTACATGTTTATGTCAGAAAAAAGACAGTTATAAAACATGTTCAAAACCATCACATTATGAGAAAAGGATTTTTTATTCATATGCTTTATTACTTCCTAAAATAAATTATAAGAAAATACTAGCAATCGCATTTACTCACTGATATATCAAATGTGTCAAAAAATATAAAATTAATATTGTCTAACTAGGCATGGAGACTCAGGCTTACAATTCCATCACTGGTGAATATGAAGAAGGTGCCTCAGGATTTCCAGGCCACGCTACATTGCTAATTTGAGGCAAGACTGCTCTAGATGAAACCTAGTTTCAAAAGCAAAGAGGGAAAAAGAGGAATGAAACAAATATAATAGACATAAACATACATGTACATGCACATGTACAATACACACAAACACACACACACTGTTGTCTTCCAAAAATACATAATCCAAAACACCCTATTTAGGACCTGGAGAGATCACTTAAGGGTTAGGATGGTTTGCTATTCTTGTACAGAACTGGGGTTCAGTTTCCAGCAACCGTATTTGGCAAATCAAAACTGTCTGCAACTCCAGCTCCATGGTATCTGTTATCTTCTTCTGACCTCTGCAGTTATGCAGTTATCTACACGCACACACACATGCGTGCACAGAAAGAAAGGGGGGGAGGAGGGACAGGGAGGAGGAGGAAAGGGAGAGAACATAGTTTAAATGATGCATCTGAGAAACATTCTATTAGTGGAACTCATTCAGAAATTACTAAAGTTCTGTTTTCCATCATTTCAGCTTAAATAACAGAGATATCTCTAAGAGTTTTGGTATCATTATAAATAGTGTACATGTTGTTTCAATAAATGAAATTTTGAAATATATTTAGTCATCACAGTTTAAATTGTCACGCATGTTTAAATATGTTCACGCATATAATGAAACCTATTGCTTTATATGGTGACTTAAAATTAATCATTACAAAAAGTAAAACGTGGGGAAAATCCATATATAATTTTAAGCTTCAAATTAGCTGTGGCAAACTTTCCTATTAAATATTTTATTGTAAACTATATGTATATGCGTGTGATATATTTGTGCATGTGAGCAAAGTGGCTGAGCATAGCAGAAGCTGTTAGACCCTGAGGAGGGAGTTACAGGAGGCTGTCTCCTGGGTGACGTCAGTGCTGGAATTGAGTTTCATTCCTCTAGAACTGTATTCGCTCTTGATTACTGAGTATTGTTTCCATCCCATGGCCAACTTTTTAATATTTGTTCAGATAAACTACATGGTAGGTGATGAGAAATTTTAATTTTAATAAGGTAGCACAGAGGAACATATTAAAAATTCAAAAATTATGGGAGGGATTGATACGTGAGAATTACAAGGACACCATATTTCATCCAAACAAAGAATTTACGAAGGTCTCAAATAACTGAATGTTAAATATAATTCTATAATTTATTTTATAAATTAAATGGAAGAAAATGATATGTGACATACTATTACCGAATACATGCAATATTTTCAAAATGTCTAACTCTTTGAGCTCATGGTATACATTGCTTTAAAATAACCTTTTATTTTCTCTGTTTATTTTTTAATATTTCTTTTTTAAAATGTATTTAATTATTTAAATCACACTGTAATTTACTTATTCACACAAGGGTTATAAACACAAAAAGGCATGATGTGGGGAAGGAAATGACACTGGAGCATAGGTGTTCAGGGGAGTACAGATACCTTTCAGAACAGGGTATCAGCTGGGTGAAGGTTCAGGGGACAGGTCACTATGACTCTGCCTATGATTCATTTGTCCTTATCTAAGTTGGTACTGCCTGCCGAGGAGGCTGCCTATTTATAAGATCTATGACTACTCAGGCTGGTAAATATTTCAAGTATTGAACTTGAACTCAGTCTTAGAGAACTTATCCTCTAGCTCTACCCTCAGAATGATAACATAAAGGAATACAAACAGACACCATAAAAAGAAAGAAAGAAAGAAAGAAAGAAAGAAAGAAAGAAAGAAAGAAAGAAAGAAAGAAAGAAAGAAAGAAAGAGAAAGCATTTTCATGGATACAGTCTTAATGCAAAGATTCCATGTTTCTGAAATGTATTTTGGTGTTTTCAGAACATCTTATCACAGCTATTAGTAATCTTTCCAGATAAAATATTTTGAAGCTTCAATAGAACAACCACTTAGGTGTTTTGGTATTATAATTATTGAAGTTAATTTGGATTATAACAGCTAAAAATGTTAAAAGCATAATATGAGCTAGACTTGGTCAGTTGTCTAAAGAGAATCAACTTTAGTTTTATAACTTAAAAATTTTAAGATTCTTGATATTCTTTAGCAGAACATTAACTGTTTTCCTTCACAAAAAAATTAATATTTTAATTACATATACTGTTCATATTAGCATTACATTAATCCAGCCACAATTCTAGTACAAATGTGGAAGGAGCTCTGGAGGCCCCACTCCCATTCCTAACGAGTCAGCATTGGTAATTGATAGTAACTATAGAATGTCAGGAGGGAGAATGTTAGAATTTGAGAGGATTTGGAGAAGATGGGTGGAAGGGCTGAATATGATCGTATTTTATTATCTATTTGTTTGGAGTTCTCAGAAAATAAAAGAAAAATTACTCCATTGCATGGAATACAATGTTATACACATTTTATTATAATGGCATATACCTATCTAAGCAATTATTGGTTCAAATATGAGTTTAGGAAATGCATGGGTAATTAAGTTTTGAAACTTTTCATGATTGAAATGTTTCCTTTAACTCAAAGCACTTTATCAGATTTCTGTTCAGTGATCTCCAATTTCTTTTTATCACTTTTATTTTATTATTGTCCAGTATTGTCAACCTGCTGGTCTGCCTTCCCACAGTTCCTCATATTATTCCTACTCCCCTGTCTCCAAGAGGATGTCTCTTCCCCCGGCCCCCAGACTCCTTGCCAGGCCTATCTACTCCCTGGTGCCTCATGTCTCTGGAGGGTTTGTCACATCTTTTCCCACTGTGGCAGACCAGACAGTCCTCTGTTGTATATGTGTCTGGGACTTGGACCAGCTTGTGTATGCTACCTGGTTGGTTGGTGGCTCAATGTCTGAGGGATCTCAGGAGTCCAGGTTGGTCAAGACTGCTGGTTTTCCTATGGGTTCGTCAAATCTCCAAATTTTAAGTTTCAGTCCTTGTTTTAGCAGGAATATGACATTGGCCAAGGACAAGGAAGTAGGCTTCAGGCAGGAATCTGACATTAGGCTAGAACAAAGAAGTAATCTCAGGCAGGAACCTAAATATTATCCTGAACGAAGAAGTAATTTCAGACAAGAATCTACGTTTTAGGTGAGAACAAGGAAATAGGCTTCAGACATTAAAATGACCTTGGGTTAGGACAGGGGAGTAAGCTCAGATATTTTGGTCATCCTGATAAGACCTTAGAAATAGTGATCACAGGAGTGTTCACATAATTGCATTTGATGCCTTGCTTTTTCTTTGACTATTTGAGTTTATTGTATTGCTTATTCCTTGACTATTTGCATCTACTGTATTGCTAGACCCTCAACCTAGAACTGACAGTAATACATGCATGTAATCAAACCGGTATAAAAGCATAAAGGAAGAAGGGCTATAGGATAGGGGGTTCTAGGGAGGGTAAATGGGGAAAGGGGATGACATATATATTGTAAATAAATCATAGAAATACATTATATAATATATAAATAAATACACTAATTTTTATTGGATATTTTATGATTAGATAATTTATCAAATAAAAACCTTGCTGCATCAAGGTTGGCAACTAATGACAGTAACAACATTGGGCATAAATCCATATTGTATCATTTGTTTGATACTGTCCTCATTTCTGTCAACTTTGTGTCAGAATAGATTACATCCCCTGGTACTCTACTGCCTAATGTCCATGGAAAGGCAGCTCAGCTGTTTCCTTGCTTTTTAGCCTGATGCTTGGTTTATTTGAATTTTCATCAATATAAACACTTTGTGCTTTTGGTGAATATTGCTGTAGTTTACAATGGAGAATAATCTGCAAACTCACCAAGTCATCCATAATACCCTGCAGCTGTCTGTAACATCGAGAAAGCAGACACACCCAGTGGGGATGAGGATGAGGATTTCCCAGCTGTCATCAGACACTTGCTGAGACAATGTGTCCCATTTCACTCAGCTTGAAGAAGATCTTGAAATACCCACACTGGTTAGGTATCAGCACCATTCACTCATCAGCTTTTGGCAAAAGCTTCATTTATTCCTCCTGATTTTTAACCTTAATAACTTCAAGTGAAAGCTCTAGAAGTTTATTTCTTTAATTCTCTGGATACTTTATTGTTTTTAAAAATGTTTCTTTTTTCTTTCTTAGACTATAAAAAATACATTATTTTTTCCTTCCCTCTCTGCTTTCTAAAATATCCCGTATGCCCAATCCTTGCTATCATATTCATTGCCTCATTTTTTCATTAATGGTTATCGCATGTGTGTGTGCAAATATATATGTCTAAATATAACCTGCTCAGTCTGTATAATGTCAGTCATATATATGCTTACTTATGTCCTCACCACAGTGTAGCCTCCACTTCAGAAACCCTTGCTTTAAAAATCTACATGGGCTATGAAAAGTAAACCTTGATACTTAATGTTTAATTAATTATTTTTCTTTTTCTTTCTATTACTTTGAAAAATGTCAATATGTTTACAGTAATAGTCATATATTAGACATTTAGTATCAGTGATTTGATGCAGGAAAAGGCTTCGTGTTTTTATTGTTGTGGATGATGATGATGATGATAATGATGATAATGATGGTTATGATGAATAATGACCAGAGAGAGTACTTTGCAGTGAGGATCCACTGTACAATGTGAAGTAATTATATACATCTGGAAAATTTGTGATAAGAATTGCTTTGGGAACGAGACAGAATGTAGTTTGAATACATTTCACCTTAATACATGCAACACGGCTCTCACTGTATTCATCACGTGAGTCCTCTGTATCCCTGAAATGTCAAGTTTTGTTTCTATTATACCTTGAATTTCAGTTCATCACTGCAAGCTATCTTTTAAGTGAACAAGAGCTCAAGGCTCAAAAAAGATATATGAGAGTGAAGAATCCTGATTGGGTTTGCTTTTTTGTTTCTTTCCATATTTTATTTCTTAGTTTATGGGAACATATTATATACAAAGGCATCCTTAACTCCAAGCAGAGAGGTGGTCCTCTGTAGACTAATCACTGAGAATACACACATAATACAGTGCTTTGACTTACTCAGTTGGTAAATCATTTCTGCTTTTCTTTTACCTTTGCTAAGCAAATTTCACAGTAAAATACTTAGAAAATAGCTTCGTCTTGGGTGAAAAATCAGAGTGCGGTTATTTTGTTTCTAGCCAACATGTGTGAAGGTGATCTAGTCTATACTGTTTCTTAAAACAATAACTGAACTCCATTCCAGCCCCAGTCCCAACCATAGGTTCACTGCATGTTTCTCAGACCATTTGCTCTTCACAAGCATATTTTCTAATAGTAAAGTTGCCATCAGTAAGATCAATGCAATAATAGTGTCATTTCTTCACACGTGCTTTGATACTAAGTGAGTGTATAGTGATACATGTTTCAGTAATCTTTTAAATGTTTCTGTAAAGCAGCAAGAAAAAAAATTGTGTTGTTGGTTATCTGGGGGAGGGGGGTATAGAATAAGGAGGAAGAGAAACCATTGATTGAAAAATATTTTACACTACATGACAGACATGCTTGAATATACCACAATGAAATCTGTCCATTTGTATGCTAGTTTTAAAAATTGACTGAAAACCAAGTACTATAGATCTTGTCCTCAACTGTTGGAAACAAGATCGCTGCTTCAGATTTGTGTCAGTAGACCAGGGAATGTAACCAGACCTCCTTGAAGCTGTGTCTTTCAGCACACTCGAAACCTGTAATGTACAATTACCTGCAGTAATCTAGTTGATGCCAGACTGTGATTTCTCAAGTTTGCACACTTGTCTGTGCATTCTTTTGTGAATTTTGAAGAATCTTCTCAATCTCTCCCCTCTGGTTGTCTCAAGAGTATTTCCCATTTTTATTGAAGACTTTGCTTTATATGAGTTTGTGTTGTCTGACTGACAAATAATGTTGTCCTTTGGGAAGCTTAGAGCAAAGCACGTCATTTCAACTAAATAATAAAACAATCATTAAACGTACATTTTAATATTAAGACAGCAGTTTCTATAGGAACTATTTTGTGTATTGTAGATGTACCTGCTAGTTTAATAAATTAGTCCTTAGAGAATCTCCTACAATACAACAATTTCACTAGCACTAGTTAGTTAGGTAGGTTTCTAGTACAAGACATGCTACCCCTCTCGTTGAGAAGACCTTAAGTCCAATGAGTACAGTTGCAGAGGTATATGTGTCACTACTGCATCTGGAGGACTGTGATACCATGCTAGTTGTTGATGTAGTTCATGAACATCATAGTTTGGTAGAACTGTTAGTTGCACACCCCCTGTCCTTTGGAAACTTACATTGCTTCATTTGCTACCATAAAAGATAGTACTCGGGGAAGGATCAGTAAGATCAGTTCCTACTCTGGGGCCTCTGGGGCCTCTGGGGCCTCTGGGGCCTGTATCTGAAGGGCAGAGACTATTAAGCAACAAACTCACCTACCATCTCTGGCAGGTGATCAGGACAATAAAAGCAGGCTGAATGTTTTGGGAGTGTTTTTGAAAGCCCTGGCCAACAATGCATAAGAGGGCTTCTCATATTAAGTAATGGGATCTTCCTCCTTATGTGGCCTTTGGCTCTGGGAGAGAATTCCATCTTCTCAAATGTAAAAGTTCATTAAAATATATATGAATATGTATACACAGATGAACGGAACTGCTATAGAATATTCAACACTTTCAGAGTTATCTCTTCGTGGTGAAAGACTAGTCCGAGGCAGAAGCTATTGTGAGGTGGCAGCCAATACTGATTATTGAAAGTAAATAGTTGTCAAAGATCAGATAATAAATGATTAATTGTAGTGTGCCTAACTGCAATTAGAACAACATAGGATCCATGAAACATCACAGCAGAGAGAACAGAAACATTGTAAGGACCCAAGGACCTGGATGCCCCCTGTGATATGCCTTCTAGACAACACATGGAAGTTGCATTTATAAAATCTCAACAACAGAGTTGCCTATCCAAGAATCACATGCTGACAATAACAATCAATATGCCATCATGGACAGAAGAATTTTAGTAAGACCTGCCTCTGGGTAGAGAGCTATAAATAACCAATGATTGAACAGTATCCTTAGGGGAGAGTCCTATAATAGTCTATGCAGACACAAGTGGTCATTCCTAAACAGATATATACAGAAGCACCATTAGGCACCATTAAATTGACTTAATCTGGTGTGTGTGTGTGTGTGTGTGTGTGTGTGTGTGTGTGTGTGTGATGCAATGCCCCTTTTCAACTCTCTGTTCATTCATACATTGCATATAAAACAGAACTATGCATTTACCATCTGAACAGTGGCACTTCAGTTGTTCTACTCTGCTATGAAATTGATTGACTTTATTGACAGTCATACCTTCATCCTATGCATTTACAGATAAATGTGTGGACATAATTCCTATTTGTTTTTTAAAATTGTTTTAAGCATGTAAATTACACCTGGTAGAGTTCTATAATTTAATTTTTCAACATGTCTTCTCTCCATTGCCCTTTCCTGTAAACCCTAGGCTCTTATCATAGGAGATAGCATCAATGCCAAGTGAAATGACAGTGGTAATTGTGGGGTTGTATGTGTCACAGTCATTACTGCTTTAATTTTATAAAACAGGAAACCCAGGGGTGGAGAACTTAGCTTATGTTTATACAGATCATAAGGACCTGTGGATCAAAGCAGTTTGGATTGAGTTATTTTAAATATTTTACCACATAAGCCTTTTGGTCACTATATTTCTTGAAGTGAATCTTTGATATAGGCATCCATATCTTAAACATCTATCATAGTCCATAAACTTCCTTTTATCTAACTTTCATCCTCCATACTGTATGTTAATCCTCTGGTATACTCTTTGACATAGCAAATTTCTCTAAAACTTTACAATGAGTCTTTCTAAGACTTTATAGTGAGCCTTTCTATATGAACAAGAAATTCTCAATTAATTTATTTGCCTGACTGGAATCCAGTTCAATTACATATGTGGTTTTAACTTTTTCCTTTTTCTGAATTTTTTAAGCACTTTGTGAGCATCTCGGTGAAAACTCCAAGTTTTACTTGACATATCTGAAATGTGATCCAAACAGCATTAATACAAAACATGTTTAAATTAGGATGAGAATACTAAAGCTTTAGAATTTTGTTATATATTTTACCATAAATTTTTAATCATAAGGTCTGATTATTAAAACATATTCCCCTAATGCATTGCATTATGTGATATTCTAAGCAGGTGCCTTTAGAATAAAATGGGTTAGTTCAGGTCTTCTTATATTATGTAAAACTATATTCCACTTTTGAGGCCATATACATTATCTTTTCCTTCCTTTCCATTATGCTGGGATGACCAGTTGAAGATATTTAGGAATGAAATAGAAATGTAACTTCCATACACCAACCAAGAGCTACAGTTGTAAGTAGGCTTCTCTCTGTACATAGACACTGTCTACAGACACTCTTATATGCAAAATAATTTGTGACATAGCATCGTGTAACTTAATAGTTGCATCCATTAATAAAAAGTGAGAGTTCACAGTGGTGGGGAGTTCATGGCAGGCAGCTGGAGCAGGAAGCTGAGATAGTATATTTCCAACTAAATTCAGAAATAGAGAACAGACTGGATTCAGGAGAGATTAGAAAATCTCAAATCCCTGCCTGTCCCCTCCAGCAAAACTCTACCTCCTAAAATTCTGCAGAAATTCCCAAAACACTTCCACCATCCAGGGAAAACTATTTAAATATGTGAACCTATGTGGAAATTTCTTATCTAAACGCCACAGAGATTATGAACCAATTATTCATGTTAATTATCTTGATATGCAGTCAAAATCATAAGCATAAATATAACATATGCAGCACACAGCCTATATGTAATTAATTGATTTTTCTGTATCTTAGTATATGGTTTCAAGGCTGAACACTCTGAATTGCACAGCCTATAATGACCCTTTTCTTTAGGGGAGGCTAATTCTCCTTTTCACAGAAGTCAATATAGTTCTTTATTCAAGTTTGGAACCTTACAAAATTTTTCTCCTTTCATATTAACATGTCAAGAAAGTATATGATGTTATGACTTTAAATTTGAGGCTAGATCCCACAAACACCTGGGGTAACCACATCCTTTAGATTGATTTGAATCTTTCATGACTTCCACAAACACCCTTTCAAGGAGACAACAGCTATTGCTTCAGCTTGAAATCTGAATTTGCTTTTGAATGATTAAACCTAGGGTACAGTTTAGTTGGAATTTAGGTAATCTAAAAAATAAATATTGTACATTCTGAGAATGTTTTTTACAGAACCTGTACTATATTTAAGTACATACAGACATATGACAGTATTTATGTCAGTATGTTGGTTTTGCCTATTTTGTTACTCTCCAACATAGTATACCATCCTACTTTATTTTGAGCTAAATAATAAAGGTTTCCTCTCTTTGTAATAAGCTTCAAATGTCTCCACCATTTTATACTCAGTTTACTTTGTTTCAGTCATCTTTTTGTGGGTAAAGTCAAAATAGTTCTGGCTATGGCTTTGAAGGGTCTGCATATGATTGCTTCTTTCCACACAATTAACTGTTGTTCATCACTGTTGAACCCGCAATGGACCTGCGAGCTGAACATGCATAGAACCTTTGCCATCCACCTTTCCACAGGACTACAATATCCTTGCCCTGACTCGCACTTCTCTACAGAATAAACTTGAAGAAGTAATTGTGTTTGTACTTAGTCCTTCATCTGTCTATTTATTGTGTTACATAATAATTATGATATGACATCCCTCTGACATATATAAATATAGGAGTATATTGCCCGTCAAAGGCATCTTAGGGCAAACTGATGAGCTAACAAACTGCTACAGGATAAGACACTGATAATTTCCTGAATGTAAAATTGAAGATTCAAAAGGGACTGTGAGGGAACATTCTAGTTTTTTCATATTGTATTTTCTGAGTTTGTGTATAGGAGTGCTATATACTACTCACGACCAGGTGATCTGTTTCAGTTCACACAGGAAGATCTATTTTTATTTAACATAGTGTGGTTCAATCCATTAACCACTTAGAATAATTTATAGTAGGAAAATGTATCACATTAGCTAACAATGTCTCTTTTGTTCCAGTAGTTATGCCAATCGCAAAATTACTGAACACAATGTCTTCACAGGACAGAGTATGACCATTTTCATTTGGTTGCCAACTTGTACTCTTTACATTTTCTTTCTGGTTTTAGAGAAGTGGTCCTATTGATGTGACACCTAACATCTGAATCTATACAAAATTTCCTTACCATGTCTTGTTTAGAACACAAGACTGTTTTATGATCTAGCCTAAGAGTTGTTTAATTAGTTCTGCTGAGTCAATTCCGTGAAGACAATCTCCTCTCTAGTAGGAAGGGACAATAGTAAAGAAGCCTTTCTTTGACTGGACATTGACAAAGGAAGAGAAGAAAACTGGAGAACCTAGAAACTGCGACTGTGTTATGCCACTGTTTAATACTCTGTGGAACAGCCTTATTTCTATTCCAGAAATGCATGCTCCCTTTGGAAAGTCACATGATGCTTGTGTACTAGTACTGTCCATCCAACTGATAGGTTGACATCATGAGAGACAAAGAAAATACCAAGTGGTATTTTCTGTCCTTTTTCTAGGTAATACGCCAGCAAATCTCAAGTCTTATTCTTTTTTTCTCTAAATATTAGCATGAAAAATGTGTGATATATTTCTGAAGATTCTATGAATACCAACCTGAACTGTGAACCCAGGATTTTATCAGTGAGGGGTCATTATTCTTTAGCTACTCTAGAGAATGCATCTATTTTAATATCAATGTCTTTAGTTGTTTTTTCGGTTCTCTTCTACCTTGTTCTTCTCTATCTTACTGGAAAGTTCACATTATTTCCTTTTCATGCCCAGTAACATTTTGAAGTTTGAGGCCTAGTCATTAACAGTAGAGCTTCATTCTGGTCCTACTATCCAGTAGGTAATTCAGATTGGAATTACCATCACTGGAATCTAATCTATCAAGATACATGAGCAAACCTACTTTCTATCTTTGAATTATCACTGTTTTAAGAAAGAGGTTTATTTTTTCAGTGTTTGATAAAGATAGTTCTATCTGCAATTCATTATATATAAAAGAGTTTATGAGATATATCTGATTATCATTGCCAGAAAGAGTAGCGCAGAGATAGAGTCATATTTTATTTGTGACAGTTCTTAAAAGGAAAGGAATAACGTTTACGGTTTTAATAATGTGTTTTGGGAGAATGGAGCTTTGCTCCAAACATTTTGTATTAATTTGTAATGTATAAAAATCCTCAGTAATGATAGACTACTCTGGTGCACACATTACTTACAATAATCAACACTCCTTTCAGATCTGTGACTTTTATGTAAGTCTGTGAAGATGCTATCAGTAGATGAGACATAGTGGCTAATATTTACTGAAAAGTAATTTGAATGCTGTGACATGGGAGTTATAAAAGCTGTATAGCAATGTATTTGTATTCAAATAGTTATTTACTTTTAGTCATTTTCAAGTACAGACAACTGAAGATGTTCTTGGGAAGAACAAAAATGAACGTGCCACCTTGGCCTGACACCACATTTGTCCTGTGACTGCAATGTGGCGAGACGAGTTTCCTATTACAGAGAAACACAAGGGTAATTTTTTCCCTTTGCTAAGCTCAGTATCATTTAAAGTAAATAAGTCTTGTTTTTTTTTCAGTGCTTATACAGAGATGTATAGCATTCCAATAGTTTCTCCCAGCCTTTTTATATAATAGTCCTATTAGTGAGTCAATGAGAAAAAAAAATATTCCTGGGATTTGTGACTTCTCTTGGATAAAGGCTGATTTGTGGTTTGGGAAACATTAGTAATGAAATAAAGTAACAACAAGATTTTTGTTTCTTTCCTGTTGCTAGAGACATAGCCAATGGCATTGTGTATGCCAGACAGTCTCACCAGATCTGGACTACATCCCCAAAACTAAATATTTTAACAAGGCCATGAAAATCACCTAGCATTTACCAACTAGTAAAGAAAACCCAGAGAACAGCAAAATATATTTGTTCCTTCTGAACTTATTTGAAATAGACACAAGGGATATTGCTGCCTATCTGGCAGGTCCTGCTTATTGTCATTGTATCATAAATAGTGACTCCTATCTGTCATTTAATTCCCAACAATTGAAACCTTAAAGACTTAATTAAAACTAAATTGGATTTTATTATAATATTTATTACTGAAGTATTAAAATTTAGTTCAAGTAAAGTGATACAGATGAGCCAAAAAATGGAAAAGATTACCAGAATTAGTTTGAAGCCAAGCAAAGTAATTCAGTGAGAAGACAAGAGAGAGACATATTTGAATCAGTCAGCTTGATTGAATGAGAAAACTTTAGACCAGAATAGCCTTGTTAAACCACCTAACCAGAGTTTACAAAGAGTGAGTTTATTCTGCAGTAAACTTCCAAGGTGACAATTACATTTGGTGAATAAAAGTTGCATTTACAGTGTTTCAAGGTCTCTCTCTAAGAATGTTAGCAAGAAAATAGAAGCATACATGTTTGAGGGTGTCTAAAATTCACAAACATGCAACCAATATGACTAGAAGAAATTTGATATATTACAGAAATACAAGGAGTTAGTTTGGAATGAAAAATTCATTTGATTGTTTACATATAATATAGAATTTATATCTTGAGATACTGTGATGAATAAGATAGAAACATTCTTTTCCTTATAAAAGAACTTTCTAGGGCCAGTAAAGAGATCAACTGGTAGAAATTTATCTAGCAATCAAAAATCCCTGATGACAATCCACAGTAAACATAAAACAAGCATGACGGTGCATCCCTGCAATCTCATTTCTTGGGAGATAGGGGAATGACTACCAGAAGTCCAAGGTTATCCTCAGCTACATAGAAAGTTCAGAAAATGCTAGGCTCCACAAATTTCTGTCTAAAGATCAATATTCTAGTAGCGATAAAAAAAATAAGTTAGCAAGAAAATAAAATCAGCTGTAAATTAACAAAAAAATGTAAGCATGTATCAATAGGTCACATAAAAAATATGATAGTGTGGTAATGTAGCAATTCTTTAATAGATAAACACATACTGTAATGGGATATAGATTCTCTGGAGTAACTTCAGTGAATGAGCAAGAGTGAAGTAAGCCTGTAAGGAGCCCTCAATTATAAATAGCATAATATCATATTACATCATTTTGTTGTTGTTGTTGTTTTTCGAGACAGGCTTTCTCTGTGTAGCCCTGGCTGTCCTAGAACTCACCCTGTAGACCAGGTTGACCTTGAACTCAGAAATCTGCCTGCCTCTGCTTCCCAAGTGCTGAGATTAAAGGCATGCACCACCACTGCCCATCACATCATATTTTTAAAAACTTAAACCATATACAAACCTATATGCATATGGATATATTATTTTTATAGATAAAAAAGATATATGAAGGAACTACACATAATTGGAATTTTATCATGACTCTTCAGCAAGAGAACAGTAGATAACAGAACAGCTTGTGGTGATGAAGTGTGACTGACAGAAGTGTAGGCAGAGGTGAGGGTGGACATGATGGGGTGGGGGTCAAACACACAGATAAGATTGGTGAAGAGTAGATGTGACTCTAGGTAAAGAAAGGTTTGAATAGCATATCTGTTTTATTTTCAGAATGTTAATGATGACAATGAACTAGAGGCTTTTTTGTAGAGCTCTTAGTTGTTTTATGAAATCCAATTTTTAGGTGTGAGTTTTATATATATATATATTGAATAGTTCAGTTTTGAAGGAATTAAAGATAAAATCTCTTTGGTGAGCAGTGTATCTTTCTCACCTGATTACTCTTCTCGTAAGTTTCATCAATTGGGGAAAGGTTATGATGACCCCAGAATGTTAGGGCCCAATGAAATTGCAACAGATTATATTCTTATCTATGGAGATTGTGTAGCCAGTATGGAGGCTGCCATGTTCACAGGAAGACTATTCATAGAAGTAGAAGAAACATCCTTCATCTCAATATGAAACATAACATCCTGTCCTTATTTGAGATTCTCAGGTTCTTATTTTGTTCTAGTGGTGATGGTCATGTAGTCATGTAGTCATTACCCAGTGGCAAAATTCATAATTGCAAAGTATGGGTGAAATGTTAGGAAGAAGCTGGCCTAAACTGATGTCTAGTCCAAGAGGGCAGGTACATGTCTGCCCTATTAGAAAGTCACTGAGTTACAATTTTAATCACATTTGTATTATTTACATTATGTAAGTTATGTCTTTTACAGTCTATAATTCTACCATTTTCTAGCATAGGATAGTCAATATGGAATTCTAACAAATTAACTTTACATGACACATATTAAAGATATGAATTTCCATATCTCTACTGCAAAGACATGCTATTTTCTGCTCTAGGGAAATATAGGGAGAAATACATTTCACACACACATACATATATATATATATATATATATATATATATATATATATATATATATAAAGTATAATAGGGGACTATAATGTATATATTTTTAATATATAGTACATTATTTTATGTAATATAGAATATAGAATACATAAAAATATAATAGGAAAATATTACATATTATATGTATTATATATATAATTTATTTAAATTATAAATTTATTATATATATTTATATATATAAAACAATTAATGAAAAATCCATAACTTTGAGAAAGATCAAGGATGGTACAGAGAACATAGATGTCAATGGTAGGAAGGAGAAAATGAGAATGGAGAATTTATGTAACTAAATTTTAATCTTAGAAATACTTTACATAGTATTTAAATATTCATATAGGCTGAGTGAAAAGATGTTTTGCTCTAGAGGGAAAAAAACATCATTTATACTTTCAGTTCTGAAAAATAAAAACCAGAATATCATTTATCTTCTGGTGTCAAATAAATATTTAAAAAGCATAAACTAATCGGGTGCTAATTCCAATAACATTAAATACCACTTGGAACATACCTGAAACACAGCAAATAAAAAAAGATAAAAAAATTGTTGTGTCTTGCAAATAATGGTAATCTATTCCCTACAGTAATTAAAACATAGAGAGTTAAAAATCCAAACTTTAAATATTTTTAATATTATATGAATTATCATTTGAATGAATAAATTAATAATTATTACTAAGGGGAATGTAGATAGAGAATATACTAAACATGGGCCAAAGTGTTCCCTTTTTTTCAATTTTTATTTTGTATAGAGCAGAATAGTGTGGAACTCAAACAACTGAATCTTACTTTATAACCCCAATAGAAACATATTATAGTGAACAAATTTCTTGGAATTCTGCCCACAAGAAACTTTACGTAATACATGCTTATGTTTTATATTCCCTAGGATCTATGTGTTGGGTTGCACCACAAACTGAGTTAAACCCTATCTTTGATGAATTTACAATATGAACACAAATGCTACATAAGGCATTAAAAATCATCTCTCTGAAAAGAAGTTTGGTCAAGAAATTTAATTTATTCCTTAAACGATCAGTATTGCCTTAACTAAAATACATTCTTAAGTTAGGCTTTTGATGAATGATGTAAGGTGTGTGAAGCACAAGCATTAGTGTTATTTGTATTTTGTGATAAAATTAATCAACTATATTCTTTATTGGATTTTTGTAGTTATCAGAGTAATACTGGATAAATTACTAAAATCTAATTTTCAGTTCTCCATCTATATAGTATTGATATTAAAAAAGGCCATGACTGTCTCCTTATTCAATAGATATTTACTGAATGGCAGACATTTGAAGTGCCTAAAAAAAGATTCTAAGGAATAAGACAGCAATCATGCCTCTACTGAATTTATATTTAAAAAGGGGCACTTAAACAATAAATGCAATACCTAAGAAAATGATACATACATAAAATGATAAAGTATAAGAAAGTAAAAGGAGATCAATGTTGAAAGTCAGTTCTTTTCTGTATTTCCCAAATCATTTTTTAAGGAAACTTTTGAACACCTGTTGCAGACAGTTTATGAAAATACTAGTAATGTATGGATTTGATCCTGGGATACTCTTATTCCACCACACATTCTTTGGTGTGTACTAGGTTTTTCAATCATTCATGAGGGTAAAACCGAGGAGTAGGAGGGTATTGTACGTGTTATGATTTTGATGTGGCTATCCTATATCATAACACTTCATTTTAAAATACTGTGAAAAAACATTGAAATGTTAAATTCAGAACTCATTTCTCTTGACCATATTTAAGTATGCTTTCTTGTTTTGTATGTCAGCTAAAATGGTCATCATAAAATGATTTCTGTTTTCTCTTAGAGGTTGAAAGTTAGATGCAGATCTTTAAATATCTGTAATTTCAAATTGATTTGATAGTTCGCATCTAAAATTTAAGGGTTCATTTTGTAAGATCTAGCACTATGTAAACATGATGATTTTGTGTGACTTAAACAGATCTATAATACTATGTTGTAATATGACAAATAACCTATGCTTCAGTGTAGGTATTTTGAATCCACTGTAAATATTATGCTTAATTTATATTTGGTTTTAGAATTCCCTTTAGAAACACCTTTGCCCACTAGACTTAATCCTCCTGCCAATCAGAACTGGATGCACTGTACTCTATAGACATTTCAAAGTACACAGCACACAGTGGAATTAAATATAGTTGAATGAAGAGCTAAATGCTCCAAACAAGACATCATCAGATGAGAATAAAACATGTTTTGTTAAATAGAAAAAATTGTAACAGCACTTTAAGAAAATCCAAAATTCAGTTGGTTGTTGCTAAGTTACTGAGCCCAGAAGATGCAGAAAGATAATAATGAAAGATTAGATTCATTTTGCTATTTATATAATATCATATTTTACTTTTTTCATTGAGCCTGTTCAGAGTTGCTCTATTAAGGAAATAATAATGACTCCTATGTATTTGTTCTCAATTGTATAGTCTCACAAAAGCTTTTGAAACAAGTATGTGTTTATCATGCTTAACTACATATTGTAATGATGATAGTAGATTGACATACTAATTGTATTTAAGCTATTCAGTAAATTTAAATTTTAAAAGCTACTTTATATTTTAAAAAATATAGTCATTAGGATATCAAAAAATAGCTTTTAAATTTTTTTTTCCTTAGAGGAAAACCATATGTGCTTTAGAATCTTGCAATGATTTGGTCTCCTTGTGATTTTTTTCAGCTGTTTAAATTAGTCATTCAAATGCTAGTTATCATCATTCTGTATAAAGCATTAGCACATGGATGGCGAGACACAGAAATTGGACTATGCCTTAGAGTAAGGTGTAGAGATAGTGATACAGATAAACATAAGTACATATCATGAAGGAAACTCACCATTACAGTTCATTAGTGAACACTTTTTAATGATCTGGTACTGCTTCAACTCATGGTTAAAGATGACTTTAAATCATTGTCCTATTTTTTCAGCAAACATTAAAAATAGGAGAACAAGAGGCCAGAGTGATAGTTCGGTCAGGAAAGGGTTTGATGAACAAGCATAAAAACAGAGTTTAGGTACTGAACATCCACTTAAGAAACAGGCATGCAAATATGGATCTAGAATTCCAGAGCAAATGATGAGCATGTGACTGAGGCTATGAGGGTAGTCATGTAGGAGGATTCAAGAAGCTGGCTGGATAGCTCATCTAGCTGAATCAGTAAGATTCATGAGATACGCCGTTTCAAAATATAAGATGGAGAATGACTGAAGAAGACACTGATACAGACCTCTGGCTGCTACTTGTCTTGCATACTGCACACACACACACATACAAATATCTTCACACAAACATATAAATGTATACATATGTGTACATTGTATACCTCTATATGGAAAAGAAGGAAAGCATTTAAAGTAAGGGAAATAATGTATGTTTACCTTAAAGATATTATGATATATAATTCTTTCCCATTTTTCATTCTAAAACTATATGATGATTCTTCATCAAATAATCATTATCAATTTTTTTTCTATTGGGAATATATATCCTAATAATTATGACTCATTTTTGTGAAAATATTACTTAGAATAGTTGTTTAAAGTGTGATTTCACTTTTTCCCAGAAAAACAAATTATTATCACATAGTATATTTTTAGCTTAAGAGGAGATAATTTAAATGCCAGGAAGGCCATGTTAAATGTAAAACAAAGGTATATATAATATAAATTTAAAATGCAATAAAATATTGTTTTTTCTGAATTTTCTCCTACCCTGGCTTTCCATCCAGCCACATATTCTACTTAAAATAATTGCAGAGACTGCACTAATTATATATGCATGAAAATAGTGAAGAATTGAGACAAAATAGTTTGCTAGATATCACATTGAAATCCCTAAAGGGGACATAGTCTCTGTGCACTGTTTTTCTAAATCAGATTGCTGAGAAGGAATGAGAGTTAGAGTTGCATAAACTTTAGAGGTGAGGATAAAATAAACCAATAAAGTAGAAAATTTTTGGCAGAACCTGTAAAATGCTTTAGTGAAGGATAATTGCTAGGTAGAAAGCAGTAGGAAACTTTCTGCTGAATGAGTTAGAGTATGCATACTTGGTGAGAGTACTCCAGATATGAATTGGTATTGGAGATAGTGGAGAATACTCAATAACTCAGCATGAAGGTGACCTTAGCCACAATAACCACCACTCATCTTGCCATTGTATGACAGTTTCTACTATATACAATTTTTGCAATATTAGATCTCCATCTTCCACTTCCATATGAACATAACCACTTAATATCTAAAACTGCCCAATAGATACCCCATAATTACCAATAATATTCCTAAACTATTAAATTATTTTCTTTAATATGCTTTTGATGAAGTCCTTTAAAAGAGCCCATTGACATCATAGTAATATCACAGAATAATTATTTTTGATCGGGAAAGAATATTTAAGGTTACACATTTTCTTCAAACTGAGCTGAAGATAACGAAGTAGTCTATTGGCAATTACTTTCCATTACATTGGGGAGTGTTCGATAGGATCTGCAATGTAGACAATGGAAATGTGTGTTTTATATGATACCTTAAACTCAACTTTCATTTTATTTATTTACATTCCAAATGTTGCCCCCATACACGTCTCCCTCCTCCAGTTTTCATCCCATCCCACCTTACCTTTGCCACTGAAAGGATGCTCCCTGACACGCCCATCCACCTCTACCTTACCCCCACCAGCATTCCCTTCCCTGGGGCATCAAGTTTCTATAGGATTAAGCACATCTTCTCCTACTGAGACCAGACAAGGCAGTCAGCTGGAACATATGTGTTGGGGGACCACAGACAAACCTATGAATGCTCTTTGGTTGGTGCCTTAGCCTCTGGGAGCTCTGAGTGGCCCAGATTATTTGATACTATTGTTCTTCTTATGAGATTGCAATCACCTTCAGCTCCTTCAATTCTTGCCCTAACTCTTCCATGTTGTCACTGACCTCAGTCCAATGGTTGACTGTAATTATCTGAATCTGTCTTAGTCAGGTGCTTGTAGAACCTTCCAGAGGACAGCCATGCTAGGCTCCTGTCTGCAAGCACAACATGGCATAAGCAACAGTGTGGGGGTTTAGTGTCTGCCCATGGTAGATCTCAAGTTGGGCCAGTCACTGGATGGCCTTTCCTTCAGTCTCTGCTCCATGTATGCCCTTGCATTTCCTTTAGACAGAAACAATAAAATTATTCTTTTCTTAAATCCTATTGGCAAATAGAAGTACCATTTTAATTATTGTATTTTGGACATTGTACTTTGTACATATCTTCATTATAGAATGTGTCTTTCCTAGTGATAAATTATCTGGATAATTTTTCCTCATGACAGGAAATCATGTTGCTTCATTTTTTATATTTTTAACACCTGGTCTGTCACATTGTGCATAATCATAAAGTGATTCCTGAATTTCAACTTAATGAATAATAATGAATAGACAAAATAAAATGACTGTATCTAAATAGTCATGCATATATTTAGGGTTAGACCATGAAAAATAATGAAGTTAAGTAAGATTAAAATAATATTATTTAAACTTTCCTGTAATATTTAGAAATATTAATGAAATTAAGCTGTCAGAGAAGAGATAGCATTATTGTAGGATTATTTTCACTACTTCAAACAGTAATAATACAAAAAATAGTTTATTTTATCAATTCAAATCTAGGACATTTGTTTTATAGTAGACATTTATTGGCTACATATAAAAAATAAGCAGGTGAAGACATGAAGTCCACTCCCATTGTCTGTTCCCCTTACTCATGGCCTTTTCAGAGAACTAAGCATTACATCTGTGATAGTGTTTATAGTTATCCCAGGGAGTGGCACTATCAAGAGATGTGGCCTTAATGGATTAGGTGTGGACTTGTTGGAGGAATTGTTTCACTGTGGATGTGGGCTTTAAGACCTTTACCCTAGCTGCCTGGAAGCCAGTCTTCTAGCATCCTTCAGATGAAGTTGTAGAACTCTTAGCTCTGCCAGCACCAGGCCTGCCTGGATGCTGTCATGCTCAAACCTTGATGATAATGGGACTGAATCTGTGATCCTGTAAGCTAGCCCCAATTAACTGTTGTCTATGAGCTGACTTGGTGATGGTGTCTGATCATAGCAGAAAAATTCTAACTAAGGGAACATCCTTCTTCACACAGTCTATCTTCATCCCTTCATCCTTCATCCCTTCATCCCTTCATCCCTTCTTCCCTTCATCCCTTCATCCCTTCATCCCTGGAATACTCTTCTGTCTTCACTCTCACATTTATCTGACAAGCAAATTCACAGAATCCTAAATTCATCTGAGATATCAGCTGGTATGTGAAGATTACAACGTGAAGACATCCTTCTATTCTTTCCTCAGGGTATCCTATTTTATACCTGACCTCACCACAGGGTATCTCATTGTATCATGGGATAGAGAGGGAATCCTGTTCATTGTATCTGAAACACTCTGAAGGTTCACTGATAGGCCACAGAAGAAAGTGGTTCAGTGTTTCCTGATACTTAAAAAGTTTTAATAATTACAGAGATTAATAGGTACTACTAGGGGAAAAGAATGTAAGAGTAATCCTCGCGTCTACATTCCTTAAAGGTGTGCAGACCTGCATGTGAAGCAACTTTGGCATTGACATAAGGAATGTGATCTCCAGTTTGTCACATATACTTGCATGTACATTTCTGATAGCATTTCCTCCCAAGCCACTGCTGGCATTTACTGTTTGAGGCTTCATAGACAAACTTCTTGAGTCAGTGTCTCAGACTCTGTTTAAATGTATGTGATCTTAGTTCCCTAGCCTAGTTTTAAATGTGCAAATTTGGTTATAATAACAATATCACATTAGTGGGCTAGTCATATGGATTAAATTTAAAAGATGCACATAAATCCTGAACAGGTTAACCTGTATGTGTAGGCACAGTGGAGTCTTAAGAAGGTATTCATTTCCATTTGGTTAGAATATAAAGAATCTGACAATGAAAGGAACAAGATATGATTTTAAAAATACAAACCGTAGGAGAAAGGTGATTCCATGAAACTTAACTCTGACCTCTACCATGCACAAGAGAAACAGCAGACAAAAACAATCTAGCTTCATTGTCCCTATTTTGTCCATCTTGCCGCTCTCTATCCTCTTGAAACTTGCTCTCAAATGAGTAATTGAAAACAATTCTCCATCATGGGTCCTTGAGGAAGAAGAAATAAAGAACAGACTCCATAGACTTTAAATACAACACCAAAGAATGGCATCTCTTCCTTCTTTTTTTATTAATTTTTTTTATTTAGTTATTTAAATCACATAGTAAGTTACTTATTTACACAGAGGTTATAAACACAAAAAGGCAGGATGTGGGGAAGGGAATGGCACCAGAGCATAGATGATCAGGGGGAGTACAGATACCTTTCAGAACAGGGTATCAGCTGAGTGTAGGTTCAGGGGACAGGTCACTATAGCTCTGCCTATGATTCACTTGTCCTTATCTAAGTTGGTACTGTCCACCGAGGCTGCCTATTTATAAGACCTATGATTGCTCGGGCTGGTAAATTTCCACAGAAGCTGCCTGTTTACAATAGCTTATAGCCTTCTGTTTCAGTGTTTTTCCACAGAGACCCAAGACTTTGTGTTAGCATGCATGTATGTCAGGCCTATTGCTGATTTTAGGCCTATGACTGATTTTAGGCCTTCAGTGTATATGCAGGGCTGCCCCTGACATCTCCTCCCTTCTCTAAGTATAGAAGGGCCTTGGTGATTCTATTCTTGTGAAGGCGGGGATAGAGGCCTGACCTCCAATAATTGAAGGGGACCTTGTAATGGCTCCGGTCCTCCTGTCGTTGTCCAGTGCATCTCTTCCTTCTTGAGAATGTTGTATCAACCAAAACTTAGCTGCAAGAAAGACTGGGAAATAAAATCTTCAGTTTTAAATGTATGACTAAGAAAGACTAATTGTTCATTACTTTCAAAGACCAAAAGATATAGACTTCAGGGAGACAACATTGACTTTAACAGTCTTGGAAGGCAAAGGTGATGTTTTGATATCTGTCCTAATGTCTTACTAGAAGTAGGAGCTGAAAATGTTTGGACCTTGATGTACATATGTGCCACTTGCTTCAGTGAAGGAATAATCCAGTGTTTTTAAGTTCAGCAAAGAGAAATTAACTAAAAGTATTCTGATTGCCTGCCTCCTTCAAGGCTCCATCAAAGAGTGCACTATCCTGTTGAGGCCCCAAATTCTAGGAATTTCTTATATCTCTCCAATAACTCTGGTTAATCATACTGTGCATGTTCAGGGTCTTCCTTTTTCCTTGTACCAGTTCAGGTTCAAGATGCATTATTTCTATCAGGCAGATACTAAGCAGCCCATCGTCCTCATGTTTGTTTAAGAGAAATGATCAGTCACGATCATCCCCAAGAAACGCTATGAGAAAGAACATTTTGAGGCAAGATCCAGACACAGTAACCAAACAAGGAAAGTACATTCTCACATTAAAACAATCCGCAGCTATGCAGGCAGGCAGAGAGTAATTAGTTAGATGGAAGAAAGCCAGGACATTGAGGCAAACATTTTAGTTTCTTGAAAAGTGCTTTGGGATTTCTAATGGCCACTTAGAATCAATCCTGGAGTATAGAATCATATTGAAGAAACAGTACCTCTGGGAGCTTGACATTTCCAGATCTGTTACTTGATAACTACTGAAAACTATTCCCCACAGACCAGAAAAGTAGATGCTAAGTTCTGAATGACAATACATATGTATTATATATGCATAATTTTGTATATATGTATGTGTATAGATACTATATATAATGTAAATATACAATATATATTGTGCATATATACAAAATATGTGTATATAACATGCATATATTGTAAATACACATTTAAGTATATATAATTCACTAATATAACTATCATGACATGTTATATATGTCATATATATATATATACATATATATATATATGTATATATATATATATATATGATCACATTTCAGTAATTTGTTTAAGAGAGCTGTTTTCTGGATAACAGTGGTAATTTTGGCCATTACTAATAAATTAATGTAACATTTACTCATATGTTTTATTTAAGATTGGGAGAGAAATGAGATATTTTTCAATATCACAAACATTCTATAAGTCTTTCAAAAACCTAATAAACTTTTGGGGATTCCGCTGTTTGCCAATATTCATGATTTAGTAATTCCCATAAAGACATCTGTATATACAAGTGGAGTACTTATGAACAACGAGTAAGATTATATATAATTTGTCAGAATTTTATATTATAAAAAATACAATGAGTAAAGCGAATTAACTATTTTTTCATTAAAATTTGACATAATAATGGAATCGTTTGAAAATAGAAGTTTGAAGGTGTAGAATTCCTAAAGGAGAAAAACATCCTTTATTTTTTCAAAAGACTTCTACCTAGTTTGTGACAATGTCTAGAGATTTGATATATTGCTTTGAACCTTATTCTCTTGAGCATAAGCAAACTATTGGATTTTCTGGAAAATAAGAAAATATCACACTTGACAAAAAGTCAAATATTTTTCTTCCTGTAGTAAACTTATTGTTATAAAAATATATTATGTTATAAAAATACTGTAGTAGATAACTAAAACACTTCATATCTTTATAACTTGTATATGTCAGTCAAATAAGCCTACAGCCCCTCTCGTATCGTTCTCATACATTGATTGCTACAGAGACTTTATAAACCACACTTTTAAAAAATACAATATTTACTGTTTAGAAGTTTAAGAAGCATGTCAGCTTTGACATGGGCATTTCCATTTGTCAAAATTATTCACATAATGATAATATGAATTCTCTACATATTTCCAATGAGTAGTTTCCGTGTTCGAAGCCTAATGGGAAGGAAAATGGCATTGTGTTTGATTATGATTCAAATATCTGACTCTGCCTTGGAGATCAGATGTGTGTCCAGCAACCTGTGGTGGGTTCATCATGGTTTGCAGCTGCATATTCAAGTATGTGGATGTGTAATGGAAGCCTGGTGCCAGAGGAACACAGAGCTAGGCTTAGAGACTGTCATCCTACAGGGGCATAGAAGGTGAGAGCTTTTCTGAGACACTTATACTTTAGTTTCTTTATTCTGCACTTCATAAATTGAGTGGAGGTGTGTGACTGGCCAGATGAGTGAGTTTCCATCCGATTTGAGATTTCTTAACAGACTTGAAATGACTGTGTTTCACCAGTTTGCTTGTTTATTAACTGTTTATGACAACTAGTTTGCTCTGTGTCAGTGAAATCAAGTCAGTTACTTAGCAAGACTCTACCTGCACCTTGATTGTCTTTGCAAGTTAAACATTATTGACTTAAGTTTTTCAGTTTCATGTCTCTATATTATCACACTTACTTTCTGTGTAATTACCTGTGGGTTTGAAGATTTAATTTTCTTGCTTTCACTTCAATATTCTGAGTAAATTGTCGGTGCTGTAACTGTGTCACTTGTAATATTGTAGCATCTATGTGTGGTAAATACACACAGGACTCACTCTTAGCGGTGGCTCTGATTTCAGCAATATCATCTTATTTCTCTTGTAAAACACTACACACTTTCTCTTATCAGGAAAGGGAAGGTCGGTATGTATAGCTTTCCAGTGATAATTTGCATATTCCTTTCATTGCTATCTTAAAAACATATGCCAGAGACTTATTTTTTTCTTCCTTTTTTAAAAAAATTTAAACATTTATTTTTACACTATAGATTCCATTCCCCTTCAGGTCCACCCTCTGACCTTTTCACATCCCACACCTCCTCCCCGACCCCTGTGTCCACACGGATGTCCCCACCCCACCCCCTCCCACCCCACCAGACCTCTAAACTCCCTGGGGTCTCCAGTCTCCCAAGGTCTAGGTACATCCTTACAGACTGAACCCAGACCCAGCAGTCTTCGGCAGCATATGTGTTGGGGGCCTCATATCAGCGGGTGTATGCTGCCTAGTTGGTGGTTCAGTATCTGAGATATCTCAAGGGTCCAGGTTAATTGAGATTACTGATCCTCCTTCCTCCTCAGCTTTCCCCAGCCTTTCCCCAACAAACCACAGGGGTCAGCAGCTTTTGTCCATTGTTTGGGTGCATATATCTGCATCTGACTCTTTCAGATGCCTTCTGGGTCCCTCAGAGGGCAGTCATGATAAGTCCCTTTTATGAGTGCCCCATAGCCTCTGTAGTAGTGTCAGGTCTTACTTAGAACCTCCCCTTGAGGTCCTTGATCCCACATTGGGCCTGTCGCTGGACCTACTTTTCCTCAGGGTCCTCTCCATTTCCATCCCTGCAGTTCTTTCAGACAGGAGCAATTATGGGTCAGAGTTTTGACTGTGGGATGGCAATCCCATCCCTCACTTGATGCCCTGTCTTTCTGCTGGAGACGGGCTCTATAAGTTCACTCTCCCCACTGTAGGTCATTTCATCTAAGGTCCCTCCCTTTGAGCCCTGAGAGTCAGTCTCCCACCTCCCAGGTCTCTGGTACATTCTGGAGGGTACCCCCAATCTCCTACCTTCTGAAGTTTGCTTGTTTCCATTCTTTCTGCTGAGCCTCAGGGCTTCAGTCCTTTTCCCCCATCCAATACCAGATCGTGTTGTTCACATTTGTATTTAGAAGTATATGTTCTTCTTCTGTCTGCTTATGTATTCATAAAAATTGTACTTAAATTTTTTTAAAAAAATATTTTAAAACCTTTTATAATTGTTGCAGAGTCCTTAGCATATGTATATTACACATTTCAATAGTTAAATGCACTAGGGCTAAACAGGTTTCAAGTTTCCAATAATTTGCATTTGGATCAAATACTCCTATGAATAAATATTTATAAGACTCTTTTCTTCCAATTCTCTGGTTTAAAGTAGTGGGTATTGATGCTGTATTAGTTCTACCTTTGGTGAATTAATTTTGAGATTTAAAGTCATAATGTTAGTTATATTAAATAAATTTGATCAAAATTGTTGAGATAATCAAGTGTCAGTATTTCTTAAAGGAATTACCGAGGTTCAGTTCATTGTGTTATCATTCTTAAAGTTTGTTAATTCACATCTGCAAATCCTAGATTTCTGAATTTTTTGAACAAGGATAGTGATTACAGATTTCACAAAATATAGATTTTAAATAAAAACTCATTTAAAATGAATATTTGATTACAATCACCCATCGAGTTCAAGGACACATGGGATAAGAAGGGGAACATGCAGACTTATGGTAAATACATTGGAAGGGACTTTGTGTTCTTCCAGGCAAATTTACTGTGTATATAGATGAAGTGCACATTGGAAAGGACATTGTGTTCTTCAGGTTGACCAAAGTGCAAAGTGTGACTAGGCCAGAGGGAATTCTTTTCTCCTTATTGAATTTCTCTTTTTTTTTTTTTACTGGATATATTCTTTATTTCAATGTTCAGTTTCTTAATTTCAAATGTTATCCCCTTTCCCGGTTTCCCCTCCAGAAACCCCCTATCCCATCTCCCCTACCCTGCTTCTATGAGGGTGTTCCCCCAACCACCCACCTACTCCTGCCTTCCAGCCCTAGCATTCCCCTACACTGGGGCATCCAGCCTTCGCAGGACCAAGGCTGTCCTCTGCTACATATGTGGCTAGAGCCATGGGCCACTCCATGTGTACTCTTTGGTTGTTGGTTTATTCCCTGGGAGCTCTGGGGGTTATGGTCGGTTGATTTTCAAGTTTACTGGCTTCAGAGTTCTTAAAGCACGGTGCTACAATTCCAGACTCCGTCACTGTGGATTAGCAGCATGCAGCTTGGACTTCATAGACCCGTTGTACAGGCCAGTGCTATATAATACTTTCAGGATCACACTGTGAACACAGCCAAGCCATTCAAGAAAATTATAAATCTATTGTGCATAGCACTGAAGGAGACATTTTTAGATACAGGGATGTTTCCTTTCAAAATTTTTCATTTACATTTTTTAGGAGAGGTAGCAATTTGTGAAGAGTTAAACTAAGAAAATGGAGTAGTAAGGGCCTGCATATGAATGTGTACATCAACAGTCAGGTTATGGATGAAGACATCAGAGAGTACCACTCTTCACTGGACTTATGTAACCATCATTGATGAATGAAGTTAAGTGAATAGCTCCAATCAAGTTGTCAAGCATATGGTCCTGATTAAACCAAATAGATCAGAAAACAGAAAGTAAGATATGAATCTCGAAAGGGGACTAAAAGAGAGGAATGGGGTTGCTAGATCTTGGATGGAGATAAGGAGAGGTTGGAGACTGACAATATATCAGAATGCATTGTGTGTGTGTGTGTGTGTGTGTGTGTGTGTGTATGAATGTGTGTGTCTGTGTATGTGTGTGCATGTGTCTGTGTGTTTCTCTGGGTGTGTATGTGTGTGTGATTGTGTATGTGTACATGTGTGTGTCTATATTTGTATATATGTGTGTGCATGTATGGATGTGTGTGTGTGTGTGTGTGTGAAATTGTCAAAGAAGTATCTTAATCAATGAAGTTGAACAAACAAAAATCTTTGTACTTTCAGATAATAATATCAACGAGATCTTTATTCTCCTCTAAATCTTCATAGTCAAAAAAATATATATTCAAGGATCACAGACCAAATTATAACCTGATTCTTAGGCCACCCAGTAACAACCTTTTAACATTTAAAGTCATTTTCAACCTTCTTAACGCTGCTACCCCATGTTGTGGTATATTTTCTCATGTTCTCTGGTTGTTGTGACCTCAACCATAAAATTATCTTTATTTTTACTTTATAACTGTATTTTAGCTACTCTTATGAATCACAGTGTAAATATCTGTATTTTCTGATGGTCTTAGTTGACACCTGTGAAGAATACTTCAGCCCCAAAAAGGGTTATGAACCACAGGTTGAGAACCACTGCTTTCTTATTTTAATGAATTAATTACATTCCAAAATTTGCCACCCTTTCTGGTCCCCTATCTCCCTCCCACTTCTCTCTGAGAGGGTGGAACACCTTATGTATGCCCCAACCCTGACATTTCCTGTTTCTGCATGATTAGGTGCATCTTCTCCACTGAGGCAGTCTTCTCCTACATATGTGCAGGGTGGGGAAGGCGACTCAATCCAGGCCCTGTATGCTTTTTCTTTGGTGGCTTAGTCTCTGAGAGTTCCCACAGGTCCAAGTTAGTAGGCACTGTCGGTCATCCTGTGGGATTCCTACCCCATTCAGGGCCTTCAATCCTTTTCTCAACTCTTCAATAAGGGTCCCCAACCTCCACCCAAAATTTGGCTTTGGGCATCTCCATCTGTTTCAGTCAGCTGCTGGTAGGGTCTCTCAGAGGAGAGACAGTTATGCTAGGCTCCTGTCTGTAAGCATAACCGAATATTATTAATAGTGTCAGGGATTAGTGTTTGCCCATGGAATCCATCTCAAGTTGGGCCAGTCATTGGTTGTCCATTTCCTCAATCTCTGCTCCATCTTTGTCCATGCATTTCTTGTAGACAGGACAAATTTTGGGTTAAAAGTTTTGTGGATGACTTGATATCTTTATTCCTCCACTGGCGGTTCCTGCCTGGCTGCGGGAGGTGACCTGTTTACTTTCCATGTTCCCACTGTTAGGCATTTTGGCTAAAGTCACCGCATTGAGTCCTGGGAGCTTCCCTCATTCCAGTTCTCTGGGCTGTCCTAGACACCCTCAACCCCTGGTAGCTGTCAATTTCCATTCGTTGTTCTGGCCTTCTGGGTTTCTCCTGTCTTCCTGATACCTGATGCTGCCCCTTATCTTCTCCCCTTCCTGTCTTCTTCCCTGGTTCCTCCCTCCTTCCCTCTGCCTCCCATGACTATTTTGTTCCCCGTTCTAAGTGGGATTTAAGCATCTTCACTTGGGCCTTCCTTCAAGATTGCAAAATATTCACCTGCTCTCTATTCTTCACATCCCCATCTTTATTCGAAAGAACTTTGTTTTGTCAGGTGGAATAATTGGAGTATGTACTTTTAGCTGAATTCTTTGTAATATCTAAATACAATATACAATGGTAAATTATAAAGAGTCTTCTGATCTTTACATTTTTGTTATGTTCATATAGTCTCTTTTAAATCTATTGAATTATCATGATACACTTTGACAGTTTTTCACCCATCTGAAACGTTATAAATAAAAAATTTAACATTATGCATTTTGCAATTATTAATATTCATTTGCCACTTGCCAGCCAAATTGAGTAAAAAAAAAATCTTATTAGCAAAATTCAATGAATAAATGCATAAACTGTATCAATAAACGAACCTCAATACTTTAGGATGTCTACATTGTGTAGAATGATTTTCCATGAAGATGTGCCAACTCTCTCTTTTTTTTTTTTTCAACTTTTGAATCACTTCTTATTATCCTAGCTGTAATTAGAAATCTTGTGAAATTCATAACCATTAAATTCAATGAGATTTCAGCATAGGAAATTTGCCCAGCGGCACCCAGCCGATGGGCATGCAAGGATGGGGCTTCACAAAAGCTGCTCCTCCTCTCCTCCCAGTCACTCTAAAAGGAAGCGTCTTTCCCACTTAGCTAATTAATTACACCTGCCAACAAGCAGATGGTTTTGAAGGCTTTGAAGCGTGGAAATAGTTAGGTGGATATCAGCTACCTTCCTTCAGTGGCAATTTTTGATTACAACTCTTGAAGCTCCAGAGAAATTGAATATTAAATGGATATAAAAAAAAAAAGAAAAAAAAACTTTTAAGTATTTATTGAAAGTAGTTTCAGGTATGAAATCATCACCTTTTCCTGACCTCAGTTCACACTCATTTTCAGGCTGGTTGTGTTTACATTGAGATTGAACTGATACTGTCCAGATGTTACCAGGCAATTGTTCTGAGCACTCAGATAAAATACAAATAGAGGACTAGATGTGTTATTAGAAATTTTCAAAATATTGTACCTTTCAAATACATTATATTTTGTTGTTTGAAGTTTGTTAACTTTAATGTAAGAACACATATGTAACAATACTGAAAATAGAACTGTAGCCCTGGAGGAACCTTGACATATATATGTGTGTATGTATATATATATATATATAATATATATATATAATAGTAATATATACTAATATATATAGTGTCCATATATTTAAACAAATCCAGTCATTAAAAAATAAGTGATGATAAATAGCTAGAAATTATAATTGAAGTTTAATTTTAATGTAATATTATTTGAATATCACCCAGCTATATATAAGTACATGTATACAAAATCAAGTTAACCATGAGATGAATATATATAAAATAACTTTACAATATTTACTCTTATGAGTTTATAATAAAATATGGAGTTTATGCCTTATTGAATTCACTATGAAGTATTTAATTTCATGAGAATTTAAAGAATGTCTTCTGATATATATTATTACTTTATATGTGAGGTAGTCCAGCATTTCCATTTTAAAGGATAATTAAAGATACATGTACATGTATATGTTAAGTGAATATATAATTTTACTAGTGGTAGAATAACATTGTCTCTGCATTATTACCTTTGTTGCAAGACATTCATAAATTTTATATAAATAAAATCAGTGAAACACTTCAAACTTTCAGATAAAATCAGTGACTTTTACTCACATAAATGAAAAGTCATGTGATCAACATAGCCAACAATAGATTCATTTAAATATATTGATCATCAAATATTAACATTTAAATTGTATGTCCCAGGGACAACCCTATGCTCTTAGAATCATTAAGTACAGAATCCAGCAAGTTTTCCTACATGAGAGACACATTGATTAAACTCCTGACTTTTAATTTTAAATTTCTTTTTCTTCCAACAATTAAGCTTCTCCTCAATTGGCTTTTAATTGATTCAAATATGAAGCTTAATTAGCAAACAAATTTCAGTGATTTGGTCTTATTAATTCACACTTTATTTAGTTTTTTACATTTTTCTTTTAATTCATCAAAAACTGAATATGGTTGAAGCAACATACTTGAAATGTAGATTTGTTACTAGAACCAACACAGTTTTCCTAACCAAAGAGCATACATACAAGGGCTGGTCTGAGGCCTCTTGGCACATATGTACCAGAAGACTGCCTAGTCTGGCCTCAGTGGGAGAGAATGCTCCTAATTCTGTAGAGACTTGAAACCACAGGGAGGGAGGGGGTATGCCCAAGTAGGGGTACCCTGTCAGAGATGAAGGGGAGGGGCAATGGGGGAAGAACTCTGCAAGTTGGGATGTAAATAAATAAAATAATAAATTAACAATAAAATAATAATAATAATAAAAGAAATTGCAAGAGACATAGAGACAGACTCTGAAAGGCTTCTAACTTGAGTATGGTAATTAAAAATCATTTTGCCTTATTCATTGAACGAGAACTACAAGGACTCAGTACAGAGTTCCCACAGTACTTGAAAATAATAAAATTGCCTTTAAAAACCTCAATCGTTTTTAGTGAATAGAAGACTTTTCCTTAAGTAGGCTGAATTCCTCAAGTTTTATTGTACTGCCTTTTCCTCTGTGCCTACTTTTGACAGAGGCAAAAGGAATCCACCTTCAGTGATGAGGGTGGGATGTGGGCCAGATACTCTAGCAGAGCCAAGAGTTTAAAGGCAGTGCTTCTCATGTAGAAATAATCCCTTAAAAGCATAATTTTCCCTTTCAACTCAATAAAATATTTTTGGAAAGTGCTTCAGGGAAATTGCTGAGTTCTTAATTATGCTTACAAGTAGACAGCGTAAGACAGAGTATGCCCCAGCTCTGCTTATACCATATTTTCTTTCTCTTTCTCAGCCATTCTTTCCTGTACAGAGGAAATGGGGAATAACACTTTGAAATTACAAGCCCAGACCAGCACTTAGGCTAGATTATCAGTGGTCTAGAACACATGGGTCAGTTATTTAGCACTCTAGACATTATATTTCTCAACTGTGACATGAGACTATTAAAAATTGCCCTGCATAATTTTCTTAATTAAGAGAAATGCAATATTATGCATAGTCTGGTAGAGGTAACACTCACGGAGAACCATTACTATGAAATCCACAATCGCCAGTTAGCCAGACCCCAGAATCCTCACTGGAGTTTTCTGTGTGGGCATTTGGCATCTTGCTTGATAATCGTCTCTTGCCTGATATGCCTTTTGGGGACCAGATTCCCACACACCCCTGAAAAAAATGCTGATTTCAGGACTCCAGTAATTTTATGAGTGCTCAGAACCGGTAATATGTTCCTAAAAGAGAATGTAGAGCTCAGAGAAGTAGGTTAAAAAGTCTAACTGGCTTGCTATTCAAATCCATAGGGCTTTGTAATTGTTTTTCTCTGAGTTATCTGACTCTTGATGGATAAAAATAATAAAAAGTACCTTACAAAACGATTAATTTTGAGTGTATCTTCAGAAACATAAATAATTTGCCATAATGTCAAAAAAGTAAAATATGCATCATAAATGTTTTATTTTTTCTTAATAAACCAGTGAACAAACTTATATATTCTAATTTAAAATAATTGTGCCAGTTGTCTTTCAAAAGGATGCTCATGAGAGGGATAAGAGAGAGTTACTGTCCAGAATAGAAAAATCAATATGCCCACTGGAGGGATGTTCCTACCATCCCTTAGTACTAACAGCACAGTGGCAGGACATTTTCAGAGAGGTAACTGTACAGTGAACACCTCCAAGTCCTTTTGACCCTTAGTGTCATGCTGTGAGTGTTGTATCTTCACTATAAAGATAAATGAAGCAAAACTATGAAATAATGAATGATGTTATATGTTAATGTTACGTTACATGTCAGAATTATGGTTACCTGTCTGTGTCCATTATCCCAGAAAGAGAAAACATTCCTCTCAAGTGCTGGACTTTGACAGAACCATCTTATCTTCTTAGCTACTTTAGCTCTTGATGTTTCCTAGTGTCTAATCTTAAAAAGCATCTGTACTGCCTAACTTAAAATTTAATGACATTAATTCAATCTGGGAAACATGAACAACTCTAAAATAAAAAGTTTATTTTACTGAATTTAAAACTCATAGGCATATTATTGCTTACTGGGATCTGTTCTACTGTGATATCAGATATTAACAATATGAAAATTATTTTTTTCAGTTAAAGAAAATGTGATGTGTAGTCATGAAATATGCAGATCCACTAGTTACTAAAAAGTTTTAATGAGTTTGCTTTTCAAATAGCGAAAAGTATGTAACTTGAAGTCTTTAAGTCCATTCTCTGAACAAATGGAGTACTGAACTATATTGTCTTTGTTCTGGTGTGAAAGCCTCTCCTCAACCACCTGGCAGTATTACTCCAGCATGCTTATTACATGTTTAGTATTTGCTGTCTGTTGTATTGATATAATCATAGATAATAGAAAAGAAACCGAAACAAGCTTGACTATAATCAACAATGAAGCAGCAAACTGCTAAGCACTAGCTGTAGAGAATACCAGGAAATGACAAAATTAATATAGGAAATTGTTTTATTTTTTTATTGATTATTTTACTTATTTACATTTCAAATGTTATTCCCCTTCCCAGTTTCCCCTCCGCAAACCCCTATCCAATTCCCCTTTCCCCTGCTTCTATGAAAACAATGACAAAATTTATAAAAATAAGGAATAAAAGAATTCATGATACAGTAGTACACATATATTGGTTCTGACCTGCTATAAAATGTCTCAATGAGCAGAGATATTTAAATATATTTTTGCAATTTTCAACTTTATTATAAAGATTATAAATAAAATATTATATATCAAATTTAACTTGAATCAACATCTACACAACTCAATGAACTTCTCTACAGTTGGAAAGGCGCTGTAAAACTTTATTTTGAATTTTAATAGAATATATTGATATACATTTTTAAAGAAAACCAAGAAGGATTGCATATTTGAATAAGTATAGTGATTCTATGTGCATGTTAATTGTCAAAGCATGAAATATCAGTTACATATGTGCCAAAAAAGTGAAAAATGTTTGTATTTTACATAAAAATTCAAGTTGATATACAATCAGAGGTGTGTCTTCTAAGTATCTTTATAATGATTTTTTAAATGACAGATTAAGTTTTTCATTTGTTAACTTAGTATTTATTGACACAAGTAATATATATTCTCTTTATTGCCTTCTACTGACTTTAAATGATGGTGAGATATCTTCAAGAGATTTTGTTTCTGGTCCCAGATGCCAGAAAAGCAAGAGCCTCCCAGGACCTCACAGGGATGACATTAGAAGAAATAGCCAGCAAAGGGGAGGGAGAACCTATAGAAACCATATCCAGAGGTTAGGTACGGCCTCAAGTTGAGGGATGGGGCCACTCACCCATCTCAGAAACATTAACCCAGAATTGCTCCTGTCTAAAAAAAATAGAGGACAAAGAGTACTGTATCATGGATTCTTTTATTCCCTATTTTTATAATTTATGTCATTGTTTTCAATGTTTGTATTGCAGTATTTTTTTGAATCATCCAGGCCCCCAATAAACACTTATATTTAATAGTATCTTGTATAGGATTAAAAGTCTTGATATATTTGAGAATCCAATAATTATCTTATAAGATTAAATCATTCTTCTTTTCTTGCTTTATCTTTTATTTGCAAGTTCTATCTTGCCAGAAACAAGCATGCATATTGATGTAGTTATTACTGTCATCTATAAAAGAAATCATCCTTTCTAAAAATTCTAAAGAAAAAAAGGAATCACACATTGTGAGAAGAGTTATTAAAACGATACAAACTAGTATAGCAGGTGAGATATTTGAAAGTGACCTTGCAGTATATCCCAGGCTTATTATATTCAAGCTTGTAAATAAAAGGGACCAATCATTTCTGGTGCTAATACAACTTTCTCTTTTTATTGGAAATGAAAACATTGAACTCTGCTGAATTTTTTTCTACCAAAGCAATTGCATTTTCTAGAAACTTAAGAGTTATTTAAGAGGATTGTTGTCTGCAATGAGGGATTTCTACTGGATAGAACATGAAAATATTCGAGCTTTATGTAAGGGAGTATTTGATTTCAATATTAAGAATCCACTAAATATCCCCTGTCATTTGTCCATCTACCTTCAATTGTGTCCAAGATTGTTGTCACAGCAGTGTTTACCTATTATAAATTGGAGTATGCATCATCCAATATCCATGTTTTTTCATAATTGTCAATATCATTTAAATTACTTTTAAGTTCTTTTTCAATATAGTTTTATTAATTTAATAGTTATTTATTTATTTACATTTCAAATGTTATCCTCCTTCCACGTTAAACTCCCTATTCCGTCCCCCGTAACCTCCTGATTCAATGAGGGTGCTTCTACCCCCCCAACCCACTCCCTCCCATCTCAATGCCTCTACACTGGGTCAAGTTATCCCAGAACCCTACTCTCAAAAGAATTTTGATGAATGACATATGCTACATTAATTTACCTATTGTTTGTTAATAATATCAGATAAATGTCAAATGTTTCACAGTTCTTTTTAACACACTAAGACCCTTTGTGAGAAACTAGAAATAGATCCTTTTGTTCCTTAAAACTATATTTCAAATATGATATTTAAGGGGTTTATGTTAGTTAGTTCTTTGGCAAAATGATAGTACTGTGTGCCAGTCAGATGGACAATTAAATAATATAACATAAAAAACAACTAAGACAAAATACAAAGAGAGTTGTGGATATGGGGTAAGTGCTATTGTGGATATTGAGTAATATTAGAAGTATCTGTTTGTCATCTATCTATATACTTACCAATTCATTGATTCTGTAGACACTCTTCCTATCTACCCATAGTCTATTCTGTAATATTTTTTAATATGCAAGAAGTATTCATATGGCAGGAGTTATGATAGAATCTGAGTTTTAGAGGATCACTGGATGTAAAATGAAAGCCTATGATGACCCTTCATCAGCATATAATTATTAATTAAATATGAAGAAATGAAGCAATGACAGCTCTTAATTTGTTCTGCAGATGAGCATATGAGATCAGAGAACAATTTATAGCAATCAGTTTTCTCATTCCACCATATGGATTTAGGGATACTGGAATGAATATGGGTCACTAGGTTTGACAGCAAACACCTTTATCCAGAATTTCACATTTTTGGCATTTTCTTAAGGATTTGAACACAGAATGATGTACTTCATAACACTTATTCTTGATGGACCCACAGAAATATAGGGAAGATAAGGAAATTATCCAAAACAATAGATAATGTGTGAAGTTATGTGCTATGTGTCAGATGATAGCTAAAATAGTTCTATGAAGGATGGTTGAGAGCTTGTACTTAAGCTGAAAAACTGAAAGCTCAGAAATGTTTTTGAGTGTTCTGAAGCATTGTGAATAATCTAGAATACTATTCAAACCTAGCTGCGATCTGTTCAATTGAAATCATGGTGTTTTTGCTTTTATTTTCTATTATTATTTGATTTTCAGCCAATGGGTCTAGAAATTTCCTTTTTAAATTGCCCTGCTCTGCTTAAAAGACTGTCCCCTGTTACTTTCTCACATTTGGTATTCTCATCCATGAGCTTTTGACTCTGATCACCGAGCTGAAAGATAGAGGGTTACATCACTCATTTACATTATCACCCTCTACCCCCTCCCAATACAAATGTGACATTTCAATTTTGCACACTTCAACTCTCCTTAAATCATCTGTATAAAAACTTCAAAGCTTGATTGATGATGAATGAGCCATTGTCTCCTCAAGCACCCGGTTCTCATTAGCCTTTAGAGTCTCAGCTTATTAATAATGAACCTTGAGGGCTGACCCGGTGGGCTAGCAGCAATTCATTGTGCTCCCAGCTGAAAGGTCTGGGTTTGGGAAACCTACAGGAATCCACAGACCAAGTCCACTCCAGAGATGATGTATTAAGTATCACAGGTGGATGATGTGATCTATATTACTTCTGTATCATTATCTGCCAACAGACTCGTGTGGCTTAAGTTGATGACAGTGAGAAAGATATATTGCTTTGTCTCTGATAGAGTCTCAAAAATGATTGTGTAGCTTCACTTTGAAAATGGCCTTTGTGTGTCTTGGAATTTTGACTTCGAGGTTGTATGTATGTTTATCTTGAATAGATAATATAAGGCTAATATATACAGTATTTAGATGTCTGCACTGTAACTAGAAAAGTGTGATGCTTTTAACCTGTATTTTCATGGTCGTTTGCATTCTACAGTTGACCTATATGGTGCACTCCTACAAAATGAGACATTTAGATACACAGTCAGAGACTGATGTAAACTATTTCAGTCCTGTTTATTAAATTTTTATTATATCATCATGGTTAATAGTACTTTGAGGCATATTTACTACCAATTCCACTATAGAGACCAAAGTGTCATGGGTAACTGCATTTACTATTACAAAAGCTGTTTCAAAAGAAAAGTTTCAGCCACTTTTTATGTAGTAATTAGAAATAGAATATTGGTTTGGAGAAATACTTTCATCTTCCTAAAATTACTGTGCGGTCACATTCATCAGTATTTTTAGTAAGGATGTCACATCACAATTAGGCTATTTCTTATAGGTCAGAGACAAATACAAGTATAATACCACAATTCTTTTGAAGGAATGTATTTGCAAAATGTCAATGATTCTATTAAAAGAAACGATCTGGCAATTCACTATAATAACTAGTTTCTGGAAAGTGTATATCAGAAGAATTTATTTAAATAACAAAAGCATTATCTTTGTCATATTCATGAAAAGATATTTAAAGGCAAAGAGCGTTCAAATGGCCTTGTTTGGGGATTTGATGATACAAGTTGCTCATGTTCTCTTTCAAATGTCATATCTGTATTTTGTAACCTCCTAAACATATTTTCAAAAGCTTTATCAGGTAGATTCAGTATTGATTATTACAGTATAATTTAGGCTTTCCCATAGTATATACTATGTAATTTGTGTAATTTTAAGGAAATTTAGATCAACTAAAATAACTCAAAGTCATCATTATTCAAGTAGTAGCTAGTAACTAAGTTTGATGTATTGAATAGGTTTTATTTTAATATCAATAAAAAGTGTTTAAATAACTTGTAAAGATCAAACACCTACAGTCATTTTGTATATTATAAGTTGTGGACATTTTGTATAATAAAATTTATTTTATTTTAGTTAAGAATAAAATTATATATTAATATTGTATATGTGTGTTTAGTTTACTTTATATGAAATAAATTCTATTAGCTATAGATTTTTACCCTAGTGAATGTCTACTCTGTATCTCCTTATATTACTATCAGATAGTGGGATACAATCTTTTTTTTTTTTTAATTGGAAATTTTTTTTTTACATTTCAGATGTTCTCTCCTTACCCCATTTCCCCCCCTTCCCTCCCAGGAACTCACTATCCCTTCCCCCCTCCTCCTGCCTCCACATTGGTACCCCCTTCCACCCTCCCCTGTACCTCACCTCCCCACCCTCGAGTATCCCCCCCCCCACGACGTCCAGCCTTCATGGGACCAAGGATCTCTTCTCCCACTTATATATAGCTCCCTTGCATATTAGCTGGAGCCATGGGTCCCTCCCTAAGCGTTCCCAGACTGGTGGTTTAGACCCTGGGGGCTCTGGTTGGTTGGGATTGTTGCTTTCCTCATGGTGTCTCGAATCCTCTCAACTCCTTCATAGCAGCATTATTTATAATAGCCAGAAACTGGAAAGAACCCAGATGCCCTTCAACAGAGGAATGGATACAAAAAATGTGGTATATTTATACAACGGAATATTACTCAGCTATTGAAAACAATGAACTTGATAAATTCTTATATAAATGGATGGAACTAGAAAATATCATCCTGAGTGAAGTAACCCAATCAAAAAGAACATACATGGTATTCACTCACTGATTATTGGATTTTAGCCCAGAAGCCTGAAATACCCAAGATTCAACTCATAGACCACATAAAGCTCATGAAGAATGATGACCAAGTAGGGGGTGCTTCCGTCCTTCTTAGAAGGAGTAACAAAATACTCAAGGGTGCAAATATGGAGACACAGTGCAGGACCGAAAATGAAGGAGGGACCGTCTACAGACTATTCCACCTAGATATCCATCCTATGTGCAGTCACCAAAGGTAGAGGTTGATGTGGATATCAGGATGTACACGCTGACAGGATCCTGATATAGCTGTCTCCTTAGAGGTCTGCAAGAGTCTGACATACTCAGAGGCAGATGCTCACAGCTAACCATTAAACTGAGCATGGGGTTCCCAATGGGGATACAATCTTTAAAAGCAAACGATTAGTTCCTGATTTAAACACAGGTTTAGAGATGTCATATAAGCTGTTCATAGGAAAGGCTAACTTTTATCATTAATTTTATCATTAATTTCACAATGCAAATTTAAGAGAGATGCTACAGAAGAATTTAGCTGATTAATATTGGCATGAAATTGCATAGCTTATGCTGTTCATATAAGTAAAGGTTTTCATTGGGCAAAGACTACCCAATGATAGATAATGCAAACACAATTATGAACCATGTTTGTTAATTTCATCAAGATTTGTCTAGTTATATTTAAGTTTAAAATAATTATATATATATATGTATAATATATATATATTGATGTATTTATTTAAGTTAAATTCTAATTTACAGCATAATGTAGATTATTATTTACTTACACAAGTATGAAAAAATATTCTACCTATTACTTAATATCTATTAGAAATGTTAGAGACACAATATATTTAAATGTTTAATAAAATTTTTCAGTAACTTGATACTTTTATGTCTACAGAATGTCATATTTAATGCAACTTTAATATTCATTAATGAGAATAAGTTTTTTGGGGAAAGTGTAGGAAGTATTTTCATAGAATACATTAAAAAGGCTCATAGTAGACTTTGCTCTGTCCACTGATTAAATGATCAAATCTCTACTTGTGTCATTCTTCACTTGCTATGTTATGTTTTTAGAGCAAACTGTGAGTCAACGAGGACAAGACTACATTGAACTTCTTTACTGATTTGACACTTTCAACACTACACTCTACCTGAAAGTATACCTCTTTGTCTGACTGTCAATCAAATTTATTCATTGTCTTTCCTCTCTTCCTTTTGCATAGAAATTTGTTTTTATGTCTAGATCCTAAATACTAAAGACAGACCTAAATATTATTTATTTAAATCTATTTGTAATTATTTGTCCTATCTGGCACTAAGTTAAAACCTTCATAGTCAACCATAATGCAAACATCAGGTTAATCTTTTGTTAATATATTCTTCTGGATCAGAAACCATCCCATAGAAGTTTCTTTAAAAATTAAACTAATCAAGTATTTTCTCATAAGAATACTAAACTAATACCTTACATTTTCATAAAGTTATAAAATCAGACAGAACTATAAAGCATATTTTTAAGCAATTAAGACATTATTTCCTGAAAATACTTTGGTACACCTGTTTTTAAAATGTGACATCATTTTTTCATTAGTACATTCCTATAGATGTCAATGAAAACCTGTTTTCAGACTGTGAGAATTTGACATTCAAAGTCGAGAAAGGTATACATCATAAAGACTAAAGGCTGTTTCAACCAAAACAGAGAAACTATTCAGTATTCAAAGCTAGAAATGAATAACTCCCCTGCATGAAATGGCTAGGAGGAAATGCCAGTTTTCAGATCTCTCAAGGCCAGAATATCATCCAGATTGATCATGATTATATCTTAATTTGAAATTTTAATCTGTAAAGCTTGTTTTATCTGTATTCTTGTCTCTTTTCTGTATTGCTTTTCTAAGAAGCCAAGCTCTTCAATGTAATATTTCTAAGAAACAAATGTAAATAATAGTTGATTAATTCTGCTGAAGAAGGAGATTTAATGAGAATATTATTCATCATAATACAATCTGAGTCTATTTGGGAATATTATGATAGGAAGTAGGAAATGAAAAGTATGTTTATTCCATGTGATCAATTTGAATTAAAATATGATTCAGGAGTAATATGTTTTCTTTTCATAATGTTTGAATTATCACCTCACTCTTTGTATCTTTTTTGTAGAATTTTTCCAAATGTAAACTGAAAAATAGCTTTCATTTCCTGGAGAGCAGTTGGAATACTCTTTTTTATGAAGAGTGATTCCTAGAGCCCAAGAGTATCACCCAGTGTCTCATGAGAAAGCTATTAGTATAAGACATGCACACATTTTCACAGAGAAACTTAATGCCAAACATTAATACACAAATGATTTTATAATCATCTTTACATCTCCCATCTGCTCTGAAGAACGTTGGATACTCAGTTCATGAAAAATAATGAACTAGGTGTTAGAAGAAGAACAATGATCTAATTTCTCTTGGTTTCTTTTTTCCTTATCTCTCAAGATGTGGAACCAACAGAAAGTGAAAAGATTGATGATGAGACTGGGTCTCAGTTTGAAAGGAGAACTCTCTGATAAATGCAAAATAATCTTGAGGATTTTATGCATGCAAAGGTTCTCTGGATGTGCCACACCAATTTTGCATCCTCAAGTATTAGTGTTATTATGTATTTCAATATCCATTCATTTATACTATTTTGAGAACTCTCTTAAATATTTAGCTGGTCCAGAAACACAAATGGGAGGAAATAACAATATTAAAAATAGTTTGAAGGACTGCACAAGGAAGATGATTCTCAAAGCTACATAGGAGCATGTTTCTCTTTCCACACTAAGATTGTTTGGGATTGACTGGGAAGTAGTAATTCCGTAAGCTGCTGTTTCCTCTGGCTTTCACAAAGTACCCAGTGAAGATTTTTTTAAACAATGAAATAAATTTAAAATTTTAGATTTAGCAACTTTAATGTCATATATTCAACATACACAATGATGAATATCACAGATATTTTAAACAAGTACATCATTACTTTTATTATCTTTATTCTCATTCTCCCTTAGTCTCCATTCACTTACTACTAATTCATTCTTTGTATCTCGTCCTCTTCATGCCCTTGTATGTTCTTGTCTTCTTATATAATATCTAAGTTCCACATATAAGACATAAATATTGATATTTATCTTCTTGCATTGACATTTAATTTATTATCACTGTCTGTAGTAGTACTTCAAGCAAACACCATCATTTTATTATTTGCCATAACTGAACAAAGTGCCATTTTTTATAAACAAAATATTTTCTTTATCCATTTATCTCTTTGCATTTCTTTAGCTAATCAGTATTAATTGTGCCATAGAAAATAGAGTAAAATGTTGCTTTCATGTATTTTTAACTCATGACTAGGTTCCAGTGTCAAAGAGAAATGACATAATATCTTGATTTGCATTATTCTTCATGTTTGATAATTTTTTAGATGACTGATAATATTTTAGGTGGCAGAGAATATTTAGTAATAGAAAATTTATTTTATTTTATTTATGCTTACTAGTAATATGTGAGCTTTAATAGTTGTCAAATTATATTATATCTATGAAAGGCACTTTTGGAAATGTGTATTAAAAGTCTTCAGGATTTTCAGGGTTTATGGATGTGAAATGACATTTTTTTGGAATGTATTTTAATGACTAGAGAAAAACAAAATAACAAGAGTTTTATTAAATAATAATAATTAGTCCATATTCTGGTATATTATGTTATCATTAAATCAAGTAAAATAATAATTATCATCCATCCTTAATGGGTAATATTAAAACTAACTAGCAGATTATGAAATAGTACATATGATATTATATCTAATTCATGGTAAAGTCACAGAAATTAAAATATATATCAAAATGTTAAGGGTTTGTTTATGTATTTTAGATTAATTAATGTTTTTAGTCTGTACTTTTCAACCTTTTTCAAGTGTTGAAATACAATGAATCAATTAAAATATATTTAGAAGAATCCTGGCTCCTACTGTGTCTAACATTGAAAAAATGGAATGATGCCTTTTTAATAGACAAATTGATGGTTGGTTTTGTTTCCAATACAGAAATACTAAATGGTGGAGTCTATGTAGACCAGAACAAATTCCTATGTTATGCTGACACTATACACTGGCAAGATATTGTTCGGAACCCATGGCCTTCTAACATGACTCTGGTGTCAACAAATGGAAGTTTTGGATGTGAGTACCATTATACCATCATCCTTTTTATACATTTATTCATTTATTTATTTGTGTGTGTTTCTGTCTATATGTCTGCCTGTGTGTCATGGGACAACTTGTTAGAACTGATTCTCTTCATCCAGCATATAAGGCATGGGGATTGCAATCAGGTCATTAACTTGATGTCTAGCATCTACCTGATGAGCCATGTCAACAGCCCATATCACACTCTGTAATGTCTTAAAATATTATTTTACCCTGTGTTATAGTGAACATTTTGTTCAGCATGTCACTAGTGATATTTTAACATCTGAATCCATTGACAAGCTCACTGGTTTCTTCCTTGGGTTTTATGTTTTCCTGCAGATTTCTGACTAGTACCATTCTGCTAATTATTCCTTCAGAATTTTCAAACCTTAATTTTTCCCAAATGCCCCATTGGTAATGTTTTATAACAATTCACAATAATGTAACATGAGTCATTATAGGTTACATATAAGAAACACTTCTAGCTTCTTAGTTTTTAATCAAACATAAACTACTGAACTCTTTCTATATTAAGGGTTTTATGATATTTCCACATGAGATGATTTATCAGATCAATAGTGTTTAATATGATGAAATATTAAATAATTTCTGAACTATCATTGAAACCTCTGCCAATGATTCTGTCTGGGATCTCTCATTTTTATAAAGCAGCCTTTGTTGTCACACATTTATTAGTACTGACATTTGTATGAGAACTGAATCCTTATCAAGTATTAACCTGGGTTTTAAATTTCTCATCTGTTATTATATATTTCCCACCTGAAATCATAACTGTCTCCACATAGTTCCATAATTATTTGCAATAGTGCTGATTGTGTTATGACGATTTTATGGGAAATCAAACTCCAAGGGACAATTATTAAATTTCATGATGGCCATAATAAATAATGGGGAAATATGAATGTATTTGATCAAAACTGACAGCTGTGTTTTTAATAAAAGGCTAAAGCCTTTTTGTGAAAGTAGGATAACATAATTTTCTTGTCATCTTTAAACAGAAATTTGTATGAGATTCTTTCTTTGTAGTTTTCAAGTTACCTACCAGGTAAATTTCATGTGCAATTTTTTTTTTCTTTTCATTTTTAAACCTGATTGTGCTAACAATGAAAAAGATGTGGTTTGGAAATGACTATTGTTTTCAGGTGGCCTATAATATGAGCATATTATATAAGGCAGAGGTTGTATTGGTTGAATGAGGGAAAGGCTTGCTGACTCTCAGATTCTCAGAATGACTGCCTTTAAGGCATAAATGAGATCATGTAAGAATAAAGGCTGAACCAGAAGCCAGAAGGAAATCATCCCACTGCCTTTGCAGGAGAAAAGGTCTATGGGGTTAGTACACATTCACAGATGGTATCGCTTTGTTCTGTTCTTTCAGAGGGCTAATTTGGATGATTGTGCCTATAATTAGGCAACTGTGACTGGACTTTTTGTTTTGCATGTAAAATTTTCAGATGCCAAAATTAAAAATGCAGAAAGTGTTCATAATCAATGGTCCTTTACAGATGGCTACATCGATTGTTGTCGAAATGTTATTGCTTATATAGCTTTAGATGGTAAATCATTTCATCTACTGTATGATATTAGGATTGAAAATAATGAATTAACTATTGTTACACATTAAATTTTATACTGTTTTGTGTTAAAGAAAAATCAATGAATATATATATGTATGAATATAATGATATATATATGTTTATAATCTATAGGTTTTGTTTCACAATACAGTTGTAAATATTATGTATTTTGATTCTTATATTGGTTCTTGATAAAAATTATTTTAATAAGTAATTAATATTAAAGAAGAATATATACACTTATGGTCCAAAGCTTTTAATTTTTTTTCACATAATTTTAGGGATCTGATGCATCCTACTTAGGCCTATGTGCTTAATTCCTTTTCTTGTTACAAACCCTAATAATAAGCACGCTAGATTTCTTTCCAAGAATTGCAACTCTGCCATTGTGAGTAACACTAAATAAATCAAGTGGCTTAGTATTTTAAGTAACTTTGTGCCTGTTTTCCAGCTTTGTAAACTGTGTATACTAGTTTAGAAAGTAATTCTTTTCTTCAGCTTTACGTAAGAAGTTTTTAATCATGCTGGAATATACTCACTGGGATCACATTCCAATAAATATGTTCTTCTTGAAGTTTGATTCAAGACATGAAAGGATGCTTCAACCTATGTAAATCAACAAAGTTGTCCAACTGATAGTCTCTGACATAAAAATCATGCAATCATGTCATTAAAAGCAGAAAAGGCATTTGATGAAATATGAAATCGCTCTATAAAGTACATGGAGGAATTTGGGATGGTAGGAGTATGCTTCAACATAATATACAAATGACAAAACTGTACACATCATTATGCTAGATGTGGAAAAACTCAAATTATTTTCACTAATATCAGAACTCAGACAAGGACACTTCATTCCTACCCAATAATTCAAAATAATGCCTGCAGTCTTAGATTAGAAGACAAGAGAAAGAAAAAAAAAGTTGTGCTAATGGGAAAGAGATCTTTATGTGTGCAGACGTGATCTAAAGATACCACATAATGGTCTTGGAGGGGACAAATATTTTTAGCAAAGTATATACAGAATTAAGACATAAAACTACCAACTTTTCTCTATACCAATTACAGCCATACTGAAAAGAGAACAGGGAAACAATCCTATCAGAAACACACAAACAAAGCTAGTATGTACAATATAATCTTTAAGTTAAAAACCACAAAAATATGAATTTACAAAGATATCAAAGAATTAAAAAACAAAAAACTTCCCATGCTCATGAATTGATAAAATTAATCTAGTAGAAATGACCACCTTATCAAAAACAATCTATCCATCCTGTGTAATCCCAATCAATTATTTGGCCTGTATTCAATACATAGGAAATAATCCAAACTATTTATTGATGGCTCAAAAAATGCTTAAAATGATTATTGAAAATATTTTGTGAAATATATTCTTAGGTATATTTTTAGGTTTCACTAATTCATAATAAAAATATGGAAAATATTTTAAAGAGAAATATATTTGTTGTTGACATTTGTTTGATATATAATTAAAATTCAAAAGAAAGGCCTTTTATACCTGTTAAAACTGATTCATATTTACCAGATGTATCACATATCTAAATTGTTTTCCAGAAGCAAATGCTAGCATACTAAAGAACTGGAATGGAAGATTGACAGATTTTATATAGCACTACCTTCATAGGCAGAATTTCATAACTAAGCATTCTCTAAATGAGATGTTCAAATACATTTAATTGTTGAGTTTTATTATTATACTTTTATTGAACCTTACATAGATTAATAATTGCCCTCTGCAAACATTAAACACTATATTCTATGAAAACCTTTCTTGAGCTAGAAGAGAATCAAGTCTGAAAACAGAATTTAGCTATATTTATTATAATATCACTCATGTAACACTAATGATATAAAAGTATTTCTACAAAATAGATGTACTCTTTTAATATTGCACTTTGGCATACAGTTAATATGCAATCAAGACATACATAGAAAGGTCCAATTTATGTAAATTCATACATGCAATCAAATTACATGATTTTTTGAAATATTTTAACGTCAGAATATAAATTAGGGGAAAATGTAAAACACATTGGAAAGTCTAAGTTTATTTATGTAATTCCAGAGGTAGCCTATAAAAACTACTATAAATTATATATATATATATATATATATATATATATATATATATATATATTGAATTTTATGTGGTAAAAAATATTTTAATTCCCTATTTTTTTTAATTCAGGTACATAAAACAATCCTAACAAAATAGTATTGAAAAAAGACCTAACATATAATCTAAGAATCTGTGTTAGAATAGACTACATTAATGTCATGTGTCAATTCTGCTATTAATTAGAAAGTGAAGTCTAAGGTAATAATATAGTGAAATAAAATATAATAAGATTAAATAAAAAATAACTTACCATCTCAAAGTTGGACAAAACTCAACAAGAGGAATTAAGCCCAAAGGAAGGCCAAAGTATCAGAGACCAGCTGTGTCATACATTCAGGGCCACATAAAGTCTCTAGACTCTTAGCCATACTATATACCAAGAGGAACTGAGGCAGTCCCTTGCAGGGTCTGTGCATGCCAGGCTGCCTCAGTCACTGTGAGTTCATATGACCTTTGATGGTATTGATTTAGAGGGCCTTGTTTCCTTTGTGACCTCCATCCCCTCTGGGTTTTTACACTTGTTTTGCCTCTTCTTCTATGGGCTTTGCAGGGCTCAGAGAAGGATCTGATGGACACATCCTATTTATGGTTGAGTAGTTCAATGTCTGTCTCTCTGCATATTGTCTGACTGTAGTTCTCTTTATTTGTTCCCTTGTGCTGCAGGATGAATCTCTCTGATGATAGGTGGCATTTATCCATGAGTATATCAGAATATCATTTGGAGTCATTTTATCACTATCAATTCTTAGTACAATAGTTATTTATTTACTTATTTATTTATTTATTTATTTATTTACCTTAGGTTGCTAGGTATCTATTCTCTTGTTCGTGTCACCCACTCAGTATCTGCTATGAGTCACATCTTGTAGAGAGTCTTAAGTCGTATCAGATATAGGTTGTTACTCCAAGAAGCTTTATGTCACCATTGCCCTACCATATCTTGCAGGTAGTACACCTTTATAGATACATAGTTTGTGCCTCTGTTTGTTTTATATGTTTTTGCTTTGGTAGCATGTACAGCTTCCTGCACCACAGATGCACATATAGGTGAAGGCTGTATGTATGCATCAGCTCAACTACACCGGCTTCAATGATTTATGTACATGTTGTAAGTTTATGGAAAACAACCTCTCGTCGTTGTAACAGCCTGAGTTTGGAGGTTCGCATGGAGCCCTTTGGCCAACAACACAATTAGATATAATCTAATCTAGCTAGAAAATATCATCCTAAGTGAGATGACCCAATCACAAAAGAACACACATGGTATGCACTCACTGATAAGTGGATATTAGCCCAAAAGCTCGCAATACCTAAGATGCAACGCATAAACCTCATGAAACTCAAGAAGAAGGAGGAAGACCAAAGTGAAGGGGCTTTTGTCCTTTTTAGACTGAGTATCAAAAGATTCAGCCAGAGCTCCCAGGGTCTAAACCTCCTGCCTGAGAACAGACAGGGGCAAGTTGTCCTCTGAGAGGCTCTAACCAGCAGCTGACTCAGACAGATACAGACACCCAGAGCCAAACAGTGGATGGAGCTTGAGGACTCTTACAGAAGAATAGGCAGAAGGATTGTGGGCCCTAAGGAGATAGGAACTACACAGAAAGATCAACAGAGTAAACCAACCTGAACCCTTGGAGCTCTCAGAGACTGAAACACTAACCATGGAGCATACCTAGTCTACACATATGTAGCCCCATGGGCTGAACCTAGGCCTCCCTGCACATATGTTGTAAATGTGCAGCTTGGTTTTCATGTAGGTCTCAAACATCTGGAGTGGGGGCTATCCCAAAACCTGCAGCCTGTATATGGGGTATGGTCTTCTAGCTGGTGCCTTATCTGGCCTCAGTGGGAGAGGAAGCACCTAGCCTCTCAGAGACTTAAAGTGGCAGGGTGGGGGATACAGGAGGAGGGGGTACTCAGAAATGATGAGATGGGGAAGGATTGTGGGAGGGGGTGACTGGGATGGGTTATAAAGTGAATAAGCAAAAAAAAAAAAAAAAGATATAATCTAATCCTAGTACTGGAAGCTTCATTTGTTGACAAGAGATGAGCAGTTAGGGATCTGTCCAATCTCTTAGAGGCCTGGCTTCTTTTTTTTTTTTTTTTTTTTTTTTTGGTTTTTTGAGACAGGGTTTCTCTGTGTATCCCTGGCTGTCCTGGAACTCACTCTGTAGACCAGGCTGGCCTCGAACTCAGAAATCCGCCTGCCTCTGCCTCCCAAGTGCTGGGATTAAAGGCGTGCACCACCACCGCCCGGCTGAGGCCTGGCTTTTTAATGAGAAACAGAAAGGGATTGGATACAGATATGAAGCAAGGTGGAGGGCACCAAATATGAGGGATAGAGGTAAAGGAAACCATAATCAGGCTATATTATGTGTGAAATGAATCTATTTACAAAAAAAAAGAGGGCAAAGAGAGAGAAAAGTATGCAACTATGTATAAGAATAGTAATTTAAAATTTAAAATATCAAAAAATAAGATGAAAATACAAAAGATCAAATATGTTGTAGAAAATACTTCTCCTTCTTTGGAGTTTAAGATATTTTCCCGTGCTGTAGGGAAAGCTGCCCTAAGGAGACACATTGTCAAATATAGCTCTTCTTCTTCTTCTTCTCTTCTTCTTCTTCTCTTCTTCTCTTCTTCTTCTTCTTCTTCTTCTTCTTCTTCTCTCCTCCTCCTCCTCCTCCTCCTCCTCCTCCTCCTCCTCCTCCTCCTCCTCCTTCTTCTTTTTTCTTGTAGGCACTTAGTTCTATGAATTTCCTCTTAGCACTGCTTTCTTTGTCTCCAAAAAGTTTAGGTATGTTGTTTATTCATTTTCATTAAATTCTAGAAGCTATTTTTCTTTATTTCTGTATGGACCCATTTATCATCCAGTACAGAGTTACCTAGCTTCTACTAGTTTATAAACTTTCTGTTGTAGTTGATATCCAGCTGTAAACCATGGTGGACAGACAGAAAGCAGGGAGTTATTTTAATTTTCTTGTATCTGCCCAGACTTGCCTTGTCTGAGTATGTGGTCTGTTTTAGAAATTTTTCAGTGAGGTGCTGAGAAAATGGAATATCATTTTGGGTTTGGATAAGACATAGAGACTGTCCTCAAGTGGACAATGGACACAACAAATAAATTTTTTACATTGTGTTCTCTACAAATACTGAAATCAGCAAGCTGCTATATTCAAATTAGATTCCCAATACTCCTGTCACAGAAATGAGAATCTATATACAAATGTTCTGTAAATATCTGTTATGTTCATTTGGTTTATAATGTCCGTTAGCTCCAGTATTTGTTTAGTTTTTTGTTTGGATGCACTGTCCATGGAAGGTTGGATATTAAAGTCTCCTGCTATCAGTGTGTGAGAGTGTCTATGGAACTTCAGCTATAGTAGTGAGTGTAAGATAAAAAGAGGACTTAATAACAGCCACTCTCCTTGTCATCTCTGCATTTCCTAACAAACTCAATATTTTGATTTTCCCTTAAAAGGGAACATAACTGTGGTATTCTGTTTTCAAAGTTCCTTTGTTGATTTGAAGGCAGATTTATTAGCACCAATTTACTGTAAGATTCCTATGCTGAATCCTATTATGGAGCATACACTGCAGGGTATATATGAAATTTAAACTCAGTATTTATATTCCCTTTAATAATAAACATTAAGCATAATTAGTTATCTTTTACCTATTTAATTATTTTTATTCAAATTAGTTATCTTTTAATTATATTTTGAATTTTTATTAATCATTTTATTCACTTACATTTCAAATGATATCCACTTTCCTGATTACCCATCCACAAATTCCCATTCCGTTCCCCTTCTTCCCTCTCCCTTTTGCCTCTATGAGGATGCTTCTCCACCCACTCACCCATTCCTGCCTCACTGCTCTAGCATCCTCCTAAGATGGGGTATGAAACCTCCTCAGGACCAAGGGCTTCCCCTCCCATTGATGCCAGATAAGGCCATCCTCTGCTACATATGTATCTAGAGCCATGGCTCCCTCCATGTATACTCTTTGGTGGGTGGTTTAGTCCCTGGGAGCTCCAGGTGGTCCAGTTAGTTGATATTGTTCTTCCTATGGGGTGCAATCTCTTTCAGCTCTTTCAGTCCTTCCCTAGCTCTTCCATCTGGGTCCTCAGACTTAGTCCTATGATTGGGTTTGAGTATCTGCATCTGTATTGGTTAGGTGCTGCTAGAATCGCCCAGGGAACAGTCATACCAGGCTCCTGTCAACAATCGCTTCTTGGTGTCAGCCATAGTGTAGGGGTTTGGTGTCTGCAGATGAGATGGAGTGGGGTGGTCTCTGGTTGGCCTTTCCTTCAGTCTCTGTTACATTTTTTGTCCCTGTCTTTCCATTGAACAGGACATTTCTGGGTTAAAATTTTTGAGATGCATGGGTGGTCCTATCCCTCAGCTGGGGGCTGTGTCTATCTACTGAAGGTGGTCTCTATAGGTTGTAGTTCCTCTTTATTGGGTATTTTGTCTAAAGTCATCACCTTTGTCTCCCTGGAGTCTGGGACTTACTAGTGGGTACCCACAGTTCTCCATCCACCAGTGTTACATGTTTCTATTCAATTTTCTGACCCTCTATACTTCTCTCCTGTCCCTTCCAATACCTGCTCTTGCCCACTTTTCCCCTCCCCATCCTCTATCTCTCCCAGGTTCCTTAATTATATTTTTTTGTTTATTTGTTTCGAAACAAAGTCTGATAGATCAGGATAACCAGAAACATGTGATTCTTGTGCCTAGAAGAATGTCTTTATTGATTTTTTTAATAATTTTCAAATGGCATAAAATGACAAAATATTAAAGAAGTAATATTATCTGAATTGAGTAAAAGTAGAGCCTCCCAGAACCCCATGGGGATGACATTAACTGAAATACCCCCACAAAGAGGAGGGAGAACCTGTAGAGACCATATCCAGAGGTTAGGCATGGACCTTGGTTGAGGGACAGGGCCACCCACCCATCTCCAAAATTTTAATCCAGAATTGCTCCTGTCTAAAAGAAATACAGGAACAAAGAGTGAAGCAGAGACTGAAAGAAAGGCAATCGAGAGACTGCTCCACCTGGGAAGCCATCCCACATGCAGACATCAAATTCAGACACTGTTGTGGATGCCAAGAAGTGCTTGTTGACAGGAACCTGATACAGCTGTATCCTGAGAGGCTCTGCCAGATCCTGACCAATACAGATGAGGATATTCGCAGCCAACCATCAGACTGAGCACTGGGACCCCAAGGGAAGAGTTAGCGGAAGGACTCAAGGAACTGAAAGGGCCTTATCTAGCATTAATGGGAGGAAAGGCACTTGGTCCTGTGAAGGCTCGATGCCTCAAGTGTAGAGGAATGCTACAGGGGTGAAGCAGGAGTAGGTGGATGGGTTGGGGAGCACCCTCATAGAAGCAGGGTAAGGGAAGATGGGAAAGGGGTTTTGCAGAGGGAAAATCGAAACCGGGAAAACAGATAACATTTGATGAAATATAATAAATGTAAATAAATAAAATATCCAATTAAAAAAAGTAAAATATATTTTGTGATATTCCACTATTTGTTATTTTACATCATCACAGAAAGATGTGATATGTTCTTGTATTTGTGAATATCCAGGTAATTCTAACACTGGAAATATAAGATTACAATAAAAATGATAGATTAAGAAATGTAGTTAAATTTCTTACGAAATTTCTTACGAATAACTAGTCAGCTGATTAAAGGTGGGAATAGGAGAAGTGGTCCTCCCCAGGAAAGGGCACACCAATTCGTTGTCCAGTGCCAAATAGCCAGACATGAAAACATACATACAAATAACTTGCTTTGTATTCAAGGTAAATTGAAATATATGTGTGTATGTGTGTGTACACATGTGTGCATGTAATTGTTTGTATATAAAATGCATACATGCATGCAATAACAATTAATGAAAAGAGAAGCCATGACTTAGAAGAAGAGTAGGAAGGGGTATATGGTGGGGGTTGATTAGGAAACAGAAAGGATAACTGTTACACTTAAATTAAAATTTCAAAAAAAAAAAAAAAAAGAGTTAAATTACTATAAAGCAAGACTCATCACGAGTGGGCAAAGAAAACATTTTGATTCAAATCAGTTTATTCATAAATAAAGAGATTTATCAAGCAACACAAAGTTGATTATTTTTAAAAGAAGCACAGATTTCAGATTAACACCTATTTTGTGTTTTCAAGCAACTGTGTGAATTGGATGTCAGCTACACCAACTAGTCAATGGTATCCTCTTGCGTCCTTTCTGATTTGTTTAGATGGTGGGACAAACTGTGTCTGTCCTGCTCTGCAACTGATCAGCACAGATATTCTTACTGTGTGCACTCCCATCTTTTTTTCAGTCAGAGACTTCAGGGAACTCAGTTTCACATTGTATTAGTATTTTCAGGTTTTTATGTCCCTTCTCTATTTCCTCTAATTTTTTAACATTTGCTTACATATAATCAGAACATTTGAGGGAAGACATTCAAATAGCCTCCTTTTAGTGACATGTTGAAAGCTATGCACATGTCTTTCCTCTCCTATTCCCCCGCCCTTTTTTGACCTCATTCTAACCCACTTCCTTCCCAGTATTTTCAGCAGAGATGGAGGGGAGCCTGCTGCCTTCCTTAGAGAGTAGAGACAGGGACTTTCCTATCTCTACAGGGACTTGGGTGAAGCTGAATAAGGAGATCAAGCTGCTAACCCACTAAAGGAGCTTTTGAACCTAACTTGTTGTTGGTAGCTGTATGCAGCTCTTACTTAATTCTCCTGCCTGGAAAGAACAAATTATGTTCTATTTAGAGGTGATTCTCTTGCCAATTGAAGGTGCTCATTTTAAGTAGTAAAGAAAAATATTGAGAGGAAATTATGCAGTGACATTTCTCTTAAAGTTCTATTTAAAATACAAGTAAAGGAAATATATAAAAGAAATAACAGGAATGAATAAAAGCACACAAAAGAAAATCCATCTCAAAAGTAGGTCCTCTGGTCTGTTATTCTTATTTTCCTGCTTCTACATGTTTTATTAAATAAAGATTTTAATCTAGGATTTTGTTCAAAAATCATTTCTATAGAATTAATTTGAGTGTTCTATGAAAGGGAAGAAGGTTAACACTCTCCTTGACAAGCATGGAAGAAGCCCTTGGGCCTAACAACATACATATGGTTAGGACATCACCTTCATGGTATATAGAATTAATTTGAAGTCTATAATATGAAGTAGAATATAGCACTAAAGTAGGCATCTAAATATATGACAGTGCATGTTTTCCGGAGTTAAAAAAAAATTGACTTTATAAGGAAAACCACTTCAATAAACACTAACAACCATCACTTTTGCAGTTCTCAATTTCATTAAATCTCACATAGCTCTTTGGAAATATTACCATTTATTTGTAATAGCATATAAACAATGTGTAAAGACTTCTATAGTAGTTGTCAACAGGGATTTGCCTACTTTGGTTCAGTAGGAAATATTAATATTAATTGATTATCACTCACCTTATTTCATTTTTATGAAACAAAATCAGTTAACTACCACAGCAATCAATAATGAAATACACATGTAATTTTTGGGGACAGTGAATGGTGTTGAAACAAGGACACATTTCTAATGTTCTTGACATCCATATGTGGCTCCTTTGTTTCTGGCTGTTTTTTTTTTTTCCTTACTCATCACAAACACCACAGTGAAACAAAGGTCCCCAGACATCTTTTTCTAACTCTAGATAATCTATCTCTTAAATGAGTGAATAACTGTCTTTGTTCATTATTTCATTTAACAGTCTTAGTTGATGATTAGTTACTTTGCCTAGTAAAGTCCACTAAATGTCAGTTAGTACACAAATCCCACTATAAACCAGGTATTATGTTAGATAAAGCTTGTTATTCTATGTACATTTCAGTGTCTGTGGGGCACTCACTCCTCCTTTATGTAAAGTATGGTTCTTTTCTTGGCTGTAGCACTAATTAAATACTTGTTTATATTGGTATGTGTTTGGAGCATGAAGCATATATCCCTGGGTTGGCTCTCACATATCTCTTCTTGTTTGCTGAGTTATTAAACTTCCCTGGCCTAATCATTAAAATCTGCAGTAGTTAGTTCTTTTGGAGGTTTTTGTGAGAATTATAATACCTTTAAGTATGCTTTTGTATTACACACTGAAAAGAAAAGCCACCCAAGCTGTGACTTATTCCTTCACATATTAACTGCTGATGATTTTGATATTATCCTTCAAATAGTTACAAAGCTAATGTTTCTACTTATAAAACAAAAATTTGGGGCTTAATTTCAAGCAATTTGGTTTATATCTCTTTTTAAATCATCTGTAATAAAATACCATACATACATAGTCAGCTTGAGAAATAATCACTTGTCTTTTTTCTATAAACAATAACTCAATTTCCAGATCTATCTAGCATTACGGCACTAAGAAATGCCACTGAAATAACTTGTTGATGGAATCAGATTTTGATGTATTATTAATACATTATTCCTGGATTTCATATACATATGAACTTTTCGTATATGAACTTCAAAGGTGATTTAATAAAAACATTCCCCATGAAGACATTTTAGGTTTATTAGTTATTATAATTATCCCTGGTTCATTTTCTTTTTACCTCCATCAATTTTAAAATCACATTTCCATTCCGCAGGTCTGCAGTAGCCTTTTAGAAATACAATGTGTTCATTAACTATGGGTTGTTTGTACTTTAAATGTGAGGACTTGGACATATAGAGTTAATAAGAGCAAGACATGAATGGAGAGAGGCAGAGACAGATAGATGCACACACACACACACACACACACACACACACACAGGACACATATAACACAGTCCCTTAACAGCTAAGTCTTGGTGGCTGATAGAAAACTAGAAGGATGTATTATGAAGGGTGTGACATCTGTCCTCAGAAGGGCTTGTTTAATATAGTGCTATAGAACTACCTAATCTATTCCAATTTGCTACCCATTTTTCTTTGTTATCTGTCTCAGGAATGCCTCATCTCTCCCCAACTGACTGCTACAGGCTAGCAATCTGTAACAAAAACCCCGTCTCAATCTCAGAGATAATAAAAAAGGGAGGCTACAAGATTAATGACCCACGTCATAATTATAAAGCCTCAAACCACAGGCCTTATAAGGCATTTTAGAATCAAAATCTTTCAGGGTTGAAGAAGCCATGCGGGCGCTGTGCTGTGAAAATATCACTCTCTTAACAAAGGGATGCTGGCTTATTCAATCTGGTATGCCACTGTGGTTTCAGCAGTGTTAGAAATAATAGTGAAGAAATGGTTTCTTCCCTTACGGAACTTAGAATAATTTTGTCCATCTCCATTACTCCATGATAATACCCAGATCTTATTAACTCACAGAATGGGAAGAGCTGTTCTTGGAGACAGGTGAAAACAGAAGCTACTGGTACACAATATCTCACACCTGTCTCACGGATACCTGCTCATGTCCATGATGAGGGAGAACCAGTCTATACTGATCCTTAAGAATTGACTACTTTTCGAGATAATCATTATAAAGAGAGAAATTCTCATAAATTGCCTTTCTTACCTCACATATTTTTATCTCTAACTGATGTCTTATCTCATTGAATCAAAATATAGTCTCATATACATATATACATACATACATGTGTGCACTTGCATGGACACACACGCATACTTGCATGTGAATGCACACACGAATAGTTACAAAACTATGGGAAGAGAATTCTTAGGTCAGAGAACTGAAAGAAGTCAAAACAAATTGGGAACTGTTGATTCCACCAATCAATGGGGAGGAAGAACCAAATGTGACTTTCTTATAGGAAAAGACAGATAGGGATGGAGATATGCTATGAGAAAGGCTTCAGAGAAAGATTTAACAAGAATGTTAAAACAGACAGTACTTTGGATCCCATATGATGTGCTTGACTGGAATATTGGCTTTAATATCAAGTCTGTCTATTGCAACACTGCTCATATACAACATGTGAGAGGTTATAGTTGTTTAGGGACATCTTATCTCCCCATCGGGGAATCGAACCCGGGTCTCCCGCATGACAGGCAGGGATACTCACCACTATACTAACAAAGACCTAGCAACCTAACAAAGCTAGAGCATCCTTTGGGCCTTGACTGCATTATGAGTAATATCCAATCCTTCACACTGAGGCAAATATTTCTTCCATCTGTGGGTTTCTGTTTCCCTCTTTAGAAGTAGAAATAGCCTCTGGCTCCTCTACATTCTTCAGTGGAACTTTTCTGAAGTACAGAAGACTGTTGAGTTCCAGGATCTAGAAGATTTCTCTAGATTCAAGATTTAAGGAACAGTCTTGCAGAGACTCTGGTCTTCAAACTTTGTTCAAAGTATAGTGAAATCTTAGATGTACAGGCCAGCTCTGACAAATCACCTCTTCCCTACTGCTTAATCTTTGTCACACAACTCATCATTTCCAGCCTGTTTAAAAGTTTCATCTGCATGCAAATTTCTTTCACGTTATCTTCTTTAATTCTCTTTACAATATTGTGATAATTTTTGGGAACTAATACTGATGTCAGATATTTAAAATATGTTATTCCACTTCATTTTATCTAACATATCTGTGAAGCAGGTATTACCATCTGTCTTACGTGGATTTTGGAAAATAAGCTGTTAGGTTGTTCCTTGCTCAAGATCCAGGCGGACAAACCTGATTCCAATACTTACATCTTCCTCTTTTACCAAAACTTAATTAAAATTTGTGTCTTTTCTTCTGTCTTTATTTTCTCCTTTATGTCTTATCAGTACTTACTTAAAGTGTTTCACACATGCAGAATGGATGACACCTAGGAGACTAGATGACGATTCTGTAAATTGGTTATGTCCTCAATGGTATTTTAACTTTCATAATTGTGGAAGTTGTAGAATAACACATAGTAGAACCAAAGCAATTGCCAATTAGAAACTTCAAAACAAGCGAACTTCCCCTTAGATTTTGACCACATGCTGAGTGTCTGAAAAGCTGATCTGTAATAAAAGAAATACCTCTGGCATCACAAAGGTTGTCTTCTACTTTCTCTTCTGCAATGTTAAAAATCAAACAATGCTATTTGTGTTGTAATTTGGACAATCCTGAGGAGGAATATGCTAATCAGTCTGTGATGTAGAATGTAGAGAGTGCTCAATGCATGGTAACATTTATGAAGTGGTGAGGTTTGGGGTGCTGGTACTATCAGTAATAATATCACACTGACGTAAACATCTATGTTAAAAAAAAAACTGTGATATGCAGAGTACAAGGGCAAAGCACAGTAGGAGAGATTAATTAACCTGTCTGTGAAATAACACAGCAAATGATAGGTGAAAATCAAAATGCTGGCCCATCCCATTGCAAGTGGACTTTGGGTTTGATTGTCTATCTGTGTGTTTATGTGAAATGATGGTTTAAACTATATATGTTGGCATTTATATCACTGCCATTCAGTGTGATACGTTAATTTGGATTCTATCTACCAAATTCTTGTAAAATCTGAATGGTTAATCTCCATTAGGAATTTGTTACTCTTCTAGGCCTGTCTCATTTACATATGAAGAAGCATATTTCAAATCTTTAATCCACCTCAATGATTAAAAGGTCAAATATGATAGATGCGTTCACAGACCTTTTGGCACATTGCAGGCACCAGCCCATTAGTTCAGACCAGCCAGTACATCAATCCTTTCTTCAACTTTTCTGATATATGTGCCACTCATCCAGAAATCCACACAACTATTCCAGATCCCATTTAGCTCTTTCAAGGAGGAGATGTTGAAAGACATGTTCAAGTTCTTTCTGACATCCAAAGCATTTACAAGCTCAAAAATCTTCTGAAAAATATGAGTATAAATTAGTATTATTTTCTTAATGCCCATTTTAATTAATGATGTATATTGATCTCCTACATTACCAGAAAAAAACTAATAGAGTAAAATAGGTAACTTAATTATGTTACATATAATTGAAGACCTAGTCACCCAAACATGAAGACTTGAATAAACCCGATAGGACTTCACATGAAAGAACTATGCCACGAAGAAGAGGAAGAGATAGGACCATAGGGGCATGGAGGAGGGTGCTGAGGATTGTAAGATCCTGAATACCCAGTAAGGGCTATTGCTTTTATTCTGAGAGGTAGATGGCCATCATGGTTTGATGGAGATTACAATGTCTATAGTGAATATAGATCATAAGTAGGTCAGGGTGTAAGTTAGCCTAACAATTAAGTTACTATCTTAATCCAACTATAAGATTTTTGAGAGGCAGGGGAGGGGGGAAGGGATAGGGAGTTCCTGGGAGGGAGAGGGGAAAAGGGGTAAGGAGAAAAACACCTGAAATGTAATTAAAAGTTCCAATAAAAAAAGATTTTTGAAAGGTGGCATTATGGTAATTTACTAATTTACTCTGTCCTGATTTCCATGTGTACCTCTAATTCCTACCTTTGCCATTTCTCTCCCAGACTGATTTCTATTTTCAGGGACACTTAAGAGAAATAAAAAATTGCAAAGCCTTCAAAGTTTGTACCACATTGACTTGTTAAAAATTAGTTCTGCCAATAGATCTCCCCCACACACAGCCATTCTAAAGAGAAATGTTGTACTGTTGTAGCCATTGACGAGAAGTCAGTGAGTCCCTGTGGAAGAAATACATAGACCTTCAGACCAAATTTGATGGGTTCTATACTTCTGTTCAAAATCTATCTTCATATGAGAATAAATGATACTTTAAATCATAGACTAAAGAATATAAATGTATCTAGTTTTTTTTTAAAAACATCTAGTTTAACAACATTGACATTACATATCCCCTCTTCAGAAATGATAGTACTTAAAATATTTCGGTTGAATAAGTCATTATTTAATTTACTGGTATGAAATGAACCCAGAGCATTCATTTTTTTAAATTCATATTTTTTCTTCAAAGTAGATATAGCTGCCTATCTCATTTTCACTATAGGAATATATGAGGTTAAAATTTCTGTTTAATAATTAACTTTCAATTTAGAGGCATGATAGAAATTGAAAGGAGAAATTCAATTCCAAATAATTAAATGGTTAATCATAAAGCAGAGGATCTTAAGTACATAAGTGTCTGTGGAATGTTCAGCCGTGTGTGTGTGTGTGTGTGTGTGTGTGTGTGTGTGTGTGTGTAATATCCTCTTCACTGCCTAAGCTCAAATGCATCATGAAATCAAGTTCAGAAAAACTGTAAGAGCCACAGATCAGGGAGGACCAGGGTACATCTAACTTCTGCATATGCCAGAAAACCTATAATTATGAACTCAGAGCAATTCTGGTTATTTTCAAATACATGGAGATGGAGTAACTCATAAGATTCACTCCTAGCTGATAAGATGTTGACTGTCAAGTTGACTGCTTTTAATGGAGGGAGAGTGAGTTCTCGTTAAGGTTGTGATTGCTGATCAGCCTACCAAGTTCAGTGTAGGTTCCTATACCTGTGGGTATATAGGAAACAAGGTAAGTTATAAAAGAAGAAAAAATAGAGGCCATGGCTCTGAATGGGTACAGATGCAAAATCAAGAGACATTAGTGGAGATTGTAGTGAGTTATTATAATCAAAATACATGCAGGAAATTCATATATGATTGATACAATGAGACAAAAATTGAAAGAAAAAATACAATCAATTTCCAATACACATAATATTGGAATATATAATCAATAGATGTTGAAGCATTCTCATGTGAGTGAATAGAACATACACAAATCATAAAATGGAGCAACTGCAAATAACAGTTAATAACAGAAATGTAATTAATTTGTACAAGTGCATTATTGTCTGGAATCACATTGAGATTTTACTACACATCAGAATCTTCGGCTTATTTAAATTTGATAATATATGTAAGTTTTACTGCTATATGGGGTAAAGAAAAATGTTGAACTATCCTATAAATCAGAAAGGCAACAGAGGAATATAAGACAGACTGAAAGATTTTTATTTTACAATCTATAAAGCTGATGGAATAAAAATCCAGCATGTGACCACATTTACAATAAGATAATTAATCAAAAATGTGCCCAAGATGCTAACAGTGCATAGAGATACATGCCCAGTCACAAATAATATACCCTGTCCCTTAGGAACCAACAGTATATGAATCTGTAGTATTGCTTTGTGAAAACATGGTTTTCAGTGCCTTGTGCCACAATGACATAAACATCTCACACAGGCTTCTAAGACTAAGCCCTGACTTTATGAAACCGTTATCAAAAAAACATTTTTAGCAAACTGTATCATTTCAGTATCTCCAAGACTTAATCCAAATCCATGAAGCCTTTGTCTAAGTCAAGTCCAGAGGATTAGAAGTTAGCAATGAACATGATACAAATCACACCACGGCTCTAATCCTCATGTAAAATAATCTCAATATACCCTACATTATTGCCCCCCTAAGCATGGTTCATCCAGAATGCTGAAAATGTATTAGCTCAGTTCATGAGTATAAACATCTCATTTCTTTCACTTCTGCACTAGAAAAAGTAGGCATTGGAATCAAATTGAGGAAGCCTATTCTCTGTATTTCAAAATCCTCACTATCATATATATTATATATATATATATATATATATATATATATATATATATATATATACTTAATAAATACTGAAGCTGTAATAGCCATGGCTTTTTTCTCTGTTGGTTATTGGGGTTATTGAAATCTCCTGTAAGGTTGGGCATGAACTTGTTTATCTTTCCTACACCAATAATAAAGACTGATTCAACATAGACTTTCAATGAAGTTTCTTCTTTCATGTTTTGAATTATATAATTTTTCCTTGGTTCTTTCCACAGTAAAAGTCTTTTTAAGATGGTCAAGGCTTCCAGTTTTCTAAAGGACTATGAAACAATCTGAGAGTGTGCCTGCATTGCCTTTAGCTAGAGGCAGTTTGAGGACATAATCCTTTATGCCTGCCAGTAGTTTCATATTTTGTGACTCTTCAGCTGTCTAGCTGTATTACTTGCAGAGAACGTTATGGGGTAGATATTGAATCCCATCTCTCCTGCCAGGCATTCCTACAACAGGCAAAACTCGTAGCGTGAATTTATGACTCTTAAAGCATAAAAGATGTTCAAGGACTCTAGTTCCCTAAAAGAACACGTGAAAGCTACATTTCTAATAGCATCTGCTGGACCAGTATAAAAGATAAAAGTCCTTAGTCACTTTTACTATCTTCCATGATAAATCATGAATCGTCAAAACAAATTAATTATGTGTAAATTAAAATAATGCTGATGTAGGATAATTTATTTTAATACACACATATACACACATATGAAATAAAAGTATTTTGAAACTTTATTATTTCATATCATTGGTTGACTGAAATACAGAAGATATTAATTTAAATAATTGCTATCATTAAGCCATTATAAAAACATCAGATTTGTGTGTGTGTGTGCTTGTGTGTGTGTGTGTGTGTGTATAATAATGGCATATTTTTATACAGTTTTATACGAATTTTCACATTCTTTTATACTCATAGATTGCTCATTCATTAGCAAAGATTCTTCTTCCTGCAGCAGATAGTAACAAACACAATGACCTACAGACAGAGAGTAAAATCTTAGTCTTCAATTGGATTTCTCCATCAGTTCCTCCATTCAGAGATCAAGGAATATATGGAAAAGGCAAAAAGAGTTCAAGAGCCAAAGGAGATGGAGGACATCAAGGGAGACCCTATAAATCAACAGGATTGATGCACACATGAACTCACAGAGATTGAGGCAGCGTGCCCTGGATCTGCATGGGCCTGCACTACATGGGGCCCTAGTGCTGAAAGGAGAAGTGGACACATACCCCTATTCTTATACCAGAAGCTACTCAGATGATAAACACTTGGAAATAAAATTTAGTTTCTACAAAAGGAGTCTCTCTGGGAACACAAAAATTTTTTAAATTTTATCTACTTTTTAATTTCAATTGTAATATATTATCCTAAAGGTCTTTTGTGTATGTATTGTAGCTTACACTTTAATGTTTAGTGTTTCTATAAGATTCCCATGTTGGAGAACGACTGGTTCTCTATTTCATGTGCCTTCTTTTGGGCTCTTCTCTTTCTCTTTAGTTTTCTGTCCTGTTCTGATGCTTCATTTTTGTTTCTTTCTAATATAATATTATTTTGAAGTCCTTTATGACTCACTGTGTTTTCTAATAGGAGACAGAGGCAGGTAGATCTTGGTGGTCAAGAAGTGGGGAGGACCTGGATGCATAGAGGGACGAGAAACTGTCAATGGATACATTGCATGAAAAAAAAATCTATTTTTAATAAAGCCAGTAAATAAAACTCTTTGCTTCATCACAAAAATAAAATTATTAAACTGAACATGGAGAACAACCATATTTTCTTGAGATGTATATGAATAGGTTTTGATAGTGATGGTCAATTCATGATATAATTCTCCTCTTTATTTAGTTTAGGATCTGACATATTTTTTCTCCTTAAAGAACTCATTTAAAAGCCATACTCCTTGGAGTATTTTATAAAACTAGATCACAATAAAGTACTAGGAATAGATATGTTTTTTTTGGATGTTTATTGCACTGGAATTTGTGACTGTTGAAAATCCTCATACCTGGGAATAGAAGGAAGGAAGTGTATTTCAAGTAAGATACTGAATTCGTGTGTTTTTTTGAGAGACAAACAGGGATCATCACTTCCTCTCCTCTCACCAAAAAGCTTCTGGCTATCTGTCTCCTTATAGAGAATGTGAGGAAGGATCAACATGGCAGACACATAGCATCTTCCCATTTCACAGACATTGCATGACCTTTCTCTTCTATGTTCTAAAATCATCATGAGTGAAACTGTTAAAAGTTTGATTAACAATGGTGTCCTGCCTACATGATATGATAGTACATCGGTGAAACAAAGCTTGTATGAGTGACCAACCAATATCTGATTAGCCTTAAGACCAACTCCACAAGTTGGAAACCATACCCAACACTGCTTATGCAACCAAGGAGAGAGACTTGGTAGCTTAGAGATACAGTGTAAAACCAAATATTACAGTTCTAGTAAAATAATGTAGCAAATGACTCCTGATAACATTTTGCTGAACAAAGATCACTCCCTTCCTTAACTATCATCAGAGAAGCTTGCTCCTGGAGCAGAAATGGGAACAAATAAAGAGACCCCAGAGAGACATTATGCAGAGAGTGAGAAACTTCAGGGGACTCAGTCCTAAACTGGTTGCCTCCATCAAATTTCTCCCTTCAAACCAAACCAAACCAAACCAAACCAAAACCAAACCAAACCAAACCAAACAAACCAAACCAAACCAAACAAGACACCAAAATTACCTGAGAAAACAGAGGAAGTAAGAGCCTGAGGAGATAGAGGACACCATGAAAACAAGGTCCTCTCAACTAACAGGATTGACATACATTTAAACTCACAGAGACTGGGGCACAACATGTAGGGACTGCAAAGGTCAGCAAAGGAGAAATGGACAAAAGGCCTTATTGCAAACCCAGGAGTTATCAACAATTGGTAACCACTTGCAAATGAAAATCTTCTTGAAGGGAGCCTCACTGGGGAAGCAACTAAGAGTAAACTGAATGCCCATCAATATACTGTCAACAGAAATTTAATTCAACTGCATTTTGGGAGGTTTCTTATATAGAGTTGTGACAAGGTTCTGTTGTTGTTGAATTTTATGTTATTTTTTTCATTTATCTGATGAACTTTCTCTCTTTATCTCTCTCTCTCTCTCTCTCTTTCTGTGTGTATATGTGGATTTGTGCGTATATATGTATGTGTGTGTCCACTATGTGTGTATACGTGTATATATATGTTTATATATATATATATATGTATCATATATATGCATATATATACATGATGTTTCCATAATGTATCAAATATATGTTATAATATATAATATAATGTGCAATACCTAATATAATATGTAATATATTTATATAATATATAACATGTAATGTGTAAAGTGTAGTATGCACCATGCAGTCTATAATATGCAATATGTAATTCATAGTATAATGTGTAATATATAATGTATAATATATACATATATATTATGGGTTCCAACTTAATGTTTTCAGGGATTTCAGAGTGTGAACAAGTGGGTCTCTCCATCTATATCTGTTTCATTAATTTTTTCTTAAATACTTTTCCTTCTGGTTGTTCATTTTGTTCTATTCTTATGCATTAGCTTTTATTTGTATTACATTTTATTTGTTTTGTTATGTTTATTATTATGTCTTAAAAGTCTGTATGTTTTCTAATGAGAGATAAAAACATATGGATTTGGATGGAGGGAAGGTGGAGAGAAATTGAGAGGGTTAGAGGGAAGCAAAACAGTAATTAGTATATATTATGTGAGAGCAAAGTCAGTTTTCAATAAAAATAAAACTCAGGGTTAAAAATGAAATAACATATTTGAAAAAAGTCTATATTGAAATGACCCTCTATTTAGATGTAATTATTAGGAAGAATAGTACAAGCATATGCAATAAAAAATTTAAATGTATTGAATTATTCTTTGACTCATACAGAGAGAAACCTCTGATTCCAAGGAATCAAAGCTTTCCATTTCAAAACATGTCTAAGTTAATTTTACAGCTCATGAAATTGATAGTCCTATCTGTTTTCATTAAATATTTTTACCATTGATACTTTATCCAGTACCCCATATATAAGAAAATAGGGTTTTTATGCAGTTCTTAGGAATAGAGTAAAGAAGGGGAACTGGCAAGGAATTTTATTGGTTAATTTCTTACCAAGCTAAACTCATAGTTATTATAGAAACCCTTTAAAACACTACATCTTTGCTGGTTATATGTAATAAAAATTGTAGTAGTAAATGCAATTAGGATGTTTTGTTCTTATTTAGGATTTTTGTTTAGTGCTGGTGTTATTGTTGAATTTTGAGACAAGGCTTCATATAGCCCAGACCTGTGTCCAGAATCTACTGCCTATACCTCTACTGGAAATACTGGAAATATGCACCACCACATGAGGCTTTTACACATACTTAAAAACATTTAACTATACATACCTACATATGGTCCAAATACCTACAAGAATCAAATCAGGTAGAGGATACAGACATAGCAGATGGTTACTTCCAAAAGAAGTCTGTGTAGCAACTTGGTCACTTATGGCAACACTGACTGTATTGTAGTAACATAGTGCAAATAATGTTGGTCTGTACTTTAAAGATCACAGTGTGGTATATTCTCTGGACAGATAGAGTATAAGCTCCTCAATGATAAGAAATCAAGGCAGGAGAGGCTGACCTTCTGTAAAAGAGACTCCAAGTAAGTAAACCTCCCTAGTGTGATTAAAATGCTGACATATAAGGTCTAGGCAGTATTAACTGTGGGAACTAGCAGCTCACGTTTAGCAAAGAGCACAGATGATACCAAAGATGGGCATGCCTAGAGAAGCTGCTGTGGTAGCATCCTTTTCACAGTTATAAAGGAGTTTGATAAATATCAATGAAAATGAAAAAAAAAACAACTGAAATTTCACAATGAGAAGGTAAACAAGATGAGATGATTTACATCTCTTTGGATCTATACTAAATAACATGTTTCTAAGTAGTTGAGCTCTGTCCTGATTGCATGACAAAAACTACAGACATTATTTTCAGTAACATTTCACTCTGAAAAGTTTAAGTGTATTTTGAATATGTAAATAATGTCCATATTTATGTGTGTAACATATTGACTCTGGAAACAAATCTCAGGTTAGTAACTAAAACTTTAAAAAAAAATTTCATCACAACCCAAAGTGAATAGAATATTAAAGTGACTGTTACTGATTGCTATTTTTTTTATTTTCTTTTGATTTTTTACATTTTAAATAAGCAACATTCTAGCTGTGAAGAGCAAAGTTAAATATTTTATTATTCCAAACACAATTAAAGAAGTCATAGATTAAAAGGTAGATTATTCTCTACTCTAGATATCTTCAATTAACAATGGATCTTCAATACACTTAATGTCAAAAAGTTCTTAGTGAAGCTACTTTCTCATAAAAAGTTTGTCCTCAAAAAAGTTTTCACTGATTCTTATTCTGACTCACAGTCCTCTCTATTTTCCACTGGTTTAAATAAGATTTATTTAGGTTTATTAATTTGTTACAAAGGAACTCAAGTAAGTTTTTAATAATTATTATCATTATCAATGATTAAAATTATATTGTTTGGTCCAGATGGAATTCTTTTCCTGGAAGCAAGAATGAGTTTGCATTGTGTGGATGTAATGTGTTTAGATGCAAACAGGCAGATGGCAGAGTGACAGGCTACCACACACTAATGATGTCAGTAGCTGAATCTCACTAACGCTTGCTTTAAATAAACTGTGTTGCCAAAAGAATACCCTTACTTTCAAAAGATAACTAGACTTGAGAGTCTAAACATTACGTGAGGTTGGACATTGTTCTTTTCACTTCCAAAAATAGACTCCCACACAGTCTAAAGTTCAGGCAAAGGAATTGTCAGTCATGTCTCATTTATCAGTGAGAGTTGTTGATCTTTATAGGTAATCTTTGGCACTCTCGTTAGACAGGGGAAACTGCTAAGTAGTAAGAACTCTCAGTTAAAGATTTAAAAGTGTGATTCAAGGGAAGACTGTGATAGTTGGTGTAACTGATAATTTTAAGATGTAGTTTTCCTGGTTAAAGGTGTTGAATTTGTAGTTAATGATATAAAATTAACAAAATTCTTAAGAATCTGTCTTTAGAAAGGCTTTAGTAAAAGCTCTTCATGGATGCTTAATTTTAAAGAGAAATCAGGGGTGTACTGAGGTTTGGAGGGAAATTCAGAAATAAGTTTCAAGGGAAGTCCTTTCATGTGGTTTCCTCAGTTAATGTGTTTCTTTTATGTCTTCCTGGGCATCTCTGTGTGGGACAGCTATGCCCACTAAGGCAAACATATATTGATGAAACTTTCACATTAGGTCTTATAGGATCCCATCTGAAAAGTCAGATAACAACAATATTTTAGAGCTATATATTCAACAACTGACATTCAACTTCCTAAAACTTTGCACATTTTATCTCCATGATTTTACCTCTAATTTTGATGTTTTATGATGTGCTTGAATATATGTTCTTGTTCTCATAGACCTCAGCTTCTTCCGACAAACTATTGTTTCATAATTTTTAGTGTTAGTTGTGAGCTTTGGGAGTTATATAAAGTAGAATAAATTAATGAAACAGCAATGCCTAATAATCAAAGTGAAAGCATATAATTATTTGCTTGTTTAACAAGCAAAGATGACATCTTTGTTTATTTCCTTTTCACATAAAACATAAGACAATTTCATGTACTTAAATTTCATGTACTTAAAGACACTGTGCTTAAGTTTTTGATACAAAAAACATTCATATAAATGAACATATTGGGGTGGTTTATGTCTCAATTATACCATGGCATAAAAGCCTCATCCTATACAAGAGTATTTTGTTAAGAAGACACAAGAGTGAAAAGATATAGTGAACTTGACCTTTCCCCTCCTTCTTCTTCCTTCTGTGCAGGTGGAAGATGCCATAAGTCTTGCACTGGCCGATGCTGGGGACCCACTGAAAATCACTGCCAGACTTGTAAGTGTGAAATAGTGAAAAGTAGAAAGTTTAAAACTGTCGATGGTTTATGATGGAATCTACTCACATTTCTGATCATCTGCAATGTGAAATGAGCTTTGTTTGTTTCCATCCGAATAAGCTATTAATACATTGCTTTCTTTTTTTTCTCATTTAGATTAAGAGCCTTTATTTATTTTTTATTGTATATTTTATTTATTTACATTTCAGATGCCATTCCCTTTCCCAATTTTCCCTCCCTAGAAACCCCCATCCCATCCCCTCTCCTCCTTTTTGCTTTTATACCATTTTAATTACATGCAAGTATTAGGGTCAGTTCTAGGTTGAGGAACTAGCAATACAATAGATGCAAATAGTCAAGGAACAAGCAATATGATAAACACAAATAGTCAAAGAACAAGCAAGGTGATAAACAAAATTCTGTGAACACTCCTGTGATCACTGTTTCTAAGGGCTTATCAGAATAACCAAAATATCTGAGCCTAATTCCCTATTCTAGCCCAAAGTCATTTTCATGTCTGAAGCCTACTTCCTTGTTCTAGCCTAATATTTAGATTCCTGCCTGAAAATGCTTCTTTGTTCTAGCCTAATGTCAGAGTCCTTTCAAATGAAACAGTACATAATTGCTTCTCTTATTTCTTTGTGGTTTCTTGGCTAATGACATCCATAGCACATTTGTCATGATATTATATCTGACTTTGAATTCTGTGTATCAGTAAAATTAGGAGATTTAAATACATTAAAAATTTATACTAAATCAATTTCAAGTAAACTTTTGTTTAATTAAATTTCTTAAGTACTTATATTGTCATTCATGGATTACAAAAACAAAACAATAAGAAGGATCCTGTGCCTGTTCTGGGCCCTAAATGTGGCACATACATGTAGACTATATGACTAATGTAATTACCATCACTACTGTTACCAACAAAACTTACTCTTAGATTATGCTTCCTTGTAACATTTAATTTAATTGTGTGTGTGTTGGTATGTCCACATTAATGGAAACAGTAGTTTCTTGACTCAGTCTTTAACTATTATGAGCATTATACTGTCATCATTGATAAGACATTGGAAACAAAGTATACCATTGCAAAGGTCAGGGGCTGGGAAACGAATTCTGTCCCTAGAGTCTTTGGTATGTATGTATAAAACCCTGGTTTGATCACCAGCCCTAAACAAACATACAATATTTTTAGCATTCTTAAACTTCTACTATACTCAAAATATACCTGATATTTCATTAATCTAATGAATAAATACTTTGTTTTATCTTTGCAAATTAAGCTCTATGAAAATGATAAACTCCACCCCTAATGCATTAAAACCAACATTAAATAAATAAAGCACAGGTTGGTGAGAACATGAAATGCATACTTTTGATATCATAGAAGACAAAAATGTTGAACATTTAAAACAGGCAAATATTACACGATGTGAGTTGGGAAACATGTCTTTAATACCATGAATTTTAGAACATATTCAATACAAAGTGTAGTATACAACATAAAAAAAAAGAGTTCACATTTATCTCAGTTTATAACATTGTATTAATAAGGAAATATAAAATAATTATACTGTAAGCCTATTTTCATAGAGTAAGCCATCAATGGAAGGAATACAGAAAGAATACACCCTCAAAGATAAAATCTTCTTAAATTTATTTTTTAAGTTATATATATATATATATATATATATATATATATATATATATATATATATAAAGTTGAAGAAATATAAACAGAATAAAATAAAATTATCTATTCACTTGTGCCGGTTTTGTTCAGTCAGCCATTAGCATTCATTGTACTCTTCAGAAAATAATTTCTGTAGATAAAAGATGCATGTCTTTCTCATTTTTACTCACAACAGCTTATTATGTTATAATACATAACTGTAAGACATACATGTAAAACGATAAACTTACAAGGATAAAAGTTTATTCTGGCTTGCAGTTTTGAACATTTTGGCCATTGAGTGATTGGGCCTGTTGACCATGGGCATGTTGCCAGATAGCATGTCATGGCATGGAGAATATGGGAGAAAAAATCTGATGATACATTGAAGAGAAGGTATAAACAAAAAGAGATCATAATCAAATAATCCTCATAAGGAGCATCCCACTAATAATCAAACTGTCCCCACAGTCCTCACTATTTTCAAATGGCACTGTGAGTTGGGGAACATGCCATTATTGCCATGAGTTTTAGAACATATCCAATACAAACTATAGTATACACCTTGATGTTATATTTTACTTGTAACATCTGTTTGATCTATACATTTATTCAAAGATGGATTATCTAACATTGGATACTATGTTAAGTACTTCATATTCTGAGTCTCTATGAATTTTATGAATTTATCACTCTCTAGTACTTGGATTTAGTTTTTAAAATCTATGGCTTCTTAGATTTAGAGATTTGAGTGTATTGGGTTTTGTTTTTGTTTTTGTTTTAGTTTTTGAGAAATCCATAAATTAGTATTGTACTTACATAATCTCCACCCTGCTTTCACTTTCCTCCAACTGCTCCTGTGTTTCTGAGACCTCCTTGAATTTATGACTTCTCTTTAAGTATTGTTTTATACATTTTATGTACATACACATGTATACATATGTATATATGTGGATATCTGTAGCCTTAGCATGCATTTAGTATTGCTTGTATATGTATTTACTTGAGGCTGATCACTTGGGAATGGATAAGCTATTGAGGGCTTATTCTTAGAGAGGCTGACATTCCATCTCTCAGCAGCCATTACCTGTAGCAATTTGTCTAGGATTAGTGTCTTGTGAAAATTCCCCACCCATGATAGCATGCCAACTTGTGTTATTGACATTGTGCAGGTCTTGTATAGGCAACCATATTTTTGAGATTTCATCAGTATACTTTTCCTATCATGCACAGAAGACACTACCTTGTGGAATACACCTTGAACTTCTGGCTCTTAGAGTTCTTCATCCCCCTCTTCTACAATATTCTCTGAGTCTTCATGGTAGTGATGGTCTTGTAAATTTATCAAGTGAAACTAGACAACTCACAGTCAATTGTCGTCTGCATTTTTATAGTTGTGGATATATAAAATGGTCTCTGGTGCAAAAAGAAGTATCTTTGGTGGGTGAGAGCTATACTTACAAGTTGATGTAATAGGTATTTAGAACGTAGGAATTATACTTAGGAAAATGGAAGTTGTAGAGTCACATCTTTGTCCCTTGATCTTACCAGTCATGACTAAGTAGTTAGTTAGGATTTCAGTACCAGGCTTGAATTCCTTCCTAATAATGGCTTAAATTCAATTAAACAGCTGTTTGTTACCCTTAGATATAAGTGTGATGATTGTACCTTGAGGGTTTATTGTCATACTAGTTTTAGTTCTGGTTTGGAGGTTTTTCTGCTGTTTAGGTCTGTTATTTTCTTTCTTGAAGCCTGCATAACATCTTGCATACTATGGAAGACAATTCTTCACATACAATGAATGGGAACTCAACTCCTTCAAATCCTGTGTCTGAAATTTTGGTGTCTTCAGCAATAGGGTTTTCATTTTCAATTTCTGGGAGGCAGCCAAGAGCTACTCAATAGTCCTTATTATTTGGGGAGTCTCTTAAGCACTCTGAGCCAATAATTCAGAGGGAAATTTTTAATGCATGCTGCTGGGGATTTTGTTAGGTAATAGAGGCCATTGTGGAGAGTATTGTCAACCCAATAGGTATAAGTTCATTTAAACTGTACACATAGACAGATGACTGACAGACAGACAGACAGACACACACACACACATATACACACACACAAACACACACACAGTAAACATTTCCCTTTGTCTTTTTCAAAAATTCTTAGTAATATTTCTATCTGCTCCCTCTGACTCTCTCTATAATGCTCTCTCTTCCTCTGTCTCAGTTAAAGTCCCTTTTGATTTCATTACTTCCTTCTTCAACAATATGTATTCATTCTCCCCCTATATAGAGCTCCTTCAACCAGACCTCTATTGTCCATGTATATATGCATGAATTTTGGTAGTATTAGTTCTCAGAAGTGGCATTTGTAGAATCACAGACTTGTATACTTGTACACTGACAGAGTTCACTAACACAAGATCATATATTTTGTAAAGATTACTGCTGCCAGGGTATGTGCCAATGTCTATTTCATGACAAAACAGTATATTTGCAATAGGTTTTAGCTTTTATTAAATGATTAATATATAAAAACAAACCACTATCTTGTTGTAAATGTCAATGAACTCACTTAATAGAAACAATATTCTATGTCAGGGATTTTTTAACAAGAATTTTAAACCAGATTCTAAACTAAAACTATTTTATTGTGGGAAGTACAGTGTTTGGAGACAGTATAAAAGAATTACAAACTTAACCATATGGTGCTGAGTTGTTGTTAACCTGATACCAAAGATTATCAAGAATCAATGCCATACTTTGTGATAATGCAGCAGACAGACATGGAAGTCGACAAAACCAATAGATACTCATATTGTCTTTTCACAACAAATAGCTGCTGGAAACTCAGCACTACAGACATGGATGGTCATACCGTGCTTTTGTAATGTAGGTAGTAAGGGTCAAAGCTCAGGCCCGTATGCTTGTATAGCACTTATACTTACCCATGATGACACAGCTGCACCCCACTGCACTTTTTCAAAGGGTTTTGATATGTTCTATGTTCTAGTATAGTGGGAAAGAGAGACCATACTAAGAAATGCACCACTCTAACAGTTTATATAGAAAATCATAAAACACAAAATGATTTGATTCACCTATTATTTCTGCATAGAAATTAAGGTCACAATCACGTCTTAGCTTTTTAGGCCAAGATCAAGTTTAGATATTAAGCTCACTGTAACACTATAATACAAAATCCTCATAATAGTCACCATATATATTCCACGTTCTTTAAATTTTATGTATATATGTATATGATATATATATATATATATATATATATATATATATATATATATAAAATCTTCAAGTATAAATTTTAATATACTATATACATTATCTTAGAATGTAATAGATTGTAAAATGTTTTCATTTCTTGCAAATTAAGGCATACAATGATCTTTTCCTATAAGGCAGAGGTTGCCATATTTATATAGCTGATATTGAGTCTCAGTCTCTGCCTTTGAGTCTGAAGATTGTTCTGTCTCCACACCATGTTGCTGAGAGCACTGCAATGGTGTGTTAGCTCAGAAAGCAGTCATGTGATGGAAACCACAGTTGTTTTGCTTCCTGCTACATGTAAACAACTCCATTTAAATTTCAGTTTCCATGTCTATAAAACTGAAATGTTTATTGTCAATTCCAGAGGGTTAATTTCTTTTTAGAAAGAAATTCTATTCAATGTTAAAGTTGGAATGCTTAAGCATTTTAGGGCATAGACTAAGGACCGAATGAATGAGAGTCAGTAGTATAGGAATTGAAGGAAGTATGTTAGAAGCAGTTTTCCATGATAAGTGAATGAAAGGGTTTGGGAGACAAACTCTACAGCTCAGTCTAACCTGGAGATGTCTAAAGACATCTGCTGTCCTGAGCAATGAGAAACAGGACTGGGTGAAGTGGGGGCAGTTTGACCTTGCCTTTCATGCAGATCCTTCTTCTCTTCCCTTGAGTTACTTAACAGATAAACCACTTATACATATTTATGGAGCAGAGCAAATTATATTTTGGAAGTAATCAGTCACATAGTATCATAAGGCCCGAATTTTATAATTATAAAAATAATTTCACATTTCAGTGATAATTAGACTTTGTGGAAGTTTCTGTAGGGATGAGAAACCCCCAGAGCTTTCATAGAGGTGAATTACAGACAACCCAGAATTCTAGTCTCCCATAGATTTTCCTCTGTGGTTCCTCTGTGAACTAATGTGGCTTATAATGAATTTCACAAAATTCACAATATTTGTTGAAGCTTTTGTTAATATTCTCCTTAACTGTTTGATCACAATAAATACACATTTTTATATGTGCAAGATGTAGTCTCATAATTTACAAATTACTTCTTTCCCTATGGCTAAAGTAAATTTCTTTTGGTGAGAGCTTCCCTAGAGGTAATTAGTGGTTTTTTTTTTTTCTATTCTCTTTTCTTTATTTTATCAAACATTCCTTTATATCTATTATGGATTATTTTTCAGAATTTCAAAATATTAGGAAAGGAAGGACAACTATTCCAATTTCCTTCATCTCTATTCAGGAAATTAAAGTTAGGATAATATTTCAATCCTTTTCCTGTATATCCTGTGGCTGTGACTCCTGGTTGGTATGACTAGAGGTTGTCTTGTGTAGCTAAACGGTAAGAAGTCACAGTAAGACAAATGGCTCAGCTCTGGGAGAAGTTCACAGCGATGATGAAGTTATTGTGTGAGAAGAAGCAGGGGAGTGATGAGAGCTGAAATGTCTGTATACAGAGTCATAGAAAACAAAGTTGTCAGCACATAATGGTATCCTTGAGAGAAAAGCTTTAGGGTCTCCAAAACAGTGAGAAACTTTACTGCTGTGTTAAACTACAATTCACAATTGGAAGTCCAGGGAGAATGTATTGGTAGCTAATTAACATAAAGGATTATTAGTCTAGTTTTCAGGAATTATTATTTATATTTTCAGGAGTTTAGAATCATGTGTGTTTTTAGTTTCACTATACTAGTAATTCTATGCACTGGCTTATGAGTCAGAGTTGATTTGAAGGGACGTTGAATAATGTATGTATGTCCTCAGTAGCATTTCCTGTTGTTCAGATTATAAACCGGAACCAGTATGTATTTTATGACCATTCTTTATTAGAATAAAAGATTTGTTTCTAAACAAAAAATTTTAAGAAATCTTAGCCCTGCTAAGGAATTTTATAAATATTAATGTAAGTAAATGATGCTTGTACAATCTTACTAAGTGCTCTGCTCTGATTTACCCAAGAGACTGATTTTCTGAACAACTCGAATTCGTGCTCCTTAAATCCTTTTTAATGCTAGAGCACGCTGACCCTAGAAACCTAACAAGAATGTTTCTCGCATCGCTGCAAAGGGTCAAACAGAACGTAGGCTGGGATACTGAGAGATGCCTTACATGTGCAGCAGCAACTCCAACTTGAAAGGACTTTTTAAGCTCAGTTAAATCGTGCCTGCCTTGCTCCACAGCACAGCTTAAGTAAATTGATTCAGTGGATTAATGTAGTCATGTCAGGGGAGACAAACTTATCTTCTATGTGAAGGCTAAAGCTTATAGAAGTATTATTTAGTAAGCTTGCCGGGAAGAATGACAACTCTGTCTATTCACAAGGACTGAATTCTGTGGTCTGAGTTGTATAGGTGTAGGTGTGAAGGAGACTAAGCTTTAAGAAATAAATACTAATGATTAAAGGAGCAACGCTATCTCTGTCTCTGCAAGATGTATGAAGTGTACTTATCTCATTTAAAATAGATACTGCATGTCCTTTGTTATCTCTAGTCACAGATTCAGGCCAGCTCTCTCTGGGCTCCTACTATCAGGAAGGGTGGCGATTTCATTTTACACTTACCTTTTGTCCTACAAGATCCAATGTCAACTCACTTAGCCACTGCATTTTGAGTGAGGAAAGAGAAAAATGCATACATTAAAATATTACCGTTTGATTTTTACCAACCTACATACATATCCATTTTACATTAAAGTAGTCATAATTGTCTTCAGTTGCAGATTGGATAATGAGAATTTTTTAAGGAGATAACCTCTGATACCCAATTTTCCATCTTCTAAGTTGTTTTTCAAAAGTCATTTCTTACCTAGAAACAAATTAGAAAATATATGTAGTTAGCAATAGAAAGAAAAATGTGTTACTTTCCTGTATTGAAATATTACAGTATAAAAATTGAAAAGAAAATATATGTTTCAGCTATTGGACTAAACAGACAGGATACTTTTGTCCATTTGTCATTAAATTAATTTAAGCTAAGACTTTTTAATAACTGAAAATTACCACTTCAATTTCATTTCTTAAATAAGTCAATGTTGTAGAAAATTTGTAATGTGGTATTTCATTAAGTTTCTCAAACAGCATTTGATATTTTTTATTGTTTCTATAAAGACCTTATAGTTTATCTTAAGAAAACTGAAAGTTTAACAAGTTTCTTCATAGTTTATTATGCTTAGAAATGAGAAAAGCACTCTTACAGTTACAATGTATTGAAACATTGTTTAAAATGGTAAAAAAAAAAAAAAGTCAGTATGCTTAATTCATTCTTAAGGAAGGAAAGTATTATATATAGGACTTCTCATATTTGCTTTTAAATATACCTATGACAGCATCAAATGGAATATTTAATTTTATTAAATACTTATTACTCAAAGATTTTTCCTCAAAACTATAGTCACAAAACTTAACCACTCAAAATTACGTTATATTTCTCACTCCGTGAAAATCTGAAGAAAAATAAAATCTGTAAATTGTGAGACTCAAATGACAAATTGTGAGATAATAAACTAATTATACTTGTGTGCATGCATAAACATATAATTTATCATAGTATAATGGTGTTTACAGTCTTTGTAGAACAATATTATTCTAAAGGAAGGTGCCAATGTGGTAAATTTCTAATTAGAACTGAGAAAAGCAAGTGGGAGTTACTCTGGAGTGGAAGAGAGCTGAGTCAGCACCCCTGATCAATCAGGGGAACTGCAAGTCTTTGTTAGGAGCCAGCATCTTTAATTAAAACTCTTGTATTTATTAACAACTTTGTATGTCTATAAGCTCTCTTATTGATTTCAATTATTTTCTATTTTCCCCTTTTTGAATGTGTAGTTTCTGGAGACATTGTAAAATTAAGGAACACATTACAGTGTACTAATTACTTAAACACATTTAACATGTTAAACAGTGAGACAATAATTTACTTGAAGAACATGGCAACAAACTGCTATTAGTTACGATAGTATTATGACATTGTTCATAGATTTAAAGGAAGAGCATGGTTTCTCTCTAACTATAGTATGTACTTCTATCTGAACTATGATACAGATGATAAGGCAGTCTCGTTGGAAGGTCTTGCTGAGTGTCATGCTAAGGGACTGGGTGGCAGAAATATAATACATGAAATCTCGCCTTTCCTGTGGATATTCTGGAATAAAAAGGGAGAGGATACTATGCCATGGAATTTGACAAATGTTCTTCACGTCATGATTTACTTTGAGCTACTTTTGGTTTTGTATCTTCCATCCACTTGTCTAATGTTCCAGTGTTCTAAGAAAAAGGTACAACAAATAAATGATATCCATGATGATAGCGTGATGATTTATGATGAGAAAAATAGTAACAGACACTGTGGCCCAATGATTTTGTGGTCTCTGTTATCCTAATTTAGACAAGTTCTTTCCAGTGGATTGATGTTTATGAAGTAAATACAAGAATAATTTGCTGTAGAATAGGTATACAAGGAGAAGTCTGGTTGTGTTTTACTATTTCCTGATTTGATCTATGTGCACTCAGTTGAGCACTGTTTCCTTTTTTCTTAATTAATTAATTAATTAATTAATTAACTTTTATCCCAAGTACTATCCCTTCCAGGTTCAGTTCCTTCCCTTCAGCTAGGAGAGGGGACTTGCCCCACTCCTGGTATCTCCCCAACCTGGTATCAAGTCTCTGCCATATTAGGTGCATCTTCTCCCAGTGAGACCAGCCAAGGCAGCCCTGTTGTGGACCAGTTACTCCCTGCAAGTTTCTAACAGACTGTCAAGTCACTCCAGTGGACCCTGGGTAGCAGTAACAATGTCTGAGTAGGTTAGATTAAAAGAAAAAAACACTATATTTTAAAAGCATTCTTCATTATATACTTAAGTCATACATGTGTAATGTGAGTCTTATAATCACTATATATTGTTGCAATTACTGAAATGTAGACTTACATATTAGCCCTCATTAGGTCTTCCTAGCCTCCTCTATAAAATTTCCAAGTTGAAATCACTTATATGTTAGTTGCTATGAAGTCACATAGGTTCATATGTATGTGCACACATGCATGTGCCTATGTTATATAAAGGTTTTAGCACCAAACATGGAGACAATTGGAGTGACACCTTAGTTTTCATTATGATCACTCTCAATATTGTTAATTTATGTGGAATAGCGGTGAGCTGGCTTTCAAGAGTGAAAACAGAAATATATGAGATTATTTTAGCTTCATGGTGTTGCATTTAAAATAGTTTCTGGAACAATCTTCCTCACTATTCTAAGTTCCTGTGGCCCTTTTGTCCCTTTGCACACATATTGTTTGTGGCTCCAAACTTAATGCCTACCAATCCATGAAGATGTATTAGCGTTTGGAAAGTAATTTAAAGATCTAGTTTGATAATAACTCACTATGTGACCTGAGACAACCTAATTAATATATTTAAATGTTAATGTCTTCATCTGTGACACTGGAATAATTAATTTGCTCTTTGAAATACATAGGTTATATCTTTACAGATTTTATATTAAGGTATAGCTATTTAAATGATACTAAGAGCCCATAGTAAATTGTAATAATGTCACTATCTATGAGCACAATTACCCTCCTTGCTTTTTAATGAAAAGTAATTATTTAATAGCAAACAGTGTGGTATTTATGTGTTTGTATTTGTAGATACATTTATATATAAATGCTGTGATAACTGTTTCTCTTAATTTATAAGAATTGGCTTAACGTTTCTATTTTTCTGATACTCAGTTTTGTTTAACTTATAGTTTATGTTTTACATCTTATTTCACCACAAGAAGAGCAACCTCTCACTCTTTTATGCTCTCACAGTCTTGTGAGTCATGTTTGTATCATTTATTTAGTAGTTTTGGCTTAGTGGATATTGCAATTATATTAGGGACAATGATAATCAATGAACAGTTCGAAATATGCAATTATCTATCTACAAATGCACATCATTTGACAAGTCATATTTCTCTAAAATGAACTGCATAGTCACATACCTTTAAATACAGATGGTTTGATGGACAGAGACAAATAGCTGTTCGGAATTCATGTATCAATTTATAAACTCACAAATAGTTTGTTCAGTGTTCAAGGTTTTATCCTTATCAAACCAGAAGCTTTCTTGTACACCAGCAAAAGATACTGGCTCCTCTAGAGATGTCTGACTATTTTCTCTGCATTTGTTCATAAGCATATGCATTTAATTGATTGATTTTCTTCATCGATAAGTGACAAGGGTGCATAGTTTTTTCATTCTTAATCTGCTGTGAACTTCGGGTTTTCACATGGAGAGTTTCTCTGAAATGTTGCATCCCAAATTAAGGAGAAACTCAGTTGTGAGTGGGAGGGTGCTCATCCTCATTCTCTCCTGACATTTTGAAAGGGTGTGCTATTTCTGTTTGTTTCTTTTTACATCGAGGCAGCATATACATGTGCGTGATATCCCTTAAGTCTAGTAACATCAAACTGCTGCAGACACCTTTGTTTCCTTTTAGTTTTTAAGCAGAACAATGCTGTGTAACCTGGGCTGTTATGCAATGAAGCGATGCTTCTGCTTCTGCATTTTGAGTGCTGAACTTAACGGTATGCATCACCAGGCCCAGCACCATTTTCTACTTTGTGACAAATTCTTTAGGATGCAGCCTTCAATAAAGTGAAGTAATAATTTTAACAAAAGCACTGGCTGTAGAGATAGTTTAGTTGATATATATATATATATATATATATATATATATATTATATATCATATTTAGTTGATATACATATATATATATATATATGCCTTGTAAGCATAAGGACTTTAGTTTGATCCCCAGAGACTTCATTAAGACCCAAGTACTACAATAGACACCTAATATTCTAATTCTGCCCATGTGTGGACAGGATGATCTGGCAAAGTGTATGGGCTTCCTATCTTGACAGTCTAGTTAAATTGGTGAGTTCCAGGGTCAGGATCTATCAAAGTATCTATTTCCCAAAACAATGTAGAAGATAGCTGAGGAAGACAGCTGGCATTGATCACTAGCCTTCATGCACATATGAATTCACTGGCACCTGCACACATACAGACACACAGACACACAGCATACAGACACACAGACTCACACACTACCCACACACACACACACACACACACACACACACATGTACACACATGAGCTTATGCACACATAAAATTGACACATTCATATATATAAACACATAAAACTCAACTATCATTTTTATTCATTTTCATACTCTTCTTTATGTCCTGAAAGCTTTGTCTTCAGTTCTGTAATTGGTAGGTAAAATAATTCATACTCATTGCTAGGCCTCTTTTATAATTATTATAATATAATAATGTTTTGCTTTGATTCTTGACTCACAAACCTTATAGATATTAGTAGTCTCATAATGGTAGAGCATATACCTTATGGCTAAGAGGGCACTAGTTTAAAAACAGCAATAAATTCTCACAATGAATCACTGAGTATGTCTTTAAAAATAGGTTAAGCAGACCGCATTAAGTATATGAATAAAGCAGGTGATAATGAAGAATAGACTCAACAAGATCCCTTTCCTTTATGATACATCTAACAATATTATCATGCCACAGTTCATAGGTCACCAGAGACTAGACTGGGACAAGGGTCAACCCTGATTAGTACCTGCAGAAATCTGACCATGCTTTAACTCACTCTGAATGACAATTTTCAGCAAAGCCTGTGCAGCAATAGACCATGATTTTCAGGTGCACTGTTGCATCTATTGCATTTAGGATTAAACCGTTATATTACCTGAAGGTGTGTATACCTTATGACACATCCATCTTGCTCATTTAGAGAAGCTATTAACAGATCATATTTTGTTGGGAGGAGGATCATATGCATTGGGAAAGCCTACACAACTTTTCACAATTCTATTTTGTGACACATAGTTGTTACTTTGAATTTTTAAGTCATCCTATAGACCTTTCTTCAACATGACCCTATTTTACCTCTTAAGATTCCTAGTGCATTGCTAGTCATTATAATCACATATATGTGATTAAGTGAATTAGATGGTTAACAGATATACACACATTTTCAATACTATATATCCTCCTATAAAAGTAAGGTTATCGACCAATAGACAGCAATATTAGTTGCAAGCCTGTGAAAAATGAATATTGAGAGATACAATGCAAGTAACTGAATCAAAATTTTTACTGACACAATAATTGCTATATTCAATTTTAAACTTCTGGTAGACTATCTTTATTTCATTCCGTGTACTTTTTTCCATTATGTGTAAAAATTAAAGGCAATTAAAGGGAGAGATATAAATAAAGAAGAAAAGGAGGAGAGAGAAGTGTCATATGAAATATAGTGGGAATTTTTTTTAAAAATGCTACACAAATTTATCCTTAATTTTCTTATGCTATAAACATATTTTTCTCTTGCCATTTTAATGATTTTTGCTGGTCCTGATGGAGCACAAAGGTAAATATTTGATCTGTAAACTGACTGTCACTTTGAAATAAAGTAAACTTACTCTAAGGTAACAATTTGATCATAATAATTGTTAGTAATATATTTAGACTAGTGATTCATATTTTGTTTTTATTGAGGGAGATACTGACATAATACATCTGCTGACAGATACAGTAACTGCTTGCAGTGGTTTTCTCTCAATAGTTTCTTTGTCAATCAAATTTGCATATCTGATTCCATGTGTTCTTGAATGACTCCCCCATTTTAAGGTTCTAGTTACTATGATTCATATGAAAAGTAATTTAACTGCCAAGGTTTTATCCACTATTTTATTTGCATTTAATGACATGCCAACACTACAAGAGTTACTTTCCTCCAAAGTATTTTAGTGGATTCAGTCTTCACTCAGACAACATGCTAAATATAGGGGTGAAATCTAAAGAAATATATGAATAAAGGTGGAAATGAACAAAGTTAAAGCAATAACAGGTTAACGTCCTAGTGAGGATGAGTTATTGATTTCTGGCACTGATTATTTTGTGTGTCTCCATCATTAAAATTATAAGTAAGGTTTGACATGTTATCAATATTAAATAACTAATACTGAATAATCAACAAATATCATTAAATGAACATATTTTACGCTGGTCTTAATCCCATCCTTATCAGCTTTGACATGGCCAAGGAAGTGCTTTCTCCCTAAAAGCAAGCCTCGGGGAATAATGGGAAGAATAGTCTCTGGAAGCTGTCTGTTTAGAAAATTTGTTACATTTTCTTTGTTGTCTTTTATTTTATCAGACAAGCACAAAAGCCAGTAGAATGTGGTTCATGCTCACTAAATTTTTGTTGGTAGTTAGAGAACACGAAACTCTTGATAACAAAAAGTGTTATTTTTCATGTTGAAGATAATTTACATAAATATCAGATGTAGAATAGTCTTTTTTATTCTTTTAGAAAAATTCATTAATTCATCATCATCATTATTTTGAATGTGAAAACAGTCTTTATTCTTATTGGAGAAAATCAATAGTATTTCAAGTACAGCTGCTAATAATAGGAAAATAGTAGAATAAGTTTAAAGCTACAGATAAATCTTTAAAGTGCTTTTGATTTCTAACAAATAATTTTATCATCATTTAAAGTCCAGTTACAAACTGCTTTATATTACCCTTAATTGTCATCATGCTACTGTGTAATTGGGTGACAACTGTTACAGCTTGGAAATGTCCCCTTGCAGTGTCAGTATACAAGAACTGAAACATTTTCTTCCTTAAGCCATTTGTTTGTGATTCAGCTCCTTACCCTTTGTCACACTAATGGCTCCTTCTTCCTTCTCTATTTCCAGATCCTTCTTCCTAGATATCCCAATCTGCATCTTGATTTGTATTGGAGTGTGTTAATAGAGTGATCCTTCATCAGTGCTCACAAATCAGTTGTGGAGAGGTTCAGCAGTTTTGATATAAGTGAGAACTTTAAATTGTCTCCAGTAAGAAATGAGGCTGTCTTTCAGACCCATCATGCATTTGGGCAACCTGGTTCCTAATTATGTGCCAACACTTAGGAAGTGCTCAGTGTCCGCTTGTCTCCTGGAAATCATCTAGGAAAACAACTTAGCAATGCTGTTGAGACATCTCCTATAGTGAGGACATCTATGGTGTACTCGATGCACCATCTTATAGAAAAATAAACTTATCAGTGTTGGTGCTACACACCTTTGCAGACTTTTAATTTTCTCATGTAATATAGGGGTGACACGGTTCAAATTCTAAAACCTGTTCAGCACTGAATTGACTATGAACAGAGGCTAGTACTTTTTATTTTCAGCCCCTAACTTCTAAAGCATTCATGCTTTGTTTCTGTTTGTGGAGAGTCATTTGCCTCATCTTGAAGCCTTTTGCTCTCCTGCTGGAATCCCTCATTCAGTAGGGCTGATCTTGATGTTTGTATTCAATGCTCTTCTGTTGCTCCTCTTTATCTGGGTTGTTCCTTCTCCATCTTCTCAGTCATCTGTTTCACTTGCTTCTGATAACTTTTGCCTTTCTCTTTCATCAACTCCTCATTTTCTTTTGCATTTCCTCCAGCATTTTTGCTGTAGCCTGAGCAACTTCAGCTTCCAAACATTTCACTTCAATGTCCTTTTCCTTTCCTGGTTCACCTGTACAGTTGTGTCAGTTACTTCCTCCTTGGACTGCAATATTTTCTTCAACCACTCAACTGTCTAGATAAAAAGAGTATAGCCTCCAGTTTAGAGTAAACACCCTGTTTACGCATCTTCATCTAGTGGATAGAAAATACACTGAAGCAGAGATGAGCATGGATCTGTGATGCCTGTACATTGTAGAATTCCTCTTGCTTTGGTTCTAAATTGGTCCCTAATTCCATTTCTTAACACTTGATAAGTATCTCTGAATGAATTTTCAATGTAGAGCCGATGGTTTGTTCCCAAGGGTCCTGTGTAGGTCCAGAAGTTCCTGGAGGATTCCTTATGCAGAAGCAGATTTTCTTTAAGGATTTTTTTTTTTTTTGGATAAAGAGTTATAAGAATGCTTTTTTAAATTCCAGTAAGATGGAATGAACTATTATATATCCCAAATGCCCTAGAAATATGAGATAATTGACTTTTTATGACAGATATTTTGACTTAAAGAATTTTAACCTTTTTTATTGTAGAAAAGTACATAGTTTAAAACATATGCTTAACAGTTTCATAGAATAATAATTGTTATAAAGTTTACAAATTTTCAAATGTTATTTTCATGTATAAATACTATACTCATTGAGTGTAAAATTTTAAATTAAATATTTAATAAATAATATTTAAATAGATTATGAGTTGGTAATTTTATAAGTTTAATGTTTTCTACATTTATTCTCAATTGGCAGGGAAGGCAAAATTAAATAAAAAGAAACTGAAACGCTTTGTATAATATCATGAATCAAGACAGTTATAAATAAAAATTAACCTATGGACCTATGTGTCTGGAATTAATTATTGTTTTGCTTATAGCATAAATTAAATATGGTGTTGCTTATATTTGCTCTCAGCTCTAGGCTGCTGATTTCAAGCTGAGCAATGTTTGTTACCTAGAAACAAAGTAATGGGATGCCCTTTCACTACACTTATTTGAAATGTAGTAGTTTGTTTATTTAGCATATGTAACATATGTCTTCTATTTTAATTAGTTATTTTCAGTCTACTGCAAGAGTTTTATTCTATCTGTGAGTGGAAATATATATTTGGATACACTTTATAAAACTATATATAACAATATTTTGCATTATATACTATGAACTACAAATTTGTGTATATAAGTAAATGTAGGATTTAGTTAATTTTTACTAAGAATACTATGAACATAGTATATGGTAATCAGATTTAGAAGCTATAAATAATTAGGCAAATTATATTTATGGTATGTATTATATACATACATATATTTTATAAAAAATTAAAAGTATATGATTGTCAATTACAGTTATAAAATTTGGACTTGACTACAAACCAAGAAATATAAGAGATAAATGAAAAGTTTGTTATATGGTGTTACATGTATATGTACAAACTAGCTTAGAGATAGAGAAGTAATAATAAAAATCAATGAAACAGAATTGATATTGGTGATTTTCTCTGGTATCTGAAGTAATGGGGAAAGAAGAAATGGAAGAGCCGTGTTCAGTTTCTAGATGAGCGACTGGTTAGATAATTGTGATGAAATGAATATAGTCTGTGGCAGAAGTGGTGTTAAACCCACTTAGCTCAAGTAACCTTTATTAGTTCAAAAACAAAGCATTAAAGAAATGAAGCAGAAGTGTAAATAAAGAAATCACAGAGTGATATATACTTTGTAATATTCACGCCAAGAAAGTACTTAGAATAATATACCTCTGTAAAAATTGAAATTATTGAATTAAAATAAGTATTGAATTGAAATAAGTAGAGTTATGCCCCCATGCTGTAATTTTAATATCCCATCTATGTGCTCCTGTTATTAAATTATACAATAATTTGATGCCATGAATTGGATTCACGAGTAAGAAAAGACCAGTGGGAAATATGGATATGTTTTCATCCTTCATTTCTTGCTTTCTTTCTTCCCTTCTTCCCCCTCTCCCTTCCTCCCTCTCTCCCTCCCTTCCAATCTCCTCCATCCTTTCCCTTCATCTCTTCCTGTTTTTGTTCCTTCCCAGCCTTTTCTGTGAAGTATGCAAATCAAATAAAAGTATATTTATCTATTTCTGTTGAATATTTGAGGGTACTTTCTCCCAAAGAAAGTACTTTGTTTTAGCCACTTCACTGCTCATTCAATTATTCTTGAACCTAGTAAATGCATGCAATGATAATTGCAGACTTAATTCATTAAATGCATTCTGAATTAGTCAATACTAATTGGAATGAAATGTTATCCCAGAACATGTATTGTTATTGCAAATTTAGTTTTGTCAATGGATGGCTTTAATTGAGGCCTCATCTCTGTCTTCTACAGTGACCAGAACTGTGTGTGCTGAACAATGTGATGGCAGGTGCTATGGACCCTACGTTAGTGACTGCTGTCATCGAGAATGTGCCGGAGGCTGCTCAGGACCAAAGGACACTGACTGCTTTGTATGTTTTGGATCGCTCTCTCTCTCTCTCTCTCTCTCTCTCTCTCTCTCTCTCTCTCTCTCTTTCTCTCTTTCTCAATGTCTGAATCAGACTCACATTGAATATTTAGCACTGGATTTTATTAAGATTAAGTCTTGTTCTTTTATTATTTCAAAAAGAGCTATACCATCCTAGGAGGCAGTCTACCATTGAAGTTGTCTATTGATTAAACAGAATTACTTTATGCCAGTTTAATCAGCCCTGCATTTCTGATATAATTTATGTGTGAAGTGACTATATTGGAAAGCATGAATGAGAACATGCTTTTAGAAATTGAGAATATCGTTTCCCTACCTTCTCTACTTATTGCTTTGTGTTGTAGCAATGTTGAGTTCCATGAGTGAAGAAGGCTTTCTCTTGAACATCAATTTCAAGGTTATTTCAGAAGAATCTATACATTTAAATAGTTTTCAGTTTGCAGTGTTAACAAATTAATATTATTCTATATTTAAAATTAAGAAATGCACATTCAAATCTATTTATGTGATAGTATGGGTGTTTTATCTTTTGGAAGAGGTTATTTTTATTTCAAAAAACATTCATAGCTTCATTGGAATTTTTTAAATTACATTTTATATTATATTTTTGGTATAAATTGTTGCTCCTTTAATGTATATGTAATTTTATAAGTGATACTGAACTCAAGTTCATAAATCAGAATTCTATTTTAATTTCATCTAAAATGATAAACAATGCACTTTTATCTTTGAGCATGAGTATAATTTAATCTTTCTATATCTAAAACATCTAAAAAAATTCAGAAATTTATTTTGTTCTACCAAACACATATTAAGATTGAAATTTTTAAGAACTGAGATTTTATCTAATAAAATAAAAATCAAAGCACTAATGCTCTACCTAGTTGTTGTTTGAGTCTTAAAAATTCTAAGAGAATTAATCTATCTGATATGATTCTTTAGTGAAACGAAGCTACATCTAGTTAAAGTAGATTTAAACAAGAATAGAGAGGGGACACATGTTAAGTATCTAAGGAAGAGCCTTGGCAGCCAAACTGAGAGGCCTTTCTTGTCTACCATCGGCATAGAGAGGAGAGAACCAAGCTTGATTTTGAAGACACTGCACACTGCAGGTGTTGCATTGATGGTTCCAAAGCCAGAGTGGTGGTAAACAGTAGAAAAGCTTCTCCCTGTAGGATGTGGCACCGTGCCCTTTCACTTGTATTATTGTGATAAGCAGTACCAGGTGCTCTTGAGAGCTCTCGTTTCATTACTATATTGGAATGGTCCAGTGATTCTACTTTGGCATTTAATACAGAATGTTCATGAATGCCAGACTGAGGCTTTGGTGTAAGTTATATCGTGCTTGTGTGCTAACTGGAAGTAAATTCCTCTGGTTTGTATCTCCTTGTTCCAAAGCAGTCTATGTACAGTGCATATCAATGCATAAAGTGTGTTAGTAATTCAGATATAAAAACACATGATGTTTTTCAGTTATAAATTAAAACTTACTAAGTTTTCTAGATTGCTTTTTAATAGAGTCTTCCTATGAAATGTGATCTTAGTAAATAATGTACCATCAGTGGATCTTGGTTTGATTATACACCTTGTAGACCATCTTCAGAGAATTGTCGTGTTGTGATAAAGTGTTTGCTAAAACAACAATTGATGAAGCAAATGTTGTGAGGAAATAGAATAAATTAATTCTTATTAATAACCATATGACAATTTATAATGAAGAATAAAACACAGCTTTGGATCATGGTAGCTTTTATTCAAGCTCTCAATTATTCATAAGAAAGTTTTATTTCTTGATTAAAAGAGTTAGGTTGTCCCTATGTTTGTTAGTCAAATGCTTATATGTGCTTTCCTTTGACATCAAAAAACCCCAATGCTCAGGTAAGAAAATAGTTTTCATTCTTCTCGAGAGAGTTTGAGAATATCAATGATGAAAAGACATCTGAAGACAAATGTATGTTAGCAAAACAGAGATGCCTTTTGAACATGGTAGGTATAGTAAATGATGTACCATCAAAAAATGTGGCATTATTTGATTTAAGCACAGTCTAATTATAGCTTACCACCTCTTCACATTTTACTTTTATAAACCATTACTCTTGGTCAGTCTCATGCCCTGGCTTCTCCTTATGTACAGGTAAATAAATGACTATTAATATGTTTCTTATTGTAGAATGATGAAACTTGTATTTTACACTTCACACAATGCACAAGCTCACCAAACACCCTCTTCAAAATAAAATCCTTACCTACAAAACTGGAAACATAAACTCCCTGTAAAGATTGAACTTATATGTTTTAAATCACTGTAAATTCAAATAATCTGTCGCATCTGTCTATGTTTATATTGTAAACCAATTCTCAGTGTAAAACTATGTATTATATAATATGTGTGTTTGTGTTTGTATATGTATACATACATATACATCATATACATATATGAATACATATATGTATAACATATATGTATGAATATACACATGAATATTACTCTATGTGAAGACCTCTAATACAGCTGGTAATATATATTGACACAAAAGAGGGTGAGAGGCTGATGAAAAGTTAAAGACACAATGACTTCAATTTATCAGTTAGGGCAGGAGTTTTAAAAATGAAATATAATAAATAAAACAGTACCTGTCACAAAACCATGATGGCAGTGTTTTATTGATAAGTATGTAGGAAGGTTGTTTACGAATGTATCTGCTGTGTTGCAGGCCTGCATGAACTTCAATGACAGTGGAGCCTGTGTTACTCAGTGCCCCCAAACATTTGTCTACAATCCAACAACCTTTCAACTGGAACACAACTTTAATGCAAAGTACACATACGGAGCATTCTGTGTTAAGAAATGTCCACGTAAGTGACACATTAAGACACGTCAAATAATTAGAACTCTACCTGAAAATGAGAGGTTTCATATGTGATCATTTTAATATGAAACTTGAAATTAAACGTGATAAATTATTTTATGTTGGCTATGGGTCCTGCCAATCATATTTCTCAAAAAAGAGAAAAATAAGGATCAACATATGTAAGTTACTAGCCTGAAGTCATAACAAAGTCATGGCAGGCTTGATGTTACAGTGGAGGAGAGTGGATTCCTAAACCCTTATTATTTTCTCTATATCTTGGGTTTTCAGTACATGATGCTGTTTCTCAGAAAAGATCATTTTTTGACAGCAGGATGTATTATAAATAAGGTCAGATTCTGATAAAAGTGGGTTTATACATATATTTATTGCTGATTATTTACTTATACTAGAATATACGCCATAAAATTTTAATAACAGTTATCTAAGAAACTGATAGCACAGAAGAACATCATTACTTTGATCACATGTTAAATAATATATGTGATCACATAAATATATATAATATATACATATTGCTATTCTTTGCTTTTAATGACTAATGAAACTTCTTTCTTACTGGGAAGTCTAACTAAGTAATTTATTTACTTTTAATTAAATAGCATTTACTTAAACACTCCTATAAATGGAGCTTTAGAAGCTATAGACTTTAAATTCGGCAACTAGAATATCCTTCTTTCTGGCTAGTTTAAGACACTGTTTTTTTTAATGTAACACTAAGCCTATCCATAGACTGCTCTCTGGGCCTGGATTATCAAACTACAACTATCTTTGGATTGTTTGGTCATTTACTTTCTAAACATGGGTCTACATTTCCCACTTCATCATTCTGAAATCTAAAACGTCTTACCTTGTTGAAAAAAAAAAAAGAAAGAAGGGTCAGGCTTCAGTGCATCTTACAATTTCTGAGTAGGAGTTTGATGGCAGACAACTTGAAATCCAAAATATTTTATACGGACAGAATTGTATTCTTCCTTGTATTCGTTACTTTGTGTTGCCATGATTGAAATATCTGACAGGAACAACCTAAGAAGTAGAAGGGTAAAATTTCTCTCTTGGTGCCAGAGATTTTAGTCCCCACAAAGGGAAGGGATTGAACTCATGGTAGAGGAGCTTGTGGCAAAGACTATTGTATTGAGTCTGGTTAAAACCAAAGTGGGCGTAATCTTCCAAAGCCTTCTATAATAATCTACTTCCAACACACACTGCCTACCTTTGAAAGCATCCACAAGCACAGTCAGAAGCTAGAGGTCTAGTGTTTAAAGTATGATATTGTAGGGACCATTGTTGATTACTAACCATACCATCCTTATACCTTAGATCCCCTGCATCTTCTCCATCTTCTTGCAGTGCAAGCTATACTCTTGAGGCACTCTTTTCTCCATATAAAGTCACTGGACTGTCAGTAACTACCTAGAAAATATGTACCTTGTATCTTACTTGACTTCTTCCACTACCTAATCTAAATGCTCTCCTTTTAGCTCCATGCAACTGTGTTGACTCTTCCTTCATAAATTTATAATTCATCACTCCAAATAAAGACAATATGCTGATGATGACCATGCTGACAAAATAATAATCAACCCAGACCCATGATTAAATTCTCTGTCTCTTTGAGGTCCTAAATTCATTTCAGAAGCTGTTTGTTAATTGGTATATAGTTCCATGCCAAAGACAGTGTGTCTTGACTCTGAAAATTTAGAGGTCTTGGTTAGATTTTACTAGGTGGGGCTTCATAAATCTCTTGGGCATTTCCCCCAACCATACTCAAAATATCAGAGCCATTTGATTCATAAGGCCCATCAAGCCCACATGTCTAAGACCACGTGTGTTTTCTGCTTTGTGCCTGCAACATGTTTAGAATCTTTCATACTATTGTATACAGGTCAAAGGCAGTATTTAGAGAAGGTTTCTACATTTAAAACCAGACTACTCTTGCAAGCATCATGTTGTCCCTCTATTTCTGTAGATACAGCAATTTATTTTTTATTTCAAAGAGAAAATCTTGGCACCTCAGAGATTACTGGTTTCCTAAGCATGTCTCTAAGTCTAAGTAATAATATGCTCCTTGTCTAATTGTACACTTTTGCTTACAGGGTATCATTCAAATTTTCTGTGTGTATCAGAAAGTTTTGTTGGCACTCCTATAAAATACTGGACACATTTTACACATTAGCTCTTGGATTTGAAGTGCACTCTCTTGATCCAAGGCAGTTTAACTTAAGCTTCATTTGTGATTCATGAACTTGAAGTATTTTAGACTTCCAACTTACATAACGTCATGAAATGAAGTGTAGCTATTGAGAAACACAAACTAAATGTAATGTAGTTTCCTAAGTCTATAAAAGAAATCATTCTATCTTGGGGGCAAGTCAGAATGTGGAGCAGTAGGCTATCAAATACTCAGGCTTCTCAGACACTGCTCTGGGACTGGAGTATGTGCATTGAAGATGTTGTTTCAGGTTCCAATGTTTAGATATAGATTTGCTTCAGGGGAAAAGTCATATACATTGTCAATGATGCCAACAATTTTTAAGTCATAATCTATCTCTTTTTTAACTTGATGGTTAACCATTATTGCTTATTTGCACTCTTTTTAAATATCAGATAACTTCGTGGTAGATTCCAGTTCTTGTGTACGAGCCTGCCCTAGTTCCAAGATGGAAGTAGAAGAAAATGGGATTAAAATGTGTAAGCCATGCACTGATATTTGCCCCAAAGGTAAGTGATACTTCAGGGCATTGGGATCAGCCAAACACTTTTCTGAACCATTTTGTTGGTGGTGGTAGTTTAGGTTTTAGTGTTTTGAAACTGAGTTTCTGTGTAGCTGTCCTAGAGCTCTGACTATCCTGGAACTGGATCTGTAGATCAAGTTGTCCTGGAACTCACAGAGATCTGCCAGCATTTGCCTCTGGAGTGCTGATATTAAAATTAGTGCTCCTGGATTCATGTAGCTATTAATAGACCAGTGGGATTAGCTTCTCAGAAAAGTTATATAGTGTTTGTGTGTGTGTGTGTGTGTGTGTGTGTGTGTGTGTGTGTGGTGTTTGTGTGTGCTAAAACAGAAGAGGGCTTAAAGTATGGAAATGAAATATATGTAATAATGAACGAATAAGGGAAAATATCTTCAAGAACGAATGGAATCTGCCTCTCAAGTGCTGGAATTAAAGTTGCATTCCACCATGCATGGCCATACATACATTTTGATTTTATTCTTTCCCCTCCCCCATACCTTCCCAGATCCTGTCTTCCTCCTTACCCACCCAATTTCATGGGCTGAGGAACGTATGAATACATCATAGTTCTATGGCCATTTACAAGATTTGCACAAAATCAAGCCAGACAAAATACCAGTTTAGAAAAGAGGAAATGGGAAATACCCCAGAACTTGTTTTAATTTTAGCAGTGCTCTAAGTTCCAGGCCATCTTGGTCTACAAAGCAAGTTCTAGGACAGCCAGGGTTTCACAGAGCAAACCTGTCTTGAAAACCAAAAGAAAACAATAAATAACTTTGTTTTTAGAAAAATAATAAGTAATTTTAAATTCTGAAATAAATGTTTTTATTTTATAATGAAAAATGCAGTGATTTATTAGCCAAGAGTATGTTTTGCAGCTGTTTACTCTGAGTTTTACTTCTGTAGCATGTGATGGAATCGGCACAGGATCATTGATGTCCGCTCAGACTGTGGATTCCAGTAACATTGACAAATTTATAAACTGCACAAAGATCAATGGGAATCTCATCTTTCTTGTCACTGGGATTCATGGGTCAGTATTCAATGTTGTACAATATTGTTCTGTGAAGTGAAGGTGCTCCTTAGCTCTGCATGCTTGTATTGTTGATTCATCTGAACCTAGAACAGTGTAATGTTTTCTTAAACTCTTTCCAGTCAAAGCTGTGGACAGCCCTCCAGCAGTGCTGGTGACACATCTGCATTTGGACTTTGGTTGTTATTAAGGAATGAGAATACAAAGCTCTAATTCAGCTTGAATGTACTTTCAGGGAAATCTCCTAAAATCCATAGTCTTTGGAAACCCAGGACTTAGCAGCTTAAAAGGGAATATAAAGTGAGGAATTACCCTTGAGTTTGCAAAGAATTAGTTCAAAACAACATATATTTAAAAAACAAATGAACAAACAAGCAAGCAAACAAATACAACCTTAACATGGAACAACTTAAAGAACCTGACTTAAAATTAAGTTGAAATTCTCCTGATTTGCTTTGAAAAACTCCCTTTTCTGATGTATTCTCTCTATTTTTCTCTTATGTGGGAAAATTAGCGCTTCTATAAAATGGATTTTATTTTGGTAATAAAAATTGTTACATTATCTGGGATCCTTCATTACAGAACCGCCTGCTGGCTTTAACTGGGGAAATAACTGAGTTTGTATTCTTTGTGTAATAAAAATGTCAATAGCTATACTCTGTATTTTATCTATTTGTCTATATTACTACTTAATCTCTAAATATTAGTGCTACAGGCTACAAATAAAGACTATCTCTCGCATCTTTTAATTCAACTCGTACACTGAACATATATCACATCGTTTCTGGAAGCAAAATAACTGAACACTTTATGAATAAATATCTCCAAATAAGAACAGCATGAACAATGGAACAGAGTATTTATCTTCATTCAAACAAATTGTTATTTATGCTCTTGCATAATATATCTCTATTAAAAAGGTAGTTTTTAATATGGTCCCATGTCATAACCTATAAAAACATACATGTATCTTTCTGTTGTGTTATATTTAGACAAACCAATACTTTTTTTAAAAAAACTAAAATTACTAACTTCCATTTAAAAAGTGGAGAATTCTCATCCCACATCATATATGACAATGATGTGTTGAGTGACCCTCGCCAATTTGAAACGGGATCAACGCAGTTAACTTTACTAAAGTTCACACGGCTCCTCTGAAATCATCTGTATTTTTGACCTAGCATCTTTAGACCTTTCGGTAGGAGATTTGGGCCAATATTTACTATTTTTGTTGTTAAATAATTGAACGAGTACATGACATCTGGAAAGGATATATACATATGTCAATTATCTTTTAAAATCAAATATTCCTATGACAAAACGATCATCTGTTACTAATGCAAGAAATTAGATGGAACCACCTGATGCCCATTGCTTCCTTCTATGTGGAGGCTATTTTAGTTATTTTTCCAATTACTGCTATAAGATACTCTCACAGAAGCAGTTTAAGAGGACTGAAGGAGCTGAAGGGTTTTGTGGCCCCATGGGGAGAGCAACAATACCAATCAACCAGAGTTCCCAGGGCCTAAACCACCAGCCTGGAAACACACAGGGAGGGACCATAGCTCCAGTAGTATATGTAGTAAAGGATGGCCCTATCGGGCATAGGTGGGAGAGGAGGTCCTTGGTCCCGTGAAGGCTGGATGCCCCAGTGTGGGGGAATTAGAGGGCCGGGAGGTGGGAGTGGGTGGGTGGGAGCACACCTTCATAGAAGCAGGAGGAGGGAGGATTGGGTAGGAGGTTTGGGGTGGGAAATGGAGAAAGAGGATAACATCTGAAATGTTAATAAACAAAATAGCCAATTTAAAAAAAAAAAAAAGAAAGGAAGGAAAGAAGAGTTTACAATGGTTCACAGTTTTAAGTTACATTGAACATTGCAAAAAGTTCAAGGCCGCAAGACTGTAAGCCAGCAGGTTACAATACATAAACATACACATGTACACGTACATATACACATACATACACATATATGGCTCACTCTCCCTTTTATTCAGCCACAACTCCAGCCTCTAAAACACTGCCAGTCACTATTCAAGTTGGTCTTCCAAATAAACTGCCTGGATCTAGATTATTCCTCATAAGCATACTGAGAGGCTAACCTAACCTAGATTATCTGTTACAGTTATGCTCAGAGATCTCCTAGGTGATTCTACATCTTCTAATGTTGATGATATTAAACATCACAGATATGATATGTGTAGTAGCTTCGAGTCTACAATGTTTGGGGGCAATTTGAAAATATATATTCATAAAGTGGTTTTGGCATTGTCGGGTCTAACATCTTATATTCATGTGTGTGTGTGTGTGTGTGTGTGTGTGTGTGTGTGTTTATCAAGTATTTGATATTTTTAAAGTTCTAAATAAAATCTAGAGATAATGTTCTCTGTTAAATAAATGACATTTAAATCATTGCAATTTCTAGTTATTATTAAAACAAATAAAAGAAAATTATCCAGTATGAAATAAAAAGATAGCACTAGAAAAATCCTCAACTTCTACTTAGAATCAAAATTGAGATTTACATGAGAGAGCACTAGAAATCATTCTGTATAAGAAATACCAGATAGTAAAGGTCATATGAATACCTGGAGACTGATATAGAAAATAACTATGTAGATATTACGCGCACACACACACACACACACACACACACACACACACACACTGTAGAGGTAATTCTCTGAATTAGGACAAAACGGCTAGGGAATTACACACTAATAAAGACTCACTGTAAAGTTAGCACATCTGAAGTTGTCTCTGGTAGAGCTTTTCTAAGATTGTAGGGGACAAAGGGAAATCCTTCACTGTAAGATGATTTTAAAAGCATTGCCCTTGGGTTATTATTAAAAGCCTAATTACTGTTAAAATTAAAACATTCCTGTAAGTGCCCCAATTTCAATTTAATGGGTGATACTACCTCCATAGATAATTTCTGTAAAAAAAAATTATTATAGTAGAAAAATTATGACCAGTGAACTCCCTATGGTCAAAATTCTTCTAAATGATGTCTGTGAGAGGAAATTTGAAAAACTGATAATTTAGTGATTCTTAAAGTATTATCTTAGTCTTGTTTTATTATAGAAGATTATTATGGAGTTATGCTATTTAAGAAGATTTTGCATATTCATCTGTTTTATAGTGAGATAATAGTCAACATATAAATATAAAACAAATGGAAACAATTTTAATAGACAACAGGGACCATACACAATTTATGAAACTTAAAATTCCTCACTCTGTAAGGACTATAATATCACTAATTCATTCAAGTGAAAAAGAACTGCCTAGAACAACCAACATGGACTAGAAGTCTAAAGGTAAAAGTGTGTCTTAAAAATGAAACCCACAAAAGACAAATGAGACATCTTATGTAGGTGACCTGATTGAGACCAGCATAGAGTTTGAATTATAGCAAAGTGATGAATGGAATGACTAGAGCTCCGTGGAGTCTCTTTCTTGACAATCATTTGCTTTCCTCCAATGAAAACCTGGGAAATAGATTGCTAATAAATAGCTTTTCAGATTGTTTTGGAGAATAAATCAAAAAGTATTTTGATTTGTCTAGCCCCATATCAGTAAAACCTTAATGAATGGAACACATGGTAGGGAACGTGGAGGGGCAAAAGAACAAAGGGAACTAAGAACACTAAAGCTCGTGAGAAGACAGCAACAGGAGAACCTCAGTGACTATGTCTAGTTTATAGCTCAGGAAACGGTTCAATTAATAGTACTTCGTGGCTTAACTCTAGTATTTTAGATATTTGAAAAGAAATAAAGGCAAAATTTTATTTCAGATACCTCATGCCTTTTAGTTCGGGCGATTATCTGTTCTTATCATAACGCTGAAACTTGGAATACTTGAAATCAAAATTTAATACTATTGTGTTTCAAGGAAACTACATATGACATCTTGCAAGATAAATATATGCATATTTATTTATCTTATAAAATAGATAAAAGACAACACACACACACACACACACACACACACACACACACACACACACCAAGGTAGTAGTTTATTCAGTTTGTGTGTATGTGTGTGGGGGAAGAGAGAAAGGACAGAGTAGATTTTAATGTGACTACTATATTATAAACAGTAAACATCTTGTAAATACAATGTTTTATGTCCTTTCATTGACATTACTCTCGATATATTACTAGTGCCTTTTAATAGAATAGTATTATTCATTGACATGGTTATTTAATAATGAGGTTAAACGATATAATTAAATGATATTTTATACAGACAGTCGTTTCTTTCAGAAAATATAGTCTTGAAAAAGTTTTCAATTAAACATTTGTATTTGAAAAAAATGTAAACAAAGGTAATTGGCATATTCACATCCTGGCTTTATAGTGTCTTTGCCATGAATGGAAATCTAACTCATATCCTTAATTATAATGAGAATTACAGTCTTGCAAAAGGTCTAAAGTTATCAAAGCAATATTTCTCTCATCCGTTGTCTTAGCATTGTTCATGTACATGTTCTTACAGTAAAAAGCTGCTCACAAGCATGTTGGCTCTGTGTTGCACAGAAAGACTGAAAGGAAGAAATTTTCATGATATGCCATAATAATGGCAGATAGTGGAAGTCACACTTAAGTTTCATGATAAAAATAAGTGTCTTTCAGGGGAATGATGTGTTTGTTCTTTCTATGCTGAAAGTTATTGTGAATCACCAAACAGACTGACAGGTCTCTAATCTTCTACATGGCTCTGTTTAGGAAGGAAAGCAATTTCAAGGTACTGTGGATCTCTGATGACAATCCCTAGAGGTACTTTGAAGTTGAAAAGGAGAATTTTGTCAACTTACTTTTATGAGAGTCTTGAGTCTCTAAAATGTCTGTGGTTTATTTGGTGTCACGTTAATGTCCAAGAATTTATTTAATTCCTAGAAAATGAGAAGTTTTCAGTCATGAGTTGGGCTAACACCATTATTTAGGCTTACCCTGAATTTTGAGTCTTTCACAGTGAAGCCAGGATTTTCGACTTGGTAGTCAGAATGTTGCTTTCCATGGGAGAATAATGTTAAAAGTCATTTCCCAAAATTAAGAGCTTCTATTTCCTGAGCTACAAAGAGTACTTTTACATTAAAAGATGAATATGGAATTCAGTAACAGATAGCTGATGAGGAGTGCTATGAAATGTTCTTTGGATATGGCATGGCATGTGCAGACACATGAACTTATAATACCTGTGGCCACCTGCCCAAGACCTGCACAAAACCAAGCTAGTTGAAATATCCATCATGGAGATCTGACAGGTTGCTTAGCTGAGAATATGGAGGTAGTCAGGGACTGTTGGAGAGAGAGTGTTATTTTCTTTGGATGGATGGTCACTGGTACACTGCCACATATTCCAGTAGATGATCCCACAACCATGTGCATACTGGCAGCATTAACTCGAGTCAGTGTATTCAAATATTCCAAATCAAAAGAAGGCATGAAGTTGGTAGGAGGATGCTTTAGAAGGACTGGGGTTGAAACTGGAATGAGGTTTAAAGAGTGAATACAATCAAGATACACTGTATTCATGTATGAAATTTTCAAAGAATAAATAAATATTTTTAAAAGATGAATACAAAAAGTTTACCATGTGTTATACTTTATTTTGCATATATGTGCCTTAAATAATGGTCATATATTATATAACATACAAATACATACATATATGGGCATATATGCATGTATATACACGTATGCATATATGTATGAGAGACTGAGTGTCATAGCAAGAATTCAACTTTTTGAGAATTTACATTTAAGCTTTAAGCTTTTAAGAGATATTCATTCATGTGACACTGAGAATAATCTGGATCAATAGTTTATTTCGAGTCCTAGAAAAGTGTGCTTGTAGTTTTTCAGTCTCAGCAATACATAGCATCAGAGCTTTCTATAGCAATGCACTTTAAGCTAGTAGTACATTGCATTGATTGCATTTCTTAGTTTGAAATATAATTTAATCAAGCAAAGCCTTTTTAAAGTTATGAGATGGCCCATAGTGTGGGGTAATATGCTGATGAAATGAGTTTAGAAAGCCAGTGTCAGGTGGTTCAAGAGATCAACCTGGAATTCATAGTTGCTGAAAATAATGGTCTCAAAGATTACTTTCAGTGAAATCAGACTTACAGCAGCAATGCTATGTATACCTATTGGTTTGTTGATGTATTATAAAATACCTTGGTTGACAATCCAATTAAGATTGCATTCAAAAAATTATTATATTCTGGATATTTTTCCACACAAAAATTAGAAAGTTTTCACAGATGATACAAAGGATAAGTGGTCATAGGGAGAATAAAAATCTTTTAATTGCTATATAATTCTAGAAAATTCTAAGTTCATTGCTCTTAGAAAGTTCAGTAACCCATAGAAAGGTGCATCTGCAAAGAATTCATCATTGCCATGAAGATATGAAGTCTCAACATATATTATGGATCCTTTTAAAGTAATAAGGTATTTAACAAAAGAGGTATGTTCCTTGAATTACTGAAAGTATTATTTTAATTACTGAGAGAATTTGGTATAATGTTGGGCTTAATATTCAGGTATGCAATTATTTTATATGGCCATTATTATCCTAAAATATTTTGTAAGATGAAAACAGAAAACAGTCTATTGGTTTTTTAATGATAGGTTTAATAATATGATGTGAATTTTAAATAATTTTCATAAGAAAGCAGTACTTTAAAAATATTAAAGTTTATACATTTTGTATTAAGAAATTTGCTATATAGTAAATACTATATATTTTTAGATAGAAGCAAATATTTTCTGTGTTATAAAATGAGTAAAATTGGCTGCATCTCTTCTTGATTTTGTAGGGACCCTTACAATGCTATTGACGCCATAGACCCAGAGAAACTGAATGTCTTTCGGACAGTCAGAGAAATAACAGGTACTTTTAATAGTAGATAGATAGATAGATACATAGATAGATAGATAGATAGATAGATAGATAGCAGACAGACAGATAGACTACTGAATATAAGTTATGTGACCTGTTACTTTCTTGAAATATTTACATATTTACAGTAGCAATACATTTCTAAGAGAAGTTCTAATCTTTAAAACTCACATGATCCCTTAGCTTTTATATTCTGAAGCCAATATAATTCAAGCATAAACTTTGATACATCGTTATTATTGTGATTTCAAATACCAAAAGATAAATGGTGCTTGGGCACTTGTTTTGACTCCACATAAAAATTACAGCTTAGTGTGAATAATAAACAGCACTCCCTTAATACATTTTTGAGCGTTTACTATTTTTAAATCTCTTATACTAGTTTTAAAGGGTTCATAAATATGAATTAACTTTGGATTTAACATCACAGAAAACCAAACCTGATGAGTTAGAGATTAACAATATATCTTATATTTCTACATAGATACAGATGTCATCATATATAGATAAATGGTGACGCAATTAAAAGAAATAGAACTTTATTTTTGTCCTTAACTTGATAAAAAAAAATTGTATATGTATCTACCAAGCTAAAGTAAATTATACTATTTTAGTATTTGAAATGTCCAGATTTATGAGTCTCTGAGTCTTAAAAACATGGATTCTTGGTACCATTCTTTAATAACAATTATTAATCTATGTTTACTCCAGAAATTCATAGTATTATACTTAATTGTCAAAGGATAAATAAGTTATGGATACTTTTAAAGTAGTTTTCATTGTCTTTTGCTTACTCCTTACCTTTTAATATATTTTCATTATGTTTGAACAATAATTAACACTGACATTAAATAATAATATTATGAATTATATAACTTTCTTATTCCCTGTAGGTTTCCTGAACATTCAGTCTTGGCCCCCAAATATGACAGATTTCAGTGTTTTCTCCAACCTTGTCACCATTGGAGGAAGAGTCCTCTATAGGTAGGTGAATATGCTCAGTGCTGTCATCTGGCCAAATATACAGAGGAATATCACAAGCTCTATAATGTTATAATCATCAGAATTACTCACCTACTGATTAATTCTGAAAATGAGCTCTTGAAATAATCCCTGGTATGGTGTGAAACACATAGAATTCATAGTTTGTTTTATAAAGTGCTTATTGCCTGGGCAGATATTAATGTGTTTCTGGTATAAGGCATGTAATACAATCTGTAAAACTTAACTTTATATGTAATTTATGTTATACTAAGACATAAATGTAAGTGACTCAGTAATAACTCGAGTGCGTGGGGAATCAATGCTGCTGTAGCCAGAGGCTTGCATTTTCTCTCTGATGCTGTTGTTTGTGCCACATATCCTAGGTTGATGTTGCTGGTCTAGGTTTCCTGTCCATAGTGTTGAATAATAAATGGGGATGCCATTAATGAGAGAGGAAGCAAACTTCACAGAGACTTGAAGTACAGGCGCGGGGGGCGGGGGGATCCCGGGGAAGTCTACCCACTCAGAGGAGATGGGGAGGGAGAAAGGGGGAAGGACTGTGGGAGAGGATCACCAGGAGGAGGGCAGAGAGTGGGATGTAAAGTGATTAAACAATTAAATTAAATTAAAAAATAGATGGAGAGCTCAGAGGGATATTTTTAGAAAATATCAATGTCAATACTTTAAATGTACATGATAAAATGAGCCTTTTAGTGAGTTTCTACCTTTTTAAAGGTTTCTTTAACTTTTGAAAAGCAGTACAAATGGTCAATAAATACTAGAAGAAAAAATGTTCCACACCCTTATGTCATGGAAAAAAGTGAAAGTCAGTGCCTTTATCCCAGTCAGTGGGAAAACAAAGGATAACAAATGCTAACAAGCATGCAGGAGAACAGACACTTACCCAAAGATGATGAAAGTGCAAACGAGTATCAACCAGAGAAATGATTGTGGGGTTCATTTATAAAACAGTACAACTGTATAATGAGGCTATACACTTCTTAAATATATACCCAAAGTTCACATGAAGCAGAGATACCTTCACGGCTATATTTATTGCAGCACTAATCATAACAGCCAAGTTAAGGAATGGCTGGGCCTGTCAATAGGTGAGTGGCTAAGTAAAATGTGTATAATTACAATTTTGTTTGACACCTCAATGTGGATAGAGTGAATTTTAAAGGACAGCAACTCAAGACAATTATTAGGTGCTGAGAGAGAAAGAATTAGTCTTCTCCAAAGATGAGCCCCCTAATAAGTTAACCAATCCCACTGAGTCAACATAAACACATATGCATATGAGCAACACTAAATGGACTAGGCCAGTTTTAACATATCTATGTATACATATATATAAGTATATATGCATATATACATTTATGTATAAAATAAGAATAATTAAAGAAAATTAATAAATTGCGAGAGTATGGGGGTGATATCAAAGAATTAAGAGTGTGAAGTGTGGAGTGGAAATCATGGATATATGGTACTCATATGAAATTCTCAAAAACAATAATAAAATAAATATATAAACTGTATGAACACACATACATTAAAGTAGAATTTTACCATATGAAAGAAAAATCATCATGACATTTGCAGGAAATACATAGTATTGGGAATTATGTGAAAGAAAATAAACTGTACTATGAAAGGTAAATATATTTTTCTGTACTTCAAAATATAAACATAGATCGATGATAGGTAGATAGATGATAGATAGATAAGTAGATAGATAGATAGATAGATAGATAGATAGATAGATAGATAGATAGATAGATAGGCAGGCAGATAGATAGATAGATATGACATTAAAGTAGAATACAGACTCTTTAGGAAGAACAGCTTGACCTGTGAATGTGAAAGGAAAACAGGAGAAAGTAGTATGAGGAAAATATAAAACTATACTACGTGTGTATGAAAATGTCACAATGAAACCCATAAACATATCACAGAAAAGGGTGAGGAAAAACTTAATAAAAAATCATCAGGAGGAAAATTTATCCATGTGCTATATGAAAAGAATATTTATTATCCATTGCATAAAAATATTAATTACTCCAAGCATTATTAGGATACAGTAGTCAACAATTCATGGAGTTTAAGAAGGAAGAAAAAAATTTAAAAATTATATCTCCATCTTGATGCTTTAACATCTTTGATTTTTGCTACTAAAAACAGTTCTAAATTTAAATTTAAAGCCAAGTGTATTTAAAATTATTAATGAAAAATAAAGTTTGAATCTACCAAAGGAAGTTCAACAGCCTTTAGTTAACTGAGATATGAGGGTGTAGAAAGTATAATTTAAACCCAATAAAATATACGTACTAAGGAAACTACAAAATGTGAATGATTTTGTAATAAAATGAGTTTTTTAAAAGACCATTCTTTTGTCTTGACTAGATTGAGTTTGACAGTTTTTCCAAACAATCTGAAGTCTCTCATTATTTCTTATTCTAAACGTTTAGGTCTTTTACTCTTAGTATTTCTTAATGTACTTTATACATTCTACAACTGAAAAAATTTTGGTTTCTGATATGCATAAATTGAATCTCAAGAAGCTACAAATATTTTCTGTATCATTTCCCTAAAGAAAGGATGGCTAATTTTACATAACTATAATGGAATAAATAGACTATAATGGATATTATAAACACATATTTGTATTTGTATTTAGTCTGTGAATATTTACTATTACTTAGTGTAGGACTCTTGAGGAACACAAAATTTAGGCTGAGAAGGCAGAATGTGACTAATTCAGGAATATATATATATATATATATATATATATATATATATATATATATTACATACATATATATATATATTGCATATATACAATCATTGTTAGTAACTATAAGTAATAGACATTGCCCCTTGGGAAATGAAATGATTATTTAAGTCTATATATCTTCAAAGACAGAAATATTAATCAGAAGAACAGATTTGTTTGTTTGTCCTCTGTTTATATTCCATTATTTTTACTTTTGCTGTGAGATGCTAAGTCCTTATTGAACTTTAGAGTATATTTCCTGAATTATTCATTTCCATTTCCCCCTCTCTTCTTTTTAGTGGTCTGTCATTGCTTATCCTCAAACAACAAGGTATCACTTCCCTCCAGTTCCAGTCTCTGAAGGAAATCAGTGCAGGCAACATCTATATCACTGACAACAGCAACCTGTGTTACTACCATACCATTAACTGGGCCACACTCTTCAGTACCATTAACCAGAGAATAGTGATCCGAGATAACAGAAGAGCTGAGAACTGTAGTAAGTACACGTTCCATAACATAAAACAGTACTTTCTGTTCTTTTTTCATATTTCACTATATATTTGAAAATAGCATCAAAATTTTTGCCTATTAGCCCAATATTGGATAATAGGTAATACAATTATCAAAAATGTGGCATAAATCGTCAGAGGTGGTGATGTTTGTAGCATATAGTTTGTCTTCACATACTGGCCAATGTCAGGAAACCTCATCTGGAGATTTTGATGCCCAGATAGTGAGGTGATATCAAGAGGGATCCTCCCCCCATCCCCACAGTCACCATAAGCACTCTTATCTAAATCTGGGATGAGTGTTAATTTAAAAATGCAATACTTTAAACAGATGGTTTGAAGTTCAAAATGATTTTTAAAATACTCACACGCAAAAAAGAAAGACCTTACTTAGCTCATCCATACAGGGTGACAGTGGCTGAGAAAACTTCCCCTTTTAAGTCAAAACCGTCAAAGCAGGCATGGTGATTTGAAGGGAATGACATTGAGAAACAACTGTGGGACATGAAAGACTGCATCACTTCCTGCCTCTTTCTCCCATGCAGTGCTGGTGCTCACAGAGTGACAGTAGTGGAGTCTTCATAAGTCTTTTGAAGTTTTCTAAAAGAAAAAGAATAAATTCTTATATATAAGCAGTATAGAGATAAATATTACCAAATCTTCAAAACCCATGTTAGTTAGTTTTATTTTTTAAGCTAACACATTTCATTGCTTAAAAACTACTATGCCTAGGTACTTAAATATAATTAAACAAAATTTTATTATTGATTTTTCAATATGGGAACATCTTTTCCAAATTACAGGTCTACCTTTTTCATTATTAAATATGTAATGAATAGCCATGGTTTTATATGCCAGTGATCTAAAAGGAATAGGAAATCTTTACAATTTACATGATTGGGGTTGAGACGAGTCATATTTATTGCTCAATGGACATTTATATTTTTCTTATATGGTACTTCATTTTATTCATGCCTTTTTCCTATATCAAGATTGGTGATTGTTGGGCTTTTTTGCTTCTAGATTTGAAAAAGCACTCTGAAGTTTTAATACATTAATTATCTGTTTTTCTATGTATTGTGAATAAATTTCTGCTTTCAGATGATTATTAACTTTCTTATTTGCTAATCGAACATTTTATGTTTTTATCAATTTAAGAGATTAGGTTTTCTACTTTCTGTCTTACTTCTTATTTCTGTATGTTCAAATTTACCGTAATTTTTAGACATATGAAATGTTTTGTAATGTCTTTTAATATCCCATTAAATACTATATTAAGTCAATATAATTGACTAATCAGTTTCTCTTCAGTTACAGAAGTTGGTTGCAATATGTTGTATGAAATGATCAGCTAAGAACATGTCAGATTGTGTTTCTTAATTGATATATGTGGTTTAATTTGTTTACAACCACCCTGTAAATTGTAGTAATATCCATGGAAAGATTAGTATAGCAATATCAAGAAAGATAAATAATATTGCCAATGTTTTGAGCTACTAACTATATCCATTGTTCAAACTAATGTCTATCACATTTCAAAGACTTGGATGTTCATTTCTCCATGAAACTATTCAAAAGAAATTATTGCTATCATAGGCAGTCAACCAGCTTACTATAATATATTCTGTATATTTTCGTCAGGATCACATTTGTCTTAGTACTTGTTTTATGTTGTTACAGCAGTAAATAAATAAATAAACAAATAAATAAATATAACTAAAGCTGGGTACTTTATAACATAAGATTTGTTTAGTTTACATTTTTGTTGGGGATAAAGTCATAGAATAGGTTCATTAGTCAGGGTTCTCAAGAGCAACATAACTGATAGAATGAATCTACATATATTGAAAGGGTTTGTTACAATCTATTACAGGTTGTGGTCCAGCTAGTCCAACAATAGCTGTCTCCATTGGAAAAGGCATGAATCCTATATCTGTGCAGTTCATTAGACTGGATATCTCACATGATATTCAATATACAATGGAAACTCTAAAAAAAGTAGGATCTGGTACCAGTAATGAAGGCTGTCTTAGGGTTTTACAGCTGTGAACAGACACTATAACCAAGGCAACTGTTATAAAGATAACTTTTAACTGGGACTGCTTTATAGGTTCAGAGGTTCAGATCATTTGTGGGTCCCTGTTCCTGAGGGTTTCCACGAAGATCTCTGGCCTGGCAGGGTGCAGGGGTCCAGGCCAAGGGCTAGAGTGGGAGCAGGGAGAGGGAATCTCTTCTGCTCCATGTGCCTCCACTGCTGCCTCTGCCTGAGTCTCCGCTGTTGTCACCCAGTTACTCCCAGGTGCTGCACCTGTCTCTCTGCGCTGAGCAGGTCGTTGAGAAGCCAGCTAGCTAACAAGGAGAGGAGGGTCCTGAAGGCATTTCGGGAGAGCAGATATCTTCCCAAGTGTTAACAGCTCTTGCGACAGAAACTCTCAGATAAAGGGATGATACTCGCATACCTTTACTTCTCCCGAATAGGGCTCTTATATACAGTTTTGGGGTGGGTTAGGGTCTGGCAGCAGATAACCCTATTGGCTTGATCTGAGACCTTAGAGATACCTCATCCACATGTGGGAGAGCCTGAGACACTGTTCCTAAGTGACTAATAGGAAAGTCTGTGGAGGGCTGAAGCTAAGCTTTGGGTTTTATGGCCATTCACTATGGTATGAGAAATCGACCAGTGCTCGTGTCCTGACTGGGCAGTAAATTCCTATCCTCAATAGCCATCAACAATAGCTCCTTGTATAGGAATGAAACTTAGGGGATCTTCTCCCCTATTCCAGTTGTCTTGGGCCAGGGATTATTTATATTTATCCTTTTCTTTAACTGAGGTATCCATTTCTTCTCTTATATTTTTGATGCATAGGATCTACATTCCATCTCTTTTTTTTTTTTTTTGTGAGGCTTGCCTCTGCCGTACCTGTTCAAGTCATATTATATATATATATATATACTCCTTCACTTTGTTTTCTTTAAATCATTTGATTTGGTTCTATTTTCATCTACAGGTCTTGAACTCTTTTGTTCATGTACTTCCACTGTTTATGTTCTCCTGGGTTTCTCTTATTTACTTTAAGGACTTTATTGTATATGTTGTGTGTGTGTTATATAAATTTTTTGGGGGGGTTCAAAACAGGGTTTCTCTTTACAGCCCTGGATGTCCTGAAACTCACTCTGTAGACCAGGCTGGCCTCAAACTCAGAAATCCGCCTGCCTCTGCCTCGCAAGTGTTGGGACTAAAGGCGTGTGCCACTACTGCCCAGCGGACCTTTATCATATTAACAATGGCTATTTTGAAGTCTATGTCTTGTGCTTCAGCTATCTTGATATATACAAGGTCTGTTGTAAAATGACTGTTGATTCCTAATAGAAATATTCTGTCCTGATTACTATTGATTGTGCTTTTATCCTGATATTTAGACATCTGTGTTTGGAAACCAATAAATTCTAGGTCTGGTTTTGGGTCTTGTGTCTGTTGAGTGGGTGTTTTGTTCCCTATTTTATGCTCTTCTTTCAGGTATGGTGGCTGCATGTAGCCTGGTAGGAAATTCTTCTGGGATCCTCATAGGTGTTCTTAATGGGGTTCCAGGTAAAATGTGTTCCTAGATATTAGAAGTTGACACTTGGGAATAAGAATGGTCTGGGAGGGGTTAGGGGGTCCATAGAAGGGAGGAAGGCAAGATATTCTACCAGAATCTTCTTAGTGCCTTGAAAGTGGAGTCAGAGAGTGAGGAGAGTCTATAACAGATAATCTGCTGCAGAGCTGACGATGAAACTGGGAAATTTTTTAGAGGAGCAGAGAGAGAGAGAGATGAAGAGCTACAGTCAGACTATCTGCTTCCCTTGTTGAAGTAGCCTGTGGGTTCCCAAGAATACTTACTGGAGTTGAGGACTAGATGAAGCTATGAATAAGGAGTTAGGGATGGAAGTTTAGAAGAGGAGATAAGTGCGATCTATTGGTTGTGGAGACATAGGGGTGGGGTAACATTTTGATGAGTGCAGACAAAGTACTTTAAAATATCCACAATATAAAGCTTGGGTAATGCTTCAGAAGAAAAATGTGCAGTGATGCTAAATATTTTGTTTTTGGTGGTTTTAGTTTTTAGGGATTTTGATTGATTAGTTAGTTGGTTGGTTTGTTTTTGTTTGGTTTCCTTGTTTGTTTGTTTGTTTTTTGGATAGGTTTCAGGAGGTGCATAAAATACTAAAGAAATGCAGCCATGGCTTATGTCCTTGGGGATCAGTTCAAGAAGTCCAGCACAACTGTAAAATCTGTAACCATGCATTCTCTGTTTTATAAAATGGCAGACTTTTTTTGTGAAACCTATGCACATTCTTCATTGTGCTTTAGATTATATCTAGGTTACTTATAATATTTAATTCAATTTAAATACTGTGAAAATAGGTGCTATATATTGTATATAGGAGATAAAAATGAGTAAAATTGATATATCATCTGAGTCCTGTTTATAATAAATGCAGTTTTGTAGTTTGATCAAAGGCTGATTACATCTGCAGTAACATTAACCACATATACATAGATATGAAGGACAAACTGTATGAAATTTTATACTTATCTATGGCTTTACATTCTGATATTTAGTAATAGGAAATCTACATCACTGAACATGCCTCAATCAAATAGAAACTACAAAACTATAATTACTTGCTAATCACTAAACTCCATGGATGGCCACATGACCTCATTTTGCAATGATTACTGAGTATCCTGTATTTAATCCAGACAGCATTGATAAAGAAAGAAGGTAGGCATATAATAGAGACAGAGTTGGAAGAAATATTTTTGTCATGTACTACTTATTTGGTTTTCACTGGTAACCATGACAATAGCAACTAGAGAATAAATATTTTACTTTCTAGAATATCATGGAATTTCAGTTTCCTATAAAAATCTCATGCACTTGTTATTAAGGTCATTCTTATTTCTAATTTTTTATATGCTACAGAGTATGAACTTTGGATATTGTTTATGATTAATCATAATTTAAAATTACAATCTAAGACATCCTTCTATGAAAAGAGGTTTTCTACTATGCTAACAGTCCTATATTCCCATCTTAATTTGCATATACCTATCTTGCTACATCCTCTCAGTCCTATGCATTTACAAACTAGATTCTGCCTAACCGGTTAGAGGAACTGTTCTTGAGAGGGTGTACCCTATGTTCACTTAGAAATTAATAAACTCTGCTGTAATTTTCATTAAACCAGGCTTGATGTGAAGTATAAGCTACATAAATCAGGATTTAGTATAAACAGTATCCTTTGAAGTAATCAGAAGATAGAAACTTTTAATTATACTTCTTAGATCTCCCTTCCTAAATTACCAAAGTAAATATCAGTACACTGCTCTTTGTAATTTTTCCATATTTTATTTGAAACAGCACAATGTCTAATTACTAACAATGATTCAAATGCTCTCTATGTTCTTTTGAAAAAATAATTAGCAGTTGCTGTTGCTGATTAGTTACAAAAATGAGATCTCGTCTAATTTTTAACCTAAAATGTCTAAAGGCATCAAGAACTTCTCAGTGATAAAAGCCAGCCTCACTGCAGGGTTCAGTTTTCATTTCAAATGACAATACTATATTCTGACTGGCGCCTACATGAGTGGCTATAGCAGTTTAAAGGTAAAGCTGTTGAATGTTAAAATGCAGGATTCTGGGATTCAATTTCTAGAGCTCCTTCTGGGCAGCTCTGAGCTTTGCATTGTTCCTTCTCCTCAAAAAATATTGGAAGACACTGACCAGTTGCATCTGAAGTCTGATTTCCAGTTTATGAAGATAGGATTAAGGCATATACGTAGGATAAAACATTAGTCTATGACTAGTGTCTTTAGAAGAAAAGAGACAGATAGAGAAAATGCCATGTGACAATTTAGAGAGAAGATAGATATAATTGGAGTTATACATTTATAATGTAATGAAGCAAAATATGGCTGAAATCACAGGAAGTTAGATTAGTGTTATGATCTACTGCATGAGAGAAAGAGAGACAGAGAAAGAGAGAGAGAGAGAGAGAGAGAGAGAGAGAGAGAGAAAACTGCCTAAGACCTTAATATTACATGCATGCTTCTGACTTTGAATTTTATGAAACAAATTTTTCTATTGTTTTCAGCCATGTAAGTGGTGTCATTTAATCAGCGAAACCCTTGGAGTCTAAAAGGAATATTTGTGTTCCTTGACCCCTAATTCTGTATCCTTAGTACATACCACACCTTAATGAGGCAGATGTCTGTGGGAAAGTCTTTGGGAAACTCTGCTTTGTCTCTTTCCCTATTACTCTCCATATCAAATTACAGTAGGAAGTATATGCCATAGTGAGGTGTGACATCACATCTTAATGATATGGTCATCTCAAGAAGAACTAAGTGATGTTATCAGTTGGCATCAAACCACAGATGGGAGACAGATCACGAAAGCTCAACCCAGAGTTGAACAGCTGTGGCAATAAATGGTTACTGAAAAAGGGGAATATCTGTTATCTGTACGTTTGATTATCTGTAAGGTTATCCATCGCAAGTGGTCATCTCTAAATCCATATACATCTGGGTAATAATAAACAGACTCATCAAGCTACCTACATGCACTGTGTACAGGTACAGAAGCATGTAGCAATAATTACTTAGATCATTGAACTGAGCCTCCCAACTCCCTGGAGTCAAAAGGCTCTCAAGAGATAGGCACCTCTTCTCCATGGAAACCAAACCGAAGCACTCCTCTGGTGTATATGTATGGGAGCCTTGGACCAACTAGCTAGCGTATGCTCCCTGGTTGGTGGCTCATTGTCTGAGAGATCTCAAGGGTCCAGGTTAGTTGAGACTGCTGGTCTTGCTATGTGGTAGCCCTCCTCCTCAGCTTCTTCCAGCTTTGCTGTAATGCAACCAGAGGAGTTTCTGACTTCAGTCCATTGGTTGGGTTTTAATATCTGCTTCTGTATCAGTTATCTGCTTGTTGGGCCTCTCAGAGGCTAGCCATGCTTGGCCACTGTCTGTAAACTCACCATAGCATCAGTAATAGAGTCAGGCCTTGGAGTTTCCACTTGACATGGATCCCAATTTCAACTGGTCACGGACTGCCTTTCCCCTCAGTCTCTTCCTCATTTTTGTCCCTACAGTTCTTTTACACAGAAACAATTCTGGGTCAGAATTTTTGACGGTTGGATAGTAACCCCATCCCTCCACTAGATGCCCTGTCTTTCTACTAAAGGTAGAGTCTACTAGTTACCTCTTTCCATTGCTGGGCATTTCATCAAAGTCCCTCCCTTTGAGTTCTGGTATTTTCTCACCTCCCAGGTCTCTAGTACTTTCTATAGGAATACAGTTTTCTTTAAAAGGCTAGTCACAAGAGAGATTGGTCTGAAGTTCTCTTTCTTTTTGTGTCTTTGCATGGTTTAGGTATGAGCATACTTGTGGCTTCATAGAACAAAGTGGGTAGTGTTCCTTCTGTTTTATTCTGTGGAATAGTTTGAAGAGAATTGGTATTAGGTCTTCCTTGAAGGTCTGATAGAATTCTGCACTAAAACCATCTGGTCCTGGGCTTTTTTTGGTAGGGAGATTTTAATGACTGCTGTTATTTCTTTAGGGGTTATGGGACTGTTTAGATGGTTTATCTGCTCCTGATTTAACTTTGGTACCTTGTACCTGTCTAGAAAATTGTCCATTTCATCCAGATTTTACTGTTTTGTTGAGTATAGGCTTTTATAGTAGGATCTGATGATTTTTCTGAATTTCCCATTTCTGTTGTTATGTCTCCCTTTTCAGTTCTAATTTTATTAATTTGGATACTGTCTCTGTGACATCTGATTATTCAGGCTAAGGGTTTATCTATCTTGTTGATTTTCTCAAAGAACCAGCTCTGGTTTTGTTGATACTTTGTATAGTTCTTTTAGTTTCTACTTGGTTGATTTTAACCCTGAGTTTGGTTATTTCTTGCCTTCTACTCCTCTTAGATGTATTTGCTTCTTTTTGTTCTAGAGCTTTCAAGTGTGCTGTCAAGTTGCTAGTGTATGCTTCTCCAGTTTCTTTTTGTAGAACTTAGAGCTATGAGTTTTCCCCTTAGCACTGCTTTCATTGTGTCCCATAAGTTTTGTTATGAGGAAATTCCACCTCACACCAGTCAGAATGGCTAAGATCAAAAACTCAGGTGATAGCAGATGCTGGTGAGGATGTGGATAAATAGGAACACTCCTCTATTGTTGATGGGAATGCAAGCTGGTGCAACCACTCTGGAAATCAGTCTGGTGGTTCCTCAGAAAATTGGACATACCATTACCTGAGGACCCAGCTATACCACTCCTGGGCATATACCCAACATATAACAAGGACATAGGCTCCATTATGTTCATAGCAGCCTTATTTATTTCCAGAAGCTGGAAAGAACCTAGATGTCCTTCAACAGAGGAATAGATACAAAAACTGTGGTACATTTACACAATGGAGCATTACTCAGTTATTAAAAACAATGCATTCAAGAAATTCTTAGGTAAATGGAAGGAACTAGAAAATATCATCCAAAATAAGATAATCTAATCACAAAAGAACACACATTGCTTTCCTCACTGGTGATCTCGATCCTCTCACTCCTTCAGTCTTCACTCTATCTTCTCCATGGAACCTGATCAGTTTGAATGGTTAGCTGTGAGCACTGAGTATGTCAGACCTGCAGACTTCTAGGAGACAGCTATATCAGGCTCCTGTCACATGTGCATCTGACATCCAACACAATGTCACCTTTGGTAATGCACATGGGATGGATATCCAGGTGGGAAGTCTGTAGACAGCCCCTCCTTCAGTTTCTGTCCTGCACTGTGTCTCTATATTGCCCTGAGTATTTGTACTCCTTCTAGAGGACTGAATGTAAATAAAATATCCATAAAAAAAAGAATGGACAGCTGATAAAAGAGTAGTCACTGGGAGTTACATGTTCAATGAGTATATGGACAAGACAAATTGGACTTGGTTATTTTTTTTCAAGTCACATCTGTGGGCAGTTGGGATTAGGATGAATGCCAAGTGTATGTGATAAGGGTACATTGTATGAAATTCCCAAATAATTAATAAAAACACTGTTTTGGGGTGGGGAAAAAGAAATTTTAAAACTAAAAACTGAAATAAATCTAAAATTAAAACAGTTAAAAAGAAATGTAGATACAAATGAACTGAGCAATTAATTTCTTCTTGTGTAGATTTACTTACTCCCTCAAAAAGGACTTAGGAGATTTTATAGCTTAGAAACTTGAACTAATATATTCAGGAAAATTTTAGAAGACAACAAAAAAACAGTAAACTTAAAACCATATCTCTAAATAATGTATTTATTTTGCATTTACTAAAAACCAAAGGAATATTTAATGATACTTTACTTATTCTTTTAGTAATTATAGTATGTTAATATATATATATAATTTCACTAACTTTATTTACCTAAGAGTGAAGTCACATATTTATTTAAATTTTTGCAGTGTAGTATTTTTTTCTGAGAATCACTTTTAACTTCTCAGTATTATAAGCAGTAGCTATATACTTTTTAATATCTAACTGCTGCTCATTCTCATTCTCTCAACTCCTACATTCTGAATTTTGTGCTCAGGTCATACTCAGGCCACCTATTAAAATTATAAGTACCACAGACATGATTATTGATCTGCTATCAATGCATACAAATAGCTAATCCTTCTATGAGGTAACACATATGTATTTACAGTATCCAACATAAAAGTAGTTTGTAAACAATACTTTTAAATGTATTTGTTGAGTTTTTTTGTGCTTTTAATTTTTTGTCAGTAAATTTATTGAATGTTTATTTAAAATATCCAGCTGTATATTAAATACCATATTAATATTATGATCGTATTCATCTTAATCCTGAAAGAAAGATATTCACTTTACAAATCTGTAGCAGGAAAGTAATTGCCCATGGCAATATGGCTCATGAAGCAATAAAGATTTGAACCTATATCTGTCATATCAGAAAAGCTTAACTTCTCTGTATGAAACAAACTTTACAGCATTAAAAAAAAAGATTAATGCTACCTGTCTAAATCCTTTCTAAGTAAAAAACCATGCTTCACTGTATGATAAATAATACCAACATAGTAGTTAGATTTGCTCGACAATGAAAAAATTATTTTCTGCCTTTGTGCCCATAGACAGGTACTCCGTTTCAATATTTTTAAGGGAATCCACTTACTGTCATTCATGCAGGGCTCTAGCAAAATTCATTATTTGAAGCTCATCTCTATTTTAATGGAAACAGGTTCAATATTCTCTATAAGGGTCGAAATACTAAGCACATTATCTCTCCAGATTTTTCATAGACAGGTACAATTCAGATGAGATAAAGAAAAATCTGTTCTACCGCTTCTAGAGAAAACACAGAGGAAGGGAAAATTTTCCTAATAACTACATTGCTAACGTTTCTTTAGAGAGGATTACATGGCCTATGAACTCTAAGCTGTGAATAGGACTGCTCCAAACATGATGATTGCTCTGGGAGGTCAGATGTTTGTTGACATCTTAGGGATGATCGAAACTTTTTTAAAAGTAGCTTCTCTGCCTTTTGTTTTCTGCTTTTGGAGCCATTGCCTTGATTTTACTTTAGTGAAAATAATTTTCTTGTCTTCCTTTCCACCAGTTGTTTGGAAAAAATGAGTCACAAGCAGTTCTTGTGTTTCTTTTTAGTGTTGCTTTACTTCCTTGTGATTCTGTTGCCTTGATTCAAACTTCTATGCTTTAGGCACATGAATAAAGAGTTAGAGGCAACAGAAAACAGAAGGGAGGTTGGATCGTAGTGACTGAAGATAAACCATCCGGGTCAAATAATGTGATTGCACAGCAGAAAATCTCAACAGCTTTACTGTTTAACACACAGAAAGGTACTTTCACCCTTGACAGTAGGAGAGACAAGATATAAAGCTAAATGGTATTAAGCTTGAAATATAAAGTATGCAGTTTGGTATGATAAACCAAAATATTGATATATTACCATGAAGTAGAAGGTCTCAAATAGATAATGCTGGCTGTGAGGGCTTCCTGAAGAAAGAAACCTAGAAACAACTGAGGGTCTTAGAACTTGATACAGCATAGATTTGGCATAGTGATTGTGATTTTCAGGACGACTAAAGATAATGAATGAGTATAAAGACTCAGATTCATGACAATAATTAGATATATTTAAATACCCTAGTTGTTTACACAATCTGCTCTCTTAATATGTGGAGTTATCTTCTTCATACCTCAGATAAAATTACTAATACCATAGCAAGTACATATAAGTGTTACATAGTGAGACATTGAAATATGAGACTAATAACCATATAATAGATGGATTCTCACGAAACACTATTATTACTTCTCATTCATAAAGATCTTTCATTCATGAAAACCATTCTATCATTTGATTCAGTATCAAATCATGGGCACATACATTAGCCTACAAAATACTCTGAAAGTAGAAAGAAGAATTAGATGGATTTTGGAAACTGGGATCTAAGGGATGAAACACAGGTAGATTTTCTTCTCCATGTGTCTCAAATGTGGATGAGCAGAAACAGGTAAATAAAAATGCCACCTTGTGAAGACCAGAAGTACTACCACAAAGTCAGTTATTTCTTCTCTAAAGCTCAGAAAACTGATAGTGTAACATGACAGACACCATTTAGATAATAATGGTTGGAATCGGGTTAAACTCTGCAGAAAAGAATCATGATCCCAAGATGACTCAGAGCAGTGAAGGAGCAGAACTGTGCTGTATTCTATCTTCAGTGAGTTGCAATTAGAAATCACCAAACCCAGACACTATTGTGATGCCTAGAAGTGTATGCTGACAGGAGCCTGGTATAACTGTCTCTTGAGAGGCTTTGCCAGAGCCTGACAAATACTGAGGCTGATGCTCCAGGTCAACCATTGGACTGAGCACACGGTCTCCAATGAGGAGTTAGAGAAAGGACTGAAGGAGCTGAAGGTGTTTGTAACCCGATAGGAAGAACAATAGCATCCACCAATCTGAACTCCCAGAGCTCCCAGGGACTACATCACTAACCAAAGAGTACACATGGAGGGACCCATGGCTCCAGTCATATATGTAACAGAGGATGGCCTTTTCAAGCATAAATAGGAGGAGAGACCTTGGTCCTGTAAGGGTTCAATGCTCCAATGTAGGAGGCAGGGAGTCAGGGAGTGTGTGGGTGGGTAGGGGGAAACACCCTCATAGAAGCAGGAGGAGGGGGGATGGGATAGAGGGCTTGGGTGGACCAGGAAAGAGGATAACATTGATATGTAAATTAAAAAATCCAATTTTTTTTTTAAGAGAAACTTTATAAAACCTTTGGCAGCTTAAGAAAGAAAATTCATACTGGCAATGATCCTTCCATATGACCAAAATGGCCTGGATAGAAGAAGAAAGAATATTTTTTCCAAAAAAAATGTTAAATCTAAACCCACATCAACACTTATGCAAAATGTTTGTAGCATCTGCAGCTATAATACTCCAGTGATGGTTATAGTATAGAATCTTCTAGAAGAAAAAACTTTGTTTTAATTTTAATTTTATTTATTTAGTTATTTAAACTTCATCATAATTTACTTATTTACACAGAGGTTATAAACACAAAAAGGCAGGATGTGGGAAGGGAATGACACTGGAGCATAGGTGTTCAGGGTGAGTACAGATACCTTTCAGAACAGGGTATCAGCTGAATGTAGGTTCAGGGGACAGGTCACTATGGCTGTGCCTATGGTTCACTTGTCCTTATCTAAGTTGGTACTGTCCACCGAGGCTGCTTATTTATAAGACCTATGACTACTAGGTTTGGTAAATTTCCACAGAAGCTGCCTGTTTACAATAGCTTATAGCCTTCTGTTTCAGTGTTTTTCAACAGAGACCCAAGACTTTGCGTTAGCATGTATGTATGTCAGGCCTATTGCTGACTTTAGGCCTATGGCTGATTTTAGGCCTCTAGTGTATATGCAGGGCTGCTCCTGACATCTCCTCCCTTCTCTAAGTATAGAAGGGCCTTGGCGATTCTATTCTTGCGAAGACAGGGATAGAGGCCTGACCTCCAATAATTGAAGGGGACCTTGTAATGGCTCGGGTCTTCCTGTCATTGTCCAGTGAGGCATGAGGGCCATACCCATCCCGATGTCTTTTTCCTGGAGAGGGGATACTTTTGACATTAACCCCTATGCAGTAAGGCTTGTTCCTCAGGGAACCCAGATAGATATTTTTAACTTTTATTTATATTCCCTTGCAGTGCTTAGCCTCGCAGCCTAAGCAAGAATTCAGATCACCAGTGAGAGAGGGTTCTGGGTAGCCTCTCTCTGCTTGGTCTAAGGGCAGAAGTCCCCTCTTTTAGGTTGGTTGGAGATGGGTTTGAGGAACACCCTGGATAAAGTAACAACCTCATCTTGAATCTCGTGGTCCTCCATAGCTAACTTATGATAATGTATCTGAATAGGTTTTGCTACCAAAGAGGAGTGTTCCTCTTTCTCCACCTACTCACCAGCATCTGCTATCACCTGAGTTTTTTATTTTAGCCATTCTGACTGGTGTGAGGTGGAATCTCGGGGTTGTTTTGATTTGCATTTCCCTGATGACCAAGGATGCTGAACATTTCTTTAGGTGCTTCTCAGCCATTTGCATTTCCTCAGTTGAGAATTCTTTGTTTAGCTCCGTACCCCATTTTTTAATAGGGTTATTTGGTTGTCTAGAGTCTAATTTCTTGAGTTCTTTGTATATATTGGATATTAGTCCTCTATCAGATGTGGGATTGGTAAAGATCTTTGCCCAATCTGTTGGTTGCCGTTTTGTCCTATTGACAGTGTCCTTTGCCTTACAGAAACTTTGCAATTTTATGAAGTCCCATTTGTCAATTCTTGATCTTAGATGCTCACTATGTTCATAGCAGCATTATTTATAATAGCCAGAAACTGGAAAGAACCCAGATGCCCTTCAACAGAGGAATGGATACAAAAAATGGGGTACATTTATACAATGGAATATTACTCAGCTATTAAAAACAATGAATTTGATAAATTCATATATAAATGGATGGAACTAGAAAATATCCTGAGTGAAGTAACCCAATCACAAAAAACATACATGGTATTCACTCACTGATTATTGGATTTTAGCCCAGAAACTTGAAATACCCAAGATTCAACTCACAGACCACATAAAGCTCATGAAGAATGACGACCAAGTAGGGGGGGCTTCAGTCCTTCTTAGAAGGAGTAACAAAATACTCAAGGGAGTAAATATAGAGACACAGTGCAGGACAGAAACTGAAGGAGGGGCTGTCTACAGACCATTCCACCTGGATATCCATCCCATGTGCAGTTACCAAAGGTAGACATTGATGTGGATGTCAGGATGCACATGCTGACAGGAGCCTGATATAGCTGTCTCCTAGAAGTCTGCAAGAGTCTGACATACTCAGATGCTCACAGCTAACCATCAAACTGATCATGGGGTTCCCAATGGAGAAGATAGAGTGAAGACTGAAGGAGTTGAGAGGATTCGAGACACCATGAGGAAAGCAACAATCCCAACCAACCAGAGCCCCCAGGGTCTAAACCACCAGCCTGGGAGCGTTTAGGGAGGGACCCATGGCTCGAGCTATATATGCAAGGGAGCTATATATAAGTGGGAGAAGAGATCCTTGGTCCCATGAAGGCTGGGCGTCATTGGGGGGTGGGGATATTTGAGGGTGGGGAGGTGAGATACGGGGGAGGGTGGATGGGGGTACACCAACGTGGAGGCAGGAGGAGGGGGAAAGTGATAATGAGTTCCTGAGAGGGAGGGGGGAAATTGGGTAAGGAGAGAATATCTGAAATGTAAATAAAATTTCCAATAAAGAAAAAAAAAAGTACATGCTGGATGAGTGGACCTTCATGATCCCTAGTATGCTTGCCTTTGTGTTCACTCTATATCAACACAATTTTCAAATACTCTTGCCTGAAAATTTGAGTTTTGTATTAGTGATATTGGTAACTAACAGGAAGATAGAGAAGATTTTCACAATTTTATCTGGAGAATTCTTAATTTATTATGAGAAGAATGTTGTTATTCAGGTACCTGGGATAAGTTTTCAGATATGCAGGAAAGGATGTGAAGAGTTTTGTCTTTATTCAGTGCATTGAATCCTGTCAGTAACGTTGTTATGCACTGATTATATTGAATAAGTGTTCATTGCGATTGAGAACGCAAATGGGCAATTTTAGAAAACTTAAAACAAGGCTGTCAAAGTCTTTGGTACTTCTGAAATCAAATCTAAACAACAGCAAAAGATGTTATACTATGGTCTAGAACTAAAATTCTAGAATACTAAGCAGAACATCTAAAGATAATTGCCAGCTTGAACTGCAGAGCAAGTTGAAAAGCAGCTAAGTAATTTAATGTGTCAAAAGACTGGGATATAGCCAGAGCCAAAGGGCTTGCTTAGTTTCTGCAAGGTAATATGGTCAGTTAAGATTAACTTTGAAGAAGAGAAACCATTATTGATACATAACTCTGTATATCTCCTCACAAGTATTTATTTCAGTTTCCTGAATACTCTTTGTACACATTCCTATAGGTGACCTACTTTTATAAATTGCCAAGTTATATGTTAGAAGATGCCTACAAAATTATTTTATTTATATTCTTAACTTTCAAATTTTAATTTACTTATTTTTCTGCATGTTTGTGCATGCATACATTTACATACCAAGGTATCTACAACAATCAGAGGATAGCTTGGGAAATTAGATCTCTTATTCTACCATGTATGCCTTAAGGATGGAATGTAGGTCTTCATACTTGGCAGCAAGCTACCTTACCTACTGACCCATTTTGCCTGCTAGATTTCTAAACTTTTTCCCACTTCATATATTCTGTATATTTTTCTCACTTCCTCTTGTTTTAAAAATAATTTTGCTAACTATATCATTCTCTCAAGTTTCTTCTTTAAAACCCTCATTTTTGGTGTGTTTGTGAAAAAAATGTTGGCTTGGGAAAGGCATACTTTGCTCTTTAATTTGTGTGTGTGTTTGTTTGTGTTTGTGTTTGTGTTGTGTTCATGTTCTTGTGTGTGTGTATGTTTGCAGTAGTATACTTCTTTTTAATTGGATATTTTATTTATTTACATTTCAGATCTTATCCCCTTTCCCCATCCCAACGCCATAAATTCCCTATCCTCCTCTTCCTTTTTGCATTTATACCATTTTAATTATATACAAATATTAAGGTCAGTTCTAGGTTGAAGAACTAACAATACAATAGATGCAAATAGTTTATATCAACCACCTGTCCTCCCTTTGTGTTCAGTTAGACAAAGGGATTTTAATTAGTCTTATGGACAAGGCTACTTTGCTATACACATACAGCAACTCTGCAGTATGGAATAAGTTGGAGAGAGTAAGGAGATTGGCAACTGGGTAGGCATCCAAAGTAGTTTGACAATGAACTCTTTCAAATCAACTCCTTTAAAACTATCAAGCAAAAGCACATTGTAGTCATATTTGATCCATATATCGTGTGTATGTGTGTGTGTGTGTGTGTGTATGGTAAAGTACGAACTTGGGAAGGGTTTAAGAGAGAACAGCGAAAAGGGAAAATAATATAATTATATTTTAGTTAAATATAATTTTTAATAAAAAAGCTATTCAGCTTATTACAAAAGATAGTTAACATTACTACATTCATTGTCTCATTTCCTGTTGATTTTTGTGTGTATTGCAGCTGCCGAAGGGATGGTGTGCAACCACCTATGTTCAAATGATGGTTGTTGGGGACCTGGGCCAGACCAGTGCCTATCATGTCGGCGCTTCAGCAGGGGAAAGATCTGCATAGAGTCTTGCAACCTTTATGATGGGTAAGATACATCAGGCCACCTTTAACTCATAAGCTGTAAGCTACTGAATAAAGCAAAAATCTGATCTTTAGAAAAGCATTGAGAATTTAGAATATGTGTCAACCAAGATTTTTAAAGAGCACCTTCCTTCTGCTTTTATTGAGTGACTGTGAAGCTCTTGCTTTTTCTCCATCCAGGTGGTGTGCCTATTTCCACCCAAGAAACATCCCATGTCTCTGTGTCTTTGATAACTGGGAGGACCACAGGAAAACCTCATCTATGATTTAAGTTGAAGAGGGTTTTCCATGTGGTCTACCCTTTCCTAAAAAGCAATGTTTTTAACTCAGTGTTTTCAATTCCCTGTGCACTGCAGCTGTTGTTACATTGCCTGCACGAAAACCTAGTGTCTACTCTATACTGTGCCATTTCATACCCTGTCAAATCCCTTTATCACAGCAGAATTTCATGCATTGTGATTGGCCCTCATTAGTGTGATAATGTATTTCTCATGGCTGCCCCCTATGTCGATTTCTCTCATACTGCTCAACTGAAAGTACCTTTAAACAATTTTAGAAACTCTGGAACATTGGAAACATTCAATTGAAACATTGGAATGATCAGTTCTTGCCTTAATTTCCACAGTGACTGGATTGAAAAGATGCATACATCTCATTGGCCAAAGTTAGATTTTTTGTTTGTATATATGATAAATAGGAATAGCTAGTGTTACCTTTCTTTGATTAGGGAAAGTGAAATATGCTTATTAAGGTCCTGTTGAAGTTTTTACTTGGGATTTCATTAGCATCATTTCCCTTTTATTGGATAATCTGACCCTAGCAAATGGTTACTAAAATATTTATCTTAAAACCTGATAATGCAGTTAAATAAATGCATATTTATGAAAATGAAAAGTGCATTTATAAGTATATATTTATAAATACAAGATTTTTGTATGTATACACATAAGAAAAAGGAAACATAAAGAGTTTTTCCTCAAAGGAAAAAAAAAGAAAATCAATCAATTCAGTCTAATTTGTATCCAAATTCAAGTGGCATTGTGTTTCTGTAACACTTAACTACAATGAACAATCAAAATGGAAGAGCAAAATAGTTATAATGGAACACTGAAACATGAAACCCTAAAGTTTTTCTATATATCATACATTCTGAGTCCTTGAGACCAACACAAAAACATCAGGCTGCCAGTCAAGGAACTTTGATGGCAATTGTTTATTTAAAAGAAAATCACATCTCAATAAAACAGATTTCTCCTTTTACAGATCATTCTCAGTAAACTAAATGTCAAGTGTTTAATTCTCCAATAATAGTGTTGGTGTTAAGACTTAGATTTTGGAGACTTGGTATTACTGTATTCACTCCAGATCCAAAGCCTGACTATGCTAACAGAGTAGTATCATAGACTTTAAGTAGTTAGGCCACATCCAAGTCAAAGGAACTTGACAAAACCACAGTTAAGTTACCAGAAGAGTGGAATAAGAATAATAGTGATGGATACAGGTTAATCAAAGGCTCAGTAAACTCTTAAAGACTACAAGCAAGATCTCCCATGAAAGCAGGAAGAATATCAGGAGCACTGTTATTCTAACTTTCCTATTCTAACTTCCAGGAAGTTAGCAAGGAAAGACAATGGTCTCCCTATTGTTCTTATGACATGTGTTTACTCTTTAATTGTGTGTGTGAAGAGGTGGATGCTGTGGTAGAGGAATAGGGGAAGTACAGCCTAGGTTTTAGTAGCATACAAATTATGTTCTTCATTTGTCACCATAACCCCTTAATGGACAAAGTCTTTTATCCAAAACTAGTAACTATCTGAAGGTCATAAGATTACTGGTCTCTCATAAAAATTCATTATACATTTTGGAAATTTTTTTAGACTTTAAATACCCTCCCTTGGGTCATTTTTACCTTTTATTCTAAAGACCTTTTCAGTCAAGTATTTTACATTACTTGTATTAATGGAGCATAAAAAGAAGGCTTGTTTCCTAACTGTAATTTTTAAATAAGAAAATTTGTAAAATGTTTGACCTAAAACATAATAATATATTACTGTATAAGTAGTATAACAATGTGGCTAAATGTATAAGTTCTATATAGATAATAGCCTACTAATGCTCTGTATTTTGAAACTATATATAACTCTTGCCTTTAAAGAAAGCATAAAAACATTTATGTGTGAAAATGCCTAAGGAAAATGCCCAATTTTAAATATTAATAAAACAGAAATGTAGAGTTAGAGTTAATTTAACAAACAGAATATATAACTTATGCTTTGGAATTCCATTGCTTATTAAGACTTTTTATGTTTAAATGAAACACAAAATGAAAGGAATCTTTTAGAATTTATCATATAATTAATTTATAATTACATTATTCATGTTGATATTGGTTTCAAAAGATGATTCAGGACTCTAAGGAAGAAAATTATAACCAAATTATATAAAAATTTAATTAGTGATCAACTTTGTTGATGACACCAAAATTATCTTACCCAACATTTCATTTTGTATTTTAGTGAAACCAAAAAATTGAACACAGTATAATGACTGGTTCCCAATTACCAAAGTAAAATATTTATATTAGACTTTGAAATGCATAATTACCTATTTAAAACCTATAATATATAAATAGACATAAAATTTAATGATATAAAACGGAGTATCATAATCACAGTAGATTAAAATAGTAAAGTTTTAAACTATACACATTAAACTATTTACTTTATTCCATATAGAAATACTTCAAAAAGAATTAGATTGAAAGGAATGTTATAATATTAGATCAATAATCTAAGAAAATAAAATCTAACATAAAAAGATATTTATAATACTCTAAGGTTGATGTTTTAACAGGAGATAAGATATCAAAGCCTGTTTTTGAAGTTTAGCCAAAAGTAAATTTAATAGTCTTGGGATTTGAAGGACAAGATTGGATCACATTTATGTATCCAGCAATTAAAAACCACAATGGTTTAAAAATTGAAACTTCAACCAAGAAGAATGTTTTATATAGAATCAAACAGATGCAATCTTACTCAAAGAGGTAAAAGTGATTCTGCTGTGTCATCAAAAGAGATTATTTCCTATTTTCGGAAAGTACTAGAATATCTCTCACAGGAGAGAGCTTTCCAAAATGAGACAATTGTTGAGCCCAATCAAGGGCAAGGAAAACCATCTGGCTGTTGTATATCTTCTCTTTTAATGGAAAGCATACCCCTTAATGCATAGGAAAGTGCATCTGTGGCTCCTGGCACATTAGAGAAACAAACTCAAGAATTTACTCTGCCAATAGTACTCTTAGCAGATGTTGCTTCATTTGTTAAGTTGATGCCTTGTTTGCTTACACCTCCTCACGCAGTTGATATTTTCACAGGGAATTTCGAGAGTTTGAAAATGGCTCCATCTGTGTTGAGTGTGACTCCCAGTGTGAGAAAATGGAAGATGGACTCCTCACATGCCATGGACCGGTAAGTCTGAGGACTTTAGTAGGTGTGATTGCTCATTTGCTATGATATACATAAATATTATGTCATTGCTTTGGATGCTTATTCAATTGGTATTTATAGGATACTAAGGGAAATTGTGTTTAATATTTAAATCTAGAAACATACAGTTTCACAGGATAGATAAATATTAGGAAATCTACTATCATATAAATATTCCCCAAATACTGTTTTTGAATAAGAATAAAAAGCGTATAGAGTTCTTGGGACAAGATACACAGCTGAAAGAAAGACATGAAAGTAATCATCTTAAATAATAATAAATAAAGTAATGAAAACTGTTTAGATTGTTAAAAACACAAATGAATGAAAAATGAAGTATACAAGTATAAAAGTTCATGTTGTTTTGGTGAAATTATGATGATGTTAATTAATATATATGATGGCAGAATGGAGAACACTAGTAAAAGGATAAGATGAGCTTCATAAACTGAGACCTAAAGCAGTACAATCAATGCTGTATTAGAGAAAATGATCCTGGGAATAGATATCCATCATGAAAACCCTATGTGCTGAGGAAGATTTTTCACAATTGAAAGTTACATTAGGGAGAAAATGTTTCTAATTCTCAGAAACCTCACCTTTTGGTTTCCACACCTTGGGTTTCTCAAGATCAATCTGTGTTTGTCATTAAAATTGATCCATTCATCGTTCATTAGTTAAATACTTAGTTCTTCTATTATTGAACCACTGTTTAGTAGGGAATTGGGGATCAACGTTTGGGCACAAGCAAGAACTCTGGTTTCATGAAAATGTATTTAAACTCTAAATAGTATACACTTTCTATGAATATGCTTATTTAAGTCATTAGGAAAAATAAAGAAATAAAGTTTGAGTCCCTTCAAATTCCATCAGGACTCAGTGCGCCAGCTTGGAACTCTTTTTGCAGGATGTGAAAAAGTCAGTCTTTCCAAGGACTGATGCAGATCAATGGAAATAAATGGAAATGCAATTGTGTGGCATGAAAACACAAGTCTACAGGATGAAATACTGTTCCTTGACCTTTATGTGATCCAAGGGCATCTGTGGTTGCTTTGCTTCTCTACTGTAAAGAGTCATGATAGCACAGTTGATCTGTTGCATGAGACGGCAAATTCCACAAACAAGTATTCAATCACAAAAGAAAGGAGGTTTCCCTAACTGATTGGGGAAACAAGTTAAGGTGAATGTTTGCAGGAAGTCTCCTAATGAGAACAAGGTTTCTTTTAGAGTTTGACCACTTGAAATCAAATGATAAAAATAATCATTCTTGAGCCACTTCCTCCTGATAAGGCTGGGAGCATCAGATGCCTCTAAACCTAGTTAATGTGCATTAGACATAGGTGAGAGAAATACTACTTGGTTGACCATGCACACTGCTTAGTTTGTTGATCGCCGCAGGTGCTACTGTCCATTGTTTACTGTGGATTTCCATAGCTTTGTAAATTAATATTTTGGACATGTATAATTTTTTTATTCTACTTTATTCCCTCTTTTATTCTGAAAAAAAAAATCGCAAAGACACACTTTTCTTTTGTCCAGTATGTGCCACACTTTAACACTTACTTTGCATCAATTTCCATTGCTGTTTTATATATTAACCCTCATTCAAAGTTATTTTTCAAAAACCATGAATTTATTCATATTAGTCTTTTGTCATTTAGTTCACATTCTGTACCTTAAAACTGATGTTTTTATATTTTAAACATCCCGAAATTCTGATACTTCAAAATAACAAAATGTTGCTAAAATCTAATACTTTCAGTACAAATAATTCTATTCATAGAAAATAATTTGCTTATAAAGTCTAAGTTTAATATGTACTATATCATATTTTGCTAGATAATTTTAAAGGAGGTACCGTTTTAAAATGTTTGGTTTTCAGTGCTAGAGAGATAGCTATGCAACTAAGAGTACTGGCTGTTCAGTCAGGGAATCTGAGTTCAATTCCAAGCTCCCACATGACAGCTAACAACTGTCTATAAGTCAAGTTCCGGAGGACCTGACACCCTCAGACAGACTGACATGGTGACAAAATACCAAGGCACATTAAAAACAAAATTTAAAATTTCATGCAAATGGTTTCAACATATGCCCTTCTTTTCTAATGTGATTATACTATCTTCTTTTTTTTTTACATTAGATGTTGAATTAATTTATTGTTAAAAATATTTACCTCTTGATAAAAGTGTGGTTCCATAGAAAATTAGTTGCAAATAATCTTGTATACCCTTCACCTTGTTCCCTATTAGAGAGTCTTATATATCCATAGAATAATATCAAAATCAATATACTGATATTGGCACAATAATTGTTATTGAATAGATTATAGATTTTCATCGGATCCCATTTCTCTTTTCAGATACAAATTAGATGATTATTTCAGAGTTTTCTTCCCTCCTACTTCGGACAATAATTTTTAATATTTTTTCTGATTTTATTGAATATTTATTTATTTACATTTCAAATGTTATGCCCTTTTGCCAGTATCCCTTCTCTACCCCCTGTGTTCTATCCCCCTCGCCCTGCTTCTATGAGGGTTCTCCCCCACTCATCACCCCCACTCCCACCTCACCACCTTGGCATTCCCCTATACTGGGACATTGAGCCTTCCCAGGACCAAGGGCCTTTCCTCCCATTGATGCCAGATAAGGCCATCCTCTTTTTGGTTGGTGGTTTAGTCTCTGAGAGCTCTGGGGTCTAGTTGGTTCTTCCTACGTGTTTGCAAATTCCTTCAACTCTTTCAGTCCTTTCCCTAACTCCTCCAATTAGGTCCCTGTTCTCAGTACAATGGTTGACTGTGTGCATCCACATCTGTATTCTTAATGCTTTGGCAGAGCCTCTCAGGAGACAGCTGTATCAGGCCCCTGTCAGCAAGCACCTCTTGGCATCAGCAATAGTGTCTGGGTAGCTGCATATGGGATGGAGTCACCAGGTGGGGCAGTCTCTGGATGGCTTTTCCTTCATTCTCTGTTCCACTCTTTGTCCCTGTATTTCCTTTAGATAGGAGCAATTCTGGTTTCATATTTTTGAGATGCGTGGGTAGCCCCTTTCCCACGGGGGGCAATTCCTAACCTATGGATATGGCCTCCACAGGTTCTCTCTCCCATTTGTTGGGTTTTTCAACTAATGTCTTTCATGTTGGGTCCTGGGAGCCTCTTGCTTTCCTGTCCTCTAGGAACTTTCTGGTGGCTATCCCCAGTTCCTATCCCCCATTGCTACACACCTCTGTTCAATTTTCTGAAACCCTCTGTATATCTCCCCTATCTCCTCCATACCTGATCCTGCCCTCCCCCTTCAGGGTTAAGGTTAGGGTTAGAGTAAGGGTTAGGATTAGGCTGGAGAGATGGCCTCAGCTGTTAAAAGCTAGGCCCACAGCAAAAATATAGAGTTTTTTTTAACATTTTTACAAAATGTAAAGCAGTTGTGCTTGTATAATAATACTATCCTAGTATTTTCTCTCAGATAAATATATATTTATTTTTGATGTAGTATACTCTGAAAGTCTTAAAATTATTCAAAAGGAATCACCCCCTTGTTTAACCCATAAGCTATGAATTAGCAGCATCCTTACTTCTACATGAAGTGTTCCTACAGGCAGCATGGTGAACAGAGGCTGGAAGTTTCAGCCCTCATCCTCTTATATATGGCTCCCATTCCACTTCATTATTCATAGTAAGCTTTATCTTACTTGCCCTGGGAGGTAAATGGCAGTCCTCCACAGGGATGATAGAGCATCCTTGAATAGTTGTGAATAGTAGCTTTGTTTTCTGTAGAAGCTACCTGGGAAAATCAACTGCCACTGAGAAAAATAATGTAATGTGCACATCAGGATTTAGTTTGTCATTCTATTGGCTGTCTAGATTATTGAGTTCACAAGCAGTTTAGAACCAGGAAGAAGAAAAATGAACCTTCATCTTGGTCAGTCACTGCACCTAGACTCTTAAAATCCTTGATAATACCACAACGTATGAGTACGCATTAGATGATTGCCTAATGTAATCATTAGATGATTCTATATAGGAAAATAAAATCGCAGTCAGTGAACTTCAACCCGTTAGAAACTTGTTAAAATGTATCTTAACTACATCTGAGGACACTTTATTTTGTATGCTTGTGAAACAAAGAATCATGAAATGATTGTATGAGACTATGCCTAATGAAGAATTATTTTAGTTCGTGACATTTTTTTTTTGTCTTATAATTTTTACCTGGGTGTATTTTATATTACAAGAATTTAATAGAAAATAATGCCTAAATCAGAATCTACCTAATTTACTTATTGTAAGCTTTATTCTGAATTCTCTTGTCTTGTAGAATAAGTCATGCTGAGCACACTTGCACTGTAAATGATTTCGTATAATAGATAGTATTACGTGCCTAAGTACCCATGAGCAGGTGTTAGAATTGGAAGCATGTGAAGTATTCTTCTTTGGGGAAAAAAAAGAGAGAAGTTAACATTAGCAACTCTTTAGGTAGATTGAGGATTAAGTTTCATAGGTAATTTAAAATTTTTATTTTATTTTATTTTAGCTCTGAGTTTCACATCAAAATAATGGAATAGATAGCTACTTTATCTAAGCTCACAAGCTTCTTTCTGATTACCTTTTCTTCTTTATATTACTATCTTTAATTAGATAATTCTTTTTGCTTTCTGTTGCATAAGACAGAAGTGCATCTGCTTTAGATAGTGCATATTCCACGACAGATAAGGAAGGGATTCTTGGCAGAATGACCTAAGACACGTTCAGTCTTGTTTATGGAATGAAAAAGAGGGAGAGGCAGAGAGCTTTTGGGGCTGATTGGCAAGAAACTGACATGGGCCAAGGACAAGAAAATGGGCTGCT